>CM075806.1:37963800-38373800 GCA_037975025.1 Excoecaria agallocha
CATAAAAGAATGTATATCATTCTTATCATACTTCAATGTTGAGCTTTAAGTTTCATTACATATGGTTGCAAATCATGTAATCACTTAGCTGCATAAACATCCTTCATAAATATCATAGTAGTTTACATGATAATGCAAACACAATAAAATATTACTTTCATTTATCAATCCTGTCATACCTGGTATTATGCATTAAGCCAATAAGGCAACTGTAAAAGTGTAGTTCTTTCAATTAAAAGTCTTCCTAAGATTATATGCATATCCATATATATAATCATAGTAGTTCATACTTTTGAGGTTCACATATTGGTTAATCTTATGAAGCAAACTACTTATCATAGCATGGTTGAATCAAGTATACCATATAAAAATTACATAACTCATAAATAACTCTTAATTTCATACCTTGTTGTTATTTTCCATGAGTAGCTTTAATACAACATCATAGCTCCCATCAACACATTATTACTTTGAATGATACTCATGCATTTATAATCCATATAAGAATATGAATAGGTATTTTTTTTGGATTAAGATTGACACTTATGCATCTTTCATCTTTTAGTTCAATTTTATAGTCTATTAGATCATAGACAATGGGTTATCTACCTTAAGCCCATCATGCATGATTCAACATCATATTAATACTCTTTCTTATCTTAGACATGCAACCATACCACTACCCTCTAATTGCCACAGAGTATATCATAGCAATTTACATGTCGTTGCAATGGAATATTATCATGTGATATTGGGCAAAATCATTTACTATGATAGAGTACATACCATATCCCAACTTTATAAGACACCACAACAAGCCTTCAGATTTACGATTACTAGGTTGCTCTTTACTCTACTTAGTTTTGTGTGCATTATGCACTAAAACACATTCTACTTAAAGCAGTTCATATACAAAGTGCCCTCGTCAAATCCCTCATATCAGCCTTCAAATGAACACCTTACCTTATTTCAATAGGTTATTATTCTAAATATTTCATTGTTACTTCATTTAATAGCCAGGTCTTTATAAACTATGTCTTTCAAGTCTTTATAAATAAAAGAGGCTTCGTGATTTATTAGCCCATCAATATTCAATTTGCATATTAACTGTCGTAGTCATGCAAAGCAAGTCTTGCTTAACTATATCATATTTTAAACCTTAGCATTGTAAATACTTTTAGAACTATAATAATTCATCACTAATCAATTAACATAATACTCACCACTTGTATACCCAACCATAATCAACATTTCTTATTCCGAGCTCATTTCACCTATTCATATCAATATCTTCATATGCACAGGATATAAAATACTGATTCATAAATTATTTATGACTGAACTATAGTTTTGTGGAGAAGAAAAACCAATGAAAATAGTGTACAAGTGGTTGTGCATTACATGGAAATAAAGGTCAAGTGGCCTTGCATTTACATGGGTTGCATGGCCAAGTGGTCGTGTAGAAGAACTGTGAAAAATGCATATGCAGCCAAACAAGGAAAAGAGAGGAAGTACGCTGTCGTGCATTGGGGAAGAGACATTCATGCATGGTCATGCATGGGTGAAGAACTTCCTATGCGTGGCCGTGCATAGGTGAAGAACTTCCCATGCGTGGTCGTGTATAGGTGAGGAACTACAAGGCAGAAAGTTAGACATGGCCGTGTGCTGGGAGGAGAAATCTTTTGCATGGCCACGTGCTAGAAGGAGAAAGCTTTTGCATGGCCACGTGCTGAAGAGAACAATAGACAAAAGGCTATACACAGCCACGCACTGGGAGAAGGAAACTCATGCGTGGGCGTGCTTAGTGTAATACAGTCCCGATACTGCAGATCGATTGTCCAAACTAAATCCCATCCTACCCACAATCATACTCATTGAGTTTTAAAACCTCTTATTCTTATCAATATTTCTAACATCTAATCCTTAACCTCATCAAAGAGGACAAACACACAAGAAAAGGAAAACTTTGGAATTAAATCCAGGAAAATGTAATCCTAATTCCCATACCTGGTTTGAAGCTCAATCTTCCTTAGCTCATCTTGATCCAACTCTCTTACTGCTAATTTTCTTTATTCCCTTTTTAGATGCTGCTCACAAACCCTAAACTTCTCTGCCCTTGTCCCGATCTCGAACTTCCCTAGGGAGCCTTAAAAGAGTGAGTGGGGTAAATATCTTACTCAATAAATTCCAAGATTGCCCTTATACATTTTTAACCCTTAAAACTTATTTTCTTAACATTTTAACCCCAAACTTCTTATTTAATTCAATTTCATTATTCCTTAGTATTTTAGCTACACTCCAATACCTATGAGGTAAGCTTCAATCCTATACCATTCAGTGTTTATTCAAAGCACAAGAAGTGTATAAGACTAGCAGCACCTATAATCGATACTATTAACCGTAATGTACTTCTCATATATCATGCAATCATAATTATAGAATACATTTATAAGTTATAACTTTTGTTCATATGCATGTATTTCTTAGCGTTATCTTATCGTGGAAACTAAATGCCACACAACATCAAATTATATCCTACACTAGCCTTTGATTATGCCTGAATTATTGTTATGCACGAGCATGTGAAACCTCTATGTGTAGGTCTAACCGGTCTTGCATGCAATTATATAGAGAATGGTATTACATATCATGAGTACCCGGGAAGGTCCAATTATCATATGCATAGATTTTATGATTATCAAAGCATATGAGACTCAATGGGGTATGTTATAGCACAACTATTTCTTATTATAAAATTGTACACATTCATCATAGCATGGCAAAGTAACTCTCATGGGTATCCATTCCAATAACTTACTTTCATAAAAACGGTTTATAGATCTTGAATTATGATAACAAAATATAATAAGACACACATCATGCTTCCATTATATAAGTAAAGAAATCGATACATGAATTCCTTTATTTCAAACTCTTTCTTAATCTTTAATCATTGAAATGGTTTATAGCTTAACGCAATCATGATAAACAATATAATAGGCCATTCATCATGCTTACGTTATATAAGTGAGGCAATTAATGCATGTTGTACTTTATCTTGTGTACATTTTATCATCTTTAATAGCCTGCCTAAGCACTAGTTCAAAAGGTGGATAACGGGAGCAATGGATACCCGAAGGTATCAAACTATGGATATTCGAAGATATCAAATAATAGACCTGAACGGGGTCGAACTATGGTTCCAGCAAGGAATAAGCTATAGACCCAAATGGGGTCAATCAATGGTTCTATTAAGGAAAAAGACCCAAACGGGGTCAACTATGGCAGCTGCGACTGTATCCCTCTAGGAATGCCTATCCATTCCACGACTGAACAAACACCCGCAGGCTAAAACACTTAAGAGCATCTTTAATTTAACATATCCTTCTTTACTTATCACATCATTTGGCTTAAAGCTACTTTTCATAAAAGAATGTATATCATTCTTATAATACATCAATGTTGAGATTTAAGTTTCATTACATATGATTACAAATCATGTAATCACATAGCTGTATAAACATCCTTCATACATATCATAGTAGTTTACATGATAATACAAACACAATAAAATATTGCTTTCATTGATCAATCATGTCATACCTGGTATTATGCATTAAGCCAATAAGGCAACTGTAAAAGTGTAGTTCTTGTAATTAAAAGTCTTCCTAAGATTATATGCATATCCATATATATAATCGTAGCAGTTCATACTTTTGAGGTTCACATATTGGTTCATCTTACGAAGCAGACTACTCATCATAGCATGGTTGAATCAAGCATACCATATAAAACTTACATAACTCATAAATAGCTCTTAATTGTCTAACTTCTTGTTATTTGCCACGAGTAGCTTTCATACGACATCATAGCTCCCATCAACACATTATTACTTTAAACAATACTCATGCATTTATAATCCATATAAGAATATGAATAGGTTCTTTTTTTTTTTGGATTAAGATCGACACTTGTGCATCTTCCATCGTTTAGTTCACTTTTATAGTCTATTAGATCATGGATAATGGGTTATTTACCTTAACCCCATCATGCATGCATCAATATCATATTAATACTCTTTTTTAGCTTAGACATGCAACCTTACCACTACCCTCTAAATGCCACAGACTATATCATAGTAATTTACATGTTTTTTGCAATGGAATATTAGCATGTGATATTGTGCAAAATTATTTACTATGATAAAATTCATACCATATCCCAACTTTATAGGACATAACTGTTAGTGTAAGCCCTAGCCCCAATACATTGTAACGAAACACTTGAAATTAATAAAATGAGGCATTTGTTTTATCTTTTGTATACCTGTGCATGTCAATTGATAAAACTATCCAAGAATGTCGTTTCGGTTTAAGGGAATTTAAGGGAGAGTCCTCATCTTTAACAATAAAATACCCTATTTATCATAATCTAGAGTATTACTTAACTTATCTTGTTCCAGATACTTGTCACTTTGCTATCATCATATAATCTCTTTCTTTATTAACTAGCCTAGTCCATGCACCTTATAGTCCTTTTATTTTAAGTATCCAGTTATTAAGATTATTAACAGTATAAAACATCTATTTAGTGCATTAAATCACAGTGGTTACATAAGTTATACATTCAACATTAATTTGATTCATAAAGGATTGCTTATGTTAGAATTATACATATGCATATACATGTTTAAAGGTTCACATACATACTAAGAGATTCGCATGCCACTTCAAAGAACATGTATTACATGTCATGATTAATTGACAAAGTCTTCAAACTACATGCAAACATTTCATAACTTTCACATACGTGAAGATCATTATGTATGTCATAGTTTATATAATGTTTAATACAATATTGTAAGTTTGTGGCCCAAGTGGCCCATCTATTCGTCGTAGGACCCATTGGTGTAACCAACTCACCCCGACCCTCACACGGGAACCTTCCTCATAATAGATGTGAGTTATCACAATCATGTCATAATGAACATAGCATTTCATTTCATTGAGATAGTTTATAGCCAAAAAGGAATTTAAGACAAATAACATAATAGGGCATTCATCATGCTTACTTTACATAAGTGAAGCAATTAATGCATGTTTTACTTTATCTTATGTATATTTTATCATATTTAGTATCCTATCTAAGTATTAGTTCGAAGGATGGATAACGAGAGCAATGGATACCTGAAGGTATCAAACAATGGATTTCCAGAGATATCAAGCAATAGACCCAAATGAGGTCGAACAATGGTTACAGCAAGGAATAAACAATGGATTTAAAAGGGTCGAGCGATGGTTCCATTAAGGAAGAAGACCCAAAAAAGGTCAACTATGGCAACTACAACCGTATCCCTCCAAGCATGCCTATCTAATCCACAACTGAACCAAAACCTGCAGGCTTTAACATTCTTAAGTATATTTTGATTCAAAATATCTTTCTTTACTTAATATAGCATCTTTACCTAGTGCCATCATTCATATAAGAATGCACATTATTCTTATCATACTTAAATATTGACCTCTAGGCTCCAATATACGTGGATGCTATCACATGATCATATATTTGCATCAACTTTCATTCGTTCATGTCATGATAGTTACATGTTTATGAAAACAATAATAACATGTAATCTTTCATAATGAGCATTGTGCATGTTCACATACACATATACATATATATGCAGCTTAAATCATGGCAATACATGATTTCATTATGCATACTTGTTCATATACTAAATTAGACTATTTATCATAGCATAGTTATATTAATTATAAGATATTGTTCTTATTTAACTCATCAATATTTCTCAATGGCATACGTTGTTGTTGTTTGCCATGAGTAGCTTCCATACTACATCATAACTCCCATCAACACATAACTACTTTAAACAATACTCATGCATTTATACTCCATATAAGCATATGAGTAGGTTCTCTTTAGATTAAGGTCAACACTTGCTCGTCATTGACCCTTTTAGCTCACTTTTCTAGCCTATTAGATCGTAGACAAAATGGTGATCTTCCTTAATATTATCACATATACACTGAACATCTTACTTGTACTTTATATCCTATAACATTTTAAACCTAGTTAAGTTTATATAGATTATTTCATTGTAATCATTAGCATACTACTTGCGGACTTATGATTATTATATTATGTCATAGGGCATGAACAAATAAGTAAGTAGGTTTCCTTACATCAGAGCTCATCATTAATTCCTATTATGGCTCAAAGCATAACCGAACTTCTATAGCTTTATAATTAAGAGTCAATTAATATTCCATCTCTTTTAACTTAAACATGTAACGTTGCAACTATCTTCATATTAATACTAGGATAAATCATATTATTTTCATATCGTTGCAAAGGATTATCAATGTATAGCAATTGGGGTAAAACAATTTGCTTGGGAATAGTACATACCGTATACCATGCTATATAGGGCATATTAAACAACATATAATCTTGTTATTACTATATTTCTTCTTACTCCATTTTGTTTTGGGCTATTAGGCACTAAAACACATTTTAGCATCCTAATTATTTTAGCATTACCGTGTGCAAGTCCCTCTAATTTAGAGTTCAAGTGGACTCCAAATCATAACTTATAGGTTTATTGTCCTAAAGCTTTTCACTCTACTGTGTGTGTGTGTGTGTGTGTGTGTGTGTGTGTGTGTGTGTGTGTGTGTGTGTGTTTCTCCAATTAAGTGATCATGCTTTATTCACCTTACAGATGACTTTGGGTAACTTACAGCTTAATTCAATCTTCCTTCTCTTATAATAGCATTTATATCTTTTAAATTTCTATAATACTTCACCTTATTCCTATCTTTCTAAACCATATCTTTATGGACTTTATCATTAGAGAGAGACACTTCCATAGTCTATTAATCCATTGATATAAACTCGTGTAACAATCATCACCTAATAACTATTTATCATTAGTTTTACTTACTATAGTCAATTCACCTCAATTCTTGTTCTCTTAATTTTCTTGTGGACCATGTAATACTATGTTCCATATCTAAATACATGGCTTAATCTAGGGGTGAGAGTTGGCTCAGACAAATAAAAGGAGTACATAGGTCCATACAGTTGAGAGGAGAAGAACATGTTTGGCCATCCATAAATAACCATAAGCCTTACTTGGCCGTGCAAGGAAAGGAGAATTGCCATAAGTGGTTGTGCTTGGGAAGAACAAGAAGCTTGAGTGGCCTTGCATGGAAAGAACATAAAGCATAAGTGACCATCAAAGCAAGAAGAAAAACCTTGTTTGGTCATGTAAAGCAAGAAGAAAAACCAAGAGTGGCCATGCAAAGCAAGAAGGGAAAGAAGAAAAACCATGAATGGTCGTGTAAAGCAAGAAGAAAAAACCATGCTCGGCCGTGTAAAGCAAGATGAAAAACCTTGCTTGGCCATGCACTGAAGCTCAGCTAGCCCTAGGCCCAAATTATGCACTTAATTTTAAGATTTCAACAAAATTCAATATAATAGCTCACATCAATATTCATGAAACCTTTCAATCTTTCCAAACTCATCTACATTGATAGATTTAGCCTTTAACATCATAAAATATGACTCATATACAAGAAGAAGAAAGGAAGTTCCTGTAACAACTTATATGAATAATGAAAAGTACAATAAACATAATTCCCATACCTGTTACTGATGTTTTAACTCCTCTAGTTCCTTTTCTTCCTTTCCTACTCTTCATCTATTCCCCTTTACTTAAGATTTCTTTCTTCTCCTTAGACATAGAGACAACAATCATAATCCTTTAAACACTTAAATTTGGAAATTGAACCCATAAAGGAAGAAAGACTACAAGAGGGGAAAACATTACCTTTTTATGCTAACTCACCAACCTTAAGCTTCATCTCCTTCAGCCTGTAACTGAGAGAAGAGAGAAAAAGGAAGGGAGAGAGAGACCTCCTTATGCCAATCTGCTCAGTCTCCAAAAACCCTAAATAGGTGAGTGGGGCAAATATCTCCCCAAGGAAAATTGCCACAATGCCCTTATACACGCTTAAACCCCTAACTTACTATTTCTATCAAAATCGCCCCAAACTTCTAACTTACTTCTATTGCATCCCTTCCTTTAATTATAATTTAACCATGTTCATTTATCTACATGTTGAAATTACCATAATACCCCTTATGGGAAACAACTTTATCAATACAAAGAAATCAAGTTTTATCTCATTTAACCATAATCCTCCATAATTAACCACAATCTGATTAGGGCCATGATTAGGTCCTTACAAAGTTGCATAGAAGGTTGACTAGGGATAAATTTATAGTTCTTTATATATATATATATATATATATATATATATATATATATATATATATATATATATATATATATATATATATATATATATATATATATATATATATATATATATATATATATATATATATATATATATATATATATATATAATTACATCTTAGATGTAGGATGATATTCAAACCTTGTTTAATTAGAAGAATAGCAAAATTTTCAAATGTTTAAATTATAAAATTTAGAGAGATTGTCTTTCTTATGTTTGCCAACCTTCAAGATCTTCTGAATGTGATGAATGATACAAAAATAACTGAGAAACTTGGGATTCATTCTCTCCATCAATGCCACTTGTAATGTCCAAACCATATGTGCAATATTAGGAGAAAGTTTGGATGAGTGACTGGATTGGTTAATGAATAACATTGCTAGCATTGCTTTAAGATTACAAAACTCATGGATTTTGGTAATTGTCTAGACTCTTTGTGGTACAAGTCCTGAAAAGCCTAGTATTCTCCTTTTGTTAACGATTTATAATAGCAAAATTTTTAACTATCTCTACTTATATATGTTGGATTTAAATGGGTACATGCATCATATAGAAGGTGGAAAAATTAAAATTTAAATCTTTAATTTAAAGATCTTGCCATGAAATATATAAATCCTAACTAAGGGAATTTGAAATTCACCTTTGAGGTTAGTTGAACAGTTGATTACTTCTCATCTAGTTGTCGCAAATCACAGTGTCCATTGGCGAATACCTCTATGCATAATCTACAACAGAGAAAAGGCAAGAGAACCAATATTTTTGTCATAGAGGGGCTGTTAAAATTCTCTTAGTACTAGCTATAAAATTTAGCCAAGGATGAGAAAATTAAAAAAAAATTAATTTGTTTCTCCATAATGAGGCTTTTATACCTAGGTTAAAATAAATGCACTTTCATTATTGGATTAGGACTCTAGTGCATATATACAATAATTTCCCTCTTACACTAGAGCTAATCACTCATTCCATAATAATATCAAATGTTATTATTTCTATCATTTTGCCAAAATGCCTTTTCACTATAGATGTGTGACCCATTGGGTTTTCTATTCGACTTAGCAGCACAAACATAATTGCAATTAAAGAATTACCTAATTTAAACTCTTTAAATCATTATATTTATGTTCATGTACAAATCATAAGAGGCTTATAGTTAAGCACCGTGATTACCCAAGTGATAAAAAAGTCAAGTAGTTTGACTGAACCCTTCCATAAAATAGTTACCGTGTAATTACTCCTTTCACTTTACTTTATCTCATTTAGCTTTTGAGTATGGATTAATGTCAACTCAAATAAACCTAAATATGGTTGTTCTAATAATAATATTTTTGTTCCCAAAATGCCTATTGACGTTTCACTTTGGCAAGAGATTTACTGAACAAAAGATATTCAAGAACGTTTGAGATATGTCCCTTAATATATCTGGGATGGTGAATCCTTTATTAAACACTCAACTATCTTCAAGTAGATCATTATACACTTAAACTACTAACTTTGTTCACCCTTCGATGAAGGTAAATAGTTATGGAGTCAAAGTATATCACTTACTGCTTAAGATAACTTGTTAATCTCAAGTCTTAGGATACTTGCACTACTGCTATGAAGAGATTCCTTATTGATATAGATTTAACATACATATAAGCAATTGATTGTGTAGCAATTGATTGAACATGGAAGTGGTGATATTTGAAGAAGATCCAGCAGTTGGTGTGAAAACAGGTGAATGACTAGGTGTACCCTCCATAGGATCATCACTTTGCCCTAACTCCATTGGCCTTGACTCTTCCGAAGTACTTTCCATAGCAGCCACTTGGGGAGTAGAAGTGCTTGGTAATTCCTTCCAACAAGAACGATATATGGGTGGTATGTATTGAAAGGAATTGTTAGTGACTTCTCCTCTTACAAATAAATGCTTAGAAAAATATAAGCATGGAAGTACACCATCATAAATACGCAAATCAATATCAATTCCCCTAGCAATAGCAGCCATGACATGACCATGTGTGATAGGGGATTCCGGGGGATTAACACAATGCAATAATTATTTGAAAATCCAATAAGACCAACATATAGACTTACGATTATGCACACACCACATCAAAAACAGTTCATGACTAGAAACTCTATTAAATTCAGGCTTGTTAAAAACAATGGAGGCAAGAATCTTATGTAAAATCCAATATTTTAAGTCCAAAATAAACATTGATTTTGTCTCTCTAGCCCTATATGATGTAGTCAAACCAGTAAGAAAGTTTCAAAAATCATTAGGCCGGTAACTCTTAGGAGGATCACATAAACCATTTGGTTTAAAACCAAAGATACGATGCATCATGAAATAAGTAAGAGTATGATCAACACCATTCAAGCGAAAATCTACAACTCTAGGATTATCAGTATTTTCTTTGAAATTTGTGTAAAACTCCAAAACTAAATCAGTGTAGAATTGCTCATGCATATTAACAAAATGGAAGAGACCACATTGAGACAACATCTCATTCAGTTCATCAAGAACACCCACTTGTTCAAGCAAAGAGTTGGGAAAATACTTACATTGAGATTTTGCTCTATCTTTAAGAACAAGGAATCTGTTACCTTCATGGATTGAGGATAGAGGGAATGGTGCACCAAAGTCTGTTTGTAAACTCTGAAGTAGTGCTTCATCTCCTCCTTACTGGCCCCTTGATGTTGAAACATTCTTTGTTCTCACCATGGTTGTTGAAGAGAAAGGAAGCAGAGATAACAATGTGTAACGTGAATGAAAAGAAGAAAAATTGGAAGATGATGTTGCAGATAAAGAGAAACAAAGAGAAAAGGAAATGCAAGTTACAGTTAAAGAGATAGAAGTGTACGAGGAGAATAAAAGAAGAAAGAATATGAAAAATGAAAAGTAAACTACCACAGTATTTATAGAAGAAGGAGGGGAAAAATGAAAAGATATGATGTTTAGAAACCCTAAATATAAGTTATAACCGGTCCCCCTCTTAAAAGTAAGTTAATAAAGGGTAGTTAATCCAATTAAAAACCGCTAATACTCCTAATTAGAAGAAATAAAAGTGAAATAAAGAAATGAAAATGAAATAAAAATAAAAATAGGAAGTTAAAAATCACGACTCGTAACTTTTGGAACAGTGCTTCACGAGTCGGCATGTACCTCACGACTCGTGAAGATAAGGCATTTTGTGTTGAGGAAGCAATGTTCACGACTCGGCATGAATCTCACGACTCGTGAAAGAAATAGGGATAGACAAAAATGGAAATCATCATGAGTCGGTATGTACCTCATGACTCGTGAGCCCTTCGCTTCTGTATTACACGTGATACTCTTCACGACTAGTGATTTTGCTCATGACTGAATTGATGAAGCCTCTGGAATACTCGTGAACATGCTACTGTGCTACAATTTTTCTGCAAAAATTATACCAACCTTGATCCAAAAGTTAAAATTATAAAAGAAAATAAATCAATCAACATAAAAACTATAAAAAACACAAAACTTAACCAAGAATAATCCAAAGAACAAATAAAATCTAAACTAAGAAAGATAATCCTAAACAAAAAGATTATTGTGCAAGAGATGAATTTAAGAAATTAACTTTTAAAATCACAAATACTTTTAGTCTAAGATCATTACAAAAACTCAAATTACAAAGAATACAACAAACACAATACATAATTCATATATCAAAATAGCTAATTTATATCATATAATCCTAAAGCATCTACTACTTCGTATCAATCAATAAAAATTTATTTAAGCCATTCCCTAGCAACGGTGCCAAAATCTGATGGGGATTTAATTGAACCCTTACTCTCACTAGACTGCGTATAGAGCGAGTAGGGTATCATTCCAAAGGGAACGAGGTAAATTTTGTATTGAAATCACAAAGAGTAGATGGATAGGTAGCGAATAAAATAAAGATTATGTATTTAAATATATATCTAAAATATCTAAACTACTTTGCATATATTAAATTAAATTGGATTAAAGATGACATAAATGATGATATGAACATACATTATAAATATGAAATAGTAATTCATCTAAGAACAAGTTCTAGTAATTGTATGGATGAAGTGACTGGAGAATTTAGCCAAGATTCTTTAAAGCAACTCTCGTTGTCAATAAAGATGTTTTCATTTAGAGTCTACTGATGGAATATGACATGGTATGAATGTGATGATTGCACAGCGGAAAAACAAAAATTTTTATCATACATGCCATACAATTCCATGACAAGAATCAAAACATGCAATTTTAGAGTTTTAAACTTAAAACTTTAGATGTCTTTAAAACTTGATTTTCATGATGACCGGCAACCAAGAAGGATAAGTCCACCTTAGATCATTACCACCAATGCCAAGGAACAGCCTTTACGCCACTCCCTCTATTCTCACACACACACTTGCAAAGATGGCTTAAAATCAAGAGTGCTAGCTCTAAGATTGTGTATTCGGCAATGGGAATGATTTGAAGCCACAAGATCTGATCTTGTTCTTCCTTTAGGTTACTGTTTCAGCCCAAGAACACAAGAGAACAAGAAAGATTTCTTTCCCCTTGAGTATTTCGGCCAAGAGAGAAAAATAGCAAAACAGCATACCTTTTTATTCATTTAATTCATTAATATATATCACTTAATTTAGGTCAAGTGTGAGTGCCGAAAATTAAGTGTTAATTTCAGCCTCCATCACTTCCTAATTAAGAGATATATCTTAATTTAAATTCTATTAGAATTTAAATTCAAATGGCATTTGTCATTTAATCAAAACAAACTTACTTATTTAGGGTGATAGTTGCCGAATTCTACTAGTATTTTAGTTTGAGTTTTGGCTACTTTAATTCCCTCTCAAGTATTATATTTTGATTAAATACAAATTAGGATTTAATACTCAATTAACTTAATTATACATAGAAAATTAATCAATTGAAATTAAACCTAGCACATGCCAACAAATTTCTCTCGTGACCAATTGTTAACAGATTTGCCTAAAACAGCTAGCTGTTTTAGGCAAAAAACTTGTTTCACAGATTTGCTGTTTTAGGCAAAATCGTGGCTTAACAGATTTGCCTAAAACAGCAAGCTGTTTTAGTCACACCTTGACAGTTTTGCCTAAAACAGCTAGCTGTTTTAGGCAAAAAAACTATTTTTACAGATTTGCCTAAAACAGCTAGCTGTTTTAGGCAAAAATCTGTTTACCCATTTTATGCATTAATTCGACTTTAAATAAAAGTCCAAATTAATTCCCAATACACAATTTAAATATTTTAAGCCTAATGCTTTGTGTGCGATCCTATAGGTCCATTTAATGTTGGCAATAAATTAATTCAAAGGCTATATATATTCTCTAGCAAGATATTATAGCATTCCAAATTAAATGAAAATGCATATGGCATTTAGTGACCTAATGCAATTTTGCATAGTCCCTTACCCATAAATATCAGAATTAATATAAGGCATGGAACTAGTCATCCTTATAAATATTAATTCCTTTCTTGATATTCCAGTGACACTGAACTCTTAGATAAATAATGATTAGTCATTATTTCATCTCGGTATGGCCATACACTTCTCAGTTCACTGATCAAGTGGCCGATGATATTTTCTCTCTTAATGAGAGGGGTAATCCCTTCACTTCTCTCATGCTCTCTAACATGAATCAATGCATACCTAATCATACCCGTACTTGTCACTCTGTTACGAGTACGTTAGGTGTATGTCAAAGTACACAGTAATTCATAAAGAGTTTCATAGAGATTTCAGGTCTAAGAACTCCGATACAAAACTTGCATATGAGAAACACTTATGACTTGTACCATGTAGTGTTCTCATGAGCGGATCGTATCCAGATACCATGTTCTTTAACATATATCTATGATCTCTGATTGACACTCTTGTCCTAATGATCCGTAAGATAGAACTCATAATCTCAAAGAGAGCATACTAGTCTTAATTCATTGTTATTCCCATAACAATGACTGACTAGGGATGTTTAGAATGAAGTCTCATTTGTTTCAAGGTCTTACAACCATATGCCTCACACATGATAACTTAAACTGAAATGACATTCTTGGATAGTTTTATCAATTGATATGCACAGGAATACAAAAGATAAAACAAATGCCTCATTTTATTAACTAAGTGTTTTATTACAATGTATTGGGGCTAGGGCTTACACTAACAATCTCCCACTAGCACTAGTCCCAATTGGCCATAGCCCTAAGACCATACGCTCTCAAATGAGCTTCGTGCAGATTTGGACGCAATTATTTCGTCAAAGGATCTGCTACATTGTCTTCACTTGCTATCTTGCTAACCTTGACGTCCCCACGATCAATGATTTCTCTAATCAGGTGGTACCTCCTGAGTATTTGTTTGGATTTCTGGTGTGACCGGGGCTCCTTGGCCTGTGCTATGGCCCCGTTGTTGTCACAAAAAATTTCTAATGGATCTAGGATGCTTGGGACCACTCCTAATCCAGTAATGAAATTTTTAATCCAAACAGCCTCTTTTGCAGCCTCACTTGCTGCAATAAACTCAGATTCAGTAGTTGAGTCGACAACGGTTTCTTGCTTTGAGCTTCTCCAGCTGACAGCACCACCGTTCAAAACAAAAACAAACCCAGATTGCGATCTAGAATCCTGAGTGCTGGTCTGAAAAGCAGCATCGGCATAACCTTGTATGATGAGCTCTTCTTGACCACCATACACTAAGAAGTGATCCTTAGTCCTTCGCAGGTACTTCAGAATCCCTTTTACAGCAGACCAATGCTTCTCACCAGGGTCTTGCTGAAACCTACTGGTTATACTCAGTGCATGAGCAACATCCAATCTAGTACATAACATAGCGTACATGATAGATCCAATAGCAGATGCATATGGGATTCTACTCATGTTGTCCCTTTCCTCTTTGGTTTTAGGGCACTGTTCTTTAGTCAAAGGAACTCCCAGAGCCAAAGGTATGTACCCTTTCTTTGAGTCTCCCATACTAAAATGCTTTAGTACTTTGTCTATGTACTTTTCTTGATTTAGTCCTAAGAGCCGATTCGATCTATCTCTATAGATTCGAATACCAAGTATTGTCTCGGCTTCACCTAAGTCTTTCATTGAGAAACATTTTCCCAACCATTGCTTAACCTTTTGCAATGTTGGAATGTCATTCCCAATGAGAAGGATGTCGTCCACATATAGGACCAGAAATACTACTATGCTCCCACTAACTTTCTTGTACATACAAGGCTCATCTTCGTTCTTGATGAAGTCAAATTCTTTGACTGCCTCATCAAAACAAAGATTCCAACTTCGGGATGCTTGCTTTAATCCATAAATGGATTTTTGAAGCTTGCAAACCTTCTTAGGATGCTTGGGATTGACAAAACCTACAGGCTGTGTCATATACACATCCTCAAGTAAATTTCCATTGAGGAAAGCAGTCTTGACATCCATTTGCCATATCTCATAATCATGATATGCAGCTATGGCAAGCAAGATCCTAATGGATTTGAGCATGACTACAGGCGAAAAGGTCTCGTCATAGTCTACACCATGAGTTTGTCGAAAACCTTTTGCTACTAGTCTACCTTTGTAGGTCTTATCAGCTTTGAGTTTGAATAGCCACTTGCATTCAATTACCTTAGCACCTTCCGGTGGATCAACCAAGGTCCAAACCTGGTTATCGTACATTGATTGCATCTCGAATTTCATGGCTTCAAGCCAATTTTCTGAGTCTGGGCTCTCAATAGCTTATTGGTGGGTAGTAGGATCCTCACGATCTAATAACTTAATAGTGTCACTGTTAGTGATTAGAAATCCATATCTCTCAATCTCCTGACGTACCCTGCCGGACCTTCTAGGTTATTGTGTAATGGGTTCTTGTTCCACAATTGGTTGTGAACTTGATCCCATTTCCAAACCATCCTCTATAGGAGTTTGTGGTGCTTTAATTTCTCCAAGTTCTACTTTACTCCCACTATCTTTCTTGAGAAGGAACTCCTTTTCCAAGAAAATAGCCTTGCGAGCAACAAATACTTTGTTCTCGGCTTGTGAGTAAAAGTAGTATCCCTTTGTTTCTTTAGGATACCCCACAAACAAGCAGACACTGGATTTGGACTCTAGTTTGTCAGATGTTAATTTCTTAACATGTGCTTCACAGCCCCAAATCCTGAGAAAAGACATATTGGGTTCTTTCCCAGTCCATACCTCGTATGGTGTCTTCTTAACTACTTTAGTTGGAGTACGGTTCAATAGAAATGCAGCAGTTTCTAATGCATAACCCCAAAAAGAGATAGGAAGATTAGCTTGACTCATCATAGATCGAACCATGTCCAACAGAGTTCGATTTCTCCTTTCGGACACACCATTCCATTGAGGTGTTCCAGGAGGAGTGAGCTATGAAATAATACCACACTCCTTTAGATGACTGTCAAACTCTTGGCTTAAGTATTCGCCACCTCGATCTGATCGAATGGCTTTTATACTTTTGCCAAGTTGGTTTTCTACTTCGTTCTTAAACTCTTTGAATTTCTCAAAAGTTTCAGACTTGTACTTCATTAGATAGACATAGCCATATCTATTGAAGTCATTTGTGAATGTCACGAAGTAGCTAAAACCACCTCTAGCCTGTGTACTTAAAGGTCCACATACATCGGTATGTATTAGTTCCAATAAGTTATTAGTCCTGTCACCTTTCTTGTTAAAAGGACTCTTTGTCATTTTTCCATGCAAACATGGCTTGCATGTGTCATAAGACTCTAAGTCAAATAACCCAAGCACTCCAGTTTTGTGGAGTCTTGAAATACGTTTTTCGTTTGCATGTCCTAAACGACAATGCCAAAAGTAAGTAGGGTTCAATTCGTTTGATTTAACCCTCTTTGTATTAATGTTGTATATTGACTCTTTGTTTTGTAAATCAAGGATATAAAGGCCATTTTGCAACATGGCATTGCCATAAGAAATGCCTTGGCGACGAATATGAGCATTGCCATTTTTAATAACAAAATCAAATTCATCATTATCCAAACATGAAACTGAAATAATGTTTCTGCTCATAGCAGGCACATAATAACAATTATTCAAAACAATACAAAGTCCGGAAGGTAAAGTGAGGTGATAGTCGCCTATCTCCATGGCAGCAACTCGTGCTCCATTCCCCACACGGAGGTCCACTTCATTCTTCCCAAGTAACCGCCTATTTCTTAGCCCCTGCACATTTGAACAAATGTTAGAACCACAACCGGTATCCAATACCCATGTGGTAGAAATAGAAAGGTTAATTTCAACAACAAAAATACCAGAACTGGATGCCTTAGCTCCATTCTTCTTTTGTTCTTCCTTGAAGAGAGCGCAATTCTTCCTCCAATGCCCTGTCTTGTTGCAATGGAAGCAAGTGCTCTCACTCTCTTTGAGTTTTGGTGCCTTGGGCTTGGATTGGGCCTGAGGTGCACTCCCAACTGACTTGGGTTTTCCTTTTCCCTTTCCCTTTCCCTTAGCAGGTCCCTTCTTAATTCCCTTTTGAATCATTAGTACGGGATTGGTCTTTCGAATGTTCTCTTCAGCATTCTTAAGCATCCCATGAAGCTCAGTGACTGACTTGTTCATTGCATGCATGTTATAATTCATCACAAATGGATCATAAGCAGCAGGCAATGATCCTAAGATCAAGTCAGTGGCCAATTCCTTTGGCACTAGTACTTCAAGCTTCTCAAGAGTATCAAGATACCCTTTCATCTTGAGTACATGGGTACTAACAGGAGTACCCTCAGCCATCTTGCAAGAAATTAAGGCCTTTGTTGTCACGAACCTGTCGTGACGAGCTTGCTCTTGGAACATCTCCTTGAGGTGCACCATGATCGCATAAGCCTCTTGGTCCATAAATTGCTTTTGCAAGTCAGGCACCATAGTGGCTAGCATCAAACAGGTCACATCATTAGAGTCACTTTTCTTGGTCTCGAAAGTTTCCTTTTGAACCACAGAAGCGTTCCTAGCAGGTTCCTCAGGTAAGGGTGCATCCAAAACATACGACTTCTTCTCTTGCTTAAGAACTATTCTTAAGTTTCGAGACCAGTCTATGAAATTGGTGCCATTCAATTTGTCCTTTTCAAGGATCGATCGCAATGAGAAATTGTTGTTTGAAGATGCCATTTTCAATCTACAATAAAATTTAGCAAGATTAAATGAGGTCTTATTATCATCCCACAAACCGAATTAATATCCCTTTAAATAATTCACGTTAGTGATTTGATGTGGGCCAAGATCCACTTTTCACAACAACTTATTAGTCAAGCTGAGCCTGTACACCTAATAAGTTAAGTTACTTAGGTAGGAAAACTCCACTCATGTCTCGTACATGACTCTTGGATTAAATGGGCTAACATCTTAAGATGTTATAGCACAAACCCATTTATTAGTTGCCTAGGTCCAGGCATCCCTTTCCATGATAAGTCCAACCTACATTCACAACCCATGCCTCATAAAGATAATCGGGCGCATCTAGGACTCCTAGTCTACGTGACCGATGATCGATGCCTTGACATGTTTCGAATTAGGAAGGCAACTTTGTGACTTACTATTTTAGGGATTAATTTTATTACGGCTTACATGGCATACGCTTTGTCATCCATACATAGCATGCATATATAAATAATTGCATAAAGTAAAGCGTGACAAACATGGGCCCAAAAACCTACAACTAAGATTCTATACTATTACATAAGAATCTTCGAGTTGGGCTTCTCCACTCCGGTGGGCTTCGTCTTGATTTACAAAGTCTTCAAGTATATTCTATTCTAAGAAATAAATGAAAAACTTTTACAACAAAATATAATGGCTCGCAGGCCATATTTAATTACAAAACCCAGGGCCCATGAATGCACCATGCATATCCATTCATTACACCAAATTAGCAAATAAATATACATAGCATTCATGGATAAAACAAAGTCCAATTTTAATTAATTTAGCCAAGCCCATTAATGAAAATTGTGTACTTGAACCTTTAAGAGATGACCCCGTGATGGGCCTGGGCTGAAGCCCAATGGACTAAATCCTCTTATTGAATAAGTTCTCTTAAAAGCCCAAAACACAAACTAGTTAGATTTGTGCCATAAATCAACTCTAGTACAATTTTCAATTTTGCCATTTTTAATTTTATGTCATATAGACCATAAACATTAAAAATACATATAATATGTGCTAACATGAATTAAAAATATAAAATCATGAAGAACACATATATAGTACACGGCATTCATGCAAAAACAAACAAACAACAAAAACCAGTTGCTTAATGCTTATGTAATGCCATAAAATGCACAAATATTTAAATCAATTTTATGAGTCATTTAATAATCTAAATAATTCCATAAATATTGATTTAATATTCTGTACCAATCTGATCTAAATGTGTTTTTAGCATTTTAATCAAAACAAAACAAACAATGTTGATTAAACATGTAACAAACACAAACTAGTCATAGTTTTAAGTGATTTTAAAATTAATCAATTACATTGTCATGGACCATAATTAAAACCAAATTTAAAATATGTCCAGACCTGATATTTAATCTTTAAAAATCACTTACAAACATGCCAAAATCGTTTTTACATTTAATATTGAAAACTAGTTGTTAAACTAACAATTAACATGCCAAATAGCACCTAGTTTTAATATTAACATGTACCATCAGGTATTATTAATTAAATTTGACCATTAACAGCTCCTAAAACATCTTAGGACAGTATATTAACATGTCATATTAATTATAATACCTATCTAATCAATTAAAATCGTTTTTTCATCAAAACAATGCAAAAAACTCAAAACAGAAAATTTCAGATTTGCACGTTTTCATAATGACGATTTTTAATTAATTTTTTTCATGCATCTAAAGCACTAAAATAAGCATGTTTAGGCTCTGATACCACTGATGGAATATTACATGGTATGAATGTGATGATTGCACAGCGGAAAAACAAAAATTTTTATCATACATGCCATACAATTCCATGACAAGAATCGAAACATGCAATTTTAGAGTTTTAAACTTACAACATTAGATGTCTTTAAAACTTGATTTTGATGATGACCAGCAACCAAGAAGGATATGTCCACCTTATATCTTCACCACCAATGCCAAGGAACAGCCTTTACGCCACTCCCTCTATTCTCACACACACACTTGCAAAGATGGCTTAAAATCAAGAGTGCTAGCTCTATGATTGTGTATTCGACAATGGGAATGATTTGAAGCCACAAGATCTGATCTTGTTCTTCCTTTAGGTTACTGTTACATCCCAAGAACACAAGAGAACAAGAAAGATTTCTTTCCCCTTGAGTAGTTCGGCCAAGAGAGAAAAATAGCAAAACGGCATACCTTTTTATTCATTTAATTCATTAATATATATCACTTAATTTAGGTCAAGTGTGAGTGCCGAAAATTAAGTGTTAATTTCAGCCTCCATCACTTCCTAATTAAGAGATATATCTTAATTTAAATTCTATTAGAATTTAAATTCAAATGGCATTTTTCATTTAATCAAAACAAACTTACTTATTTAGGGTGATAGTTGCCGAATTCTACTAGTATTTTAGTTTGAATTTTGGCTACTTTAATTCCCTCTCAAGTATTATATTTTGATTAAATACAAATTAGGATTTAATACTCAATTAACTTAATTATACATAGATAATTAATCAATTGAAATTAAACCTAGCACATGCCAACAAATTTCTCTCGTGACCAATTGTTAACAGATTTGCCTAAAACAGCTAGCTGTTTTAGGCAAAACCGTGGCTTAACAGATTTGCCTAAAATAGCAAGCTGTTTTAGGCAAAATCACACCTTGACAGTTTTGCTGTTTTAGGCAAAAAAAACTATTTTTACAGATTTGCCTAAAGGCAAAGATCTGTTTACCCATTTTATGCATTAATTTAACTTTAAATAAAAGTCCAAATTAATTCCCAATACACAATTTAAATATTTTAAGCCCAATGCTTTGTGTGCGATCCTATAGGTCCATTTAATGTTGGCAATGAATTAATAAATTAATTCAAAGGCTATATATATTCTCTAGCAAGATATTATAGCATTCCAAATTAAATGAAAATGCATATGGCATTTAGTGACCTAATGCAATTTTGCATAGTCCCTTACCCATAAATATCAGAATTAATATAAGGCATGGAACTAGTCATCCTTATATATATTAATTCCTTTCTTGATATTCCAGTGACACTGAACTCTCAGATAAATAATGATTAGTCATTATTTCATCTCGGTATGGCCATACACTTCTCAGTTCACTGATCAAGTGGCCGATGATATTTTCTCTCTTAATGAGAGGGGTAATCCCTTCACTTCTCTCATGCTCTCTAACATGAATCAATGCATACCCAATCATACCCGTACTTGTCACTCTGTTACGAGTACGTTAGGTGTATGTCAAAGTACACATCTAAGAACTCCGATACAAAACTTACATATGAGAAACACTTATGAATTGTACCATGTAGTGTCCTCATGAGCGGATCGTATCCAGATACCATGTTCATTAACATATATCTGTGATCTCTGATTGACACTCTTGTCCTAATGATCCGTAAGACAGAACTCATAATCTCAGAGAGAGCAAACTAGTCTTAATTCATTGTTATTCCCATAACAATGACTGACTAGGGATGTTTACAATGAAGTCTCATTTGTTTCAAGGTCTTACAACAATATGCCTCACACATGATAACTTAAACGGAAACGACATTCTTGGATAGTTTTATCAATTGATATGCACAGGAATACAAAAGATAAAACAAATGCCTCATTTTATTAACTAAGTGTTTTATTACAATGTATTGGGGCTAGGGCTTACACTAACATCTATAAGCACTCTCGTGTCATTATAGAGATAAACAAAAATTATGAAGCTCTATGCCAATTCTTTAACCCCTTAAAGTGAATTCCTTAAGTCAAATTAAAGGAATTCAATGCTTCAAGTACATACATTTGTTTTTCCATCAAAGAATTCCAACTCTCGTTGCGAATAAATTGACTAACATGCCAAATATGGTGGCCAATCATATATAGCAAATCAATGCACACAAATGGATGTAAATCATACTTCATTCATAATAAGAATAATAAACATGTCTTAAACAAATACTAGTGCATAGTTATAATGTACAAAGGAAACTATCCAAAGTATATAATTGAATTAAAAACAAACAAGAGAAAGAAAACTATCTCATGTTCCTTTGGCTATGTCCTTTTGTAATCATCTAATAAAAGCTAAGTAAAAATGTTTATCCAAAATAATAACTATCTTTCTAAAAACTAAAATATTGATTCCTCCCTTTCTTCAATTAATGCCATCTATATTTATAAAGGGAAAACTCTACAAACACGTCTCTTCATAATGGTTGTGAATGTGAAAAGTTGGCATGGAGGGTCATGATGGTTGGTTGAAAAATCATGTTGCTTGAGAATAGTTGCCATGGAGGGTTATGATGCTTGGCTGAAAAATCATGTGCAAAAGACACAACGGTTTGGAAACAGATGCTTGTCCGACTCGTGAATTCCTTCATGAGTCGTGAGCCTTCTACTTCACTCGTGATTGCTTGCTTTAGTTGTGATTTGTGCTGCTTTCCTTACTGAGTCGTGACTACCTTCACGACTAGTGAACTACTGCTGGGACTCGTGAATTGCTTGCTTGAGTCGTGAATTGTACTACTCTTTCTTCTCCACTCCTTCTCTGGCTCTTCACTAGTCACACAAAGCTGTCCGAGTCGTGAACCACTTCACTACTCGTGATCTTCTTCTTCGAAATTTCACCATCTTCTTCATTTCCTTCATACTTCACCAATTTTAACCTAAAAACAAACATAAACACATAAATTGGACGTAAACACATAAAAATACATATAATATTACATGTTTAACTATATAAATAAGAGAAAAACACACATAAAAAGGTAGACATTTTACATGACATCAGTCATTTCCAATTGTCAATATGACATCCACATATAAAATAAGGAAAATAATAGCGCTCCTACTAACCTTGTTATATACATAAGGTTCATCCTCATTTCTCACAAAAACTAAACTCTTTGATTATCTTATTGAATTGAATGTTCCAGCTCCTATATGTCTACTTCAATCCATAGATGGATCTTTAAAACTTGTATACCTTTTCACCATCTTTAAATGTGAACCCTTCATGTCACACCCTCATACAATTGACTTATTAACTGTTAGATTAGTCATATTTTTCATGTTTTCCATCACTACCATGTTTGATGTTATTAATCATAAGATCATTATGTTACTATTACTCATATCATGTTATGTCATAAATATTCATATGGATGTTACTATAACTATTTGCATGCTTATCTCATGTGTAGCATCACGCACACTGTTGGAAATTAATCGATTACATACATCACATGTATAAGTGGACATCAAAATTTTTAACCAATATATTTGATCTTGCCATGAATATATAGTATAGATATCAATGAGAATAAGAAAAATCACCTATTATTTTTGTTGAACGGTTATTTTTCATTTTCATCGGGTTGTTGCAAACCATAATGTCCAAAATTGAACACCTCCAATCATAATCCACATAAGAAAAGGATCAAATGAACCAAAAACTATTGGAATTACAAGGTGGACAAAATTCCTTGATGCTAGCAAGGAGAGAGTGGCTGCTAGGGTTAGAAAAGAATATAGAATTTCTTCACTTGTGGAACTCACTTAACCCTAAAACCCTTATCTTGGATTTTTATAGTTAGGTTAAAAAATCCAACTTCATAATGGGATTGGGCTCTTTAAAATTGCTGGAGAAATACTATTTGGGCTTTTGGAAATATTATTAATTCATTTGGGCTCAAATAAATCCAATTTAAGTCCTTTCATAAAATACCCTTCACATAACCCATAAACTAGACCCTTTATGCATATACTTGGATTTAATCACCCAAATTAATTCTAAATCCATCCAAATTAAATATATAGGCTTCATAACACTTATGAAATATATTTAATTTATTTTAGTCCAAGAATTACGTCTTTAAGGCCTTCTATTTGAAGTTGGCGTGGAAACCATACTTTGATGGGTTTCTGCGCAAAAACCAAATCTCTGGGCCCCTTATATTTCTCCAATGGATCTATGAATTATTATGTCATCCCTATAACACTTATAGTCCAATAATAATTAATTATGAAATATATTATTTCAATTAGGTCCATTTTACAAAACATTTCTAAAAAGTTCTGCGAACATTTCTACTTAGGCATATTTAATTAAACTCTTTAATTAAGTATTCTTTAATTTATTCTTTGTCTCCCATAATAATATCAAATATTATTATCCTTGTCATTTTACCATTTTATCCTTTACTCTATATGTGTGTGACCTATTGGGTTCCTATCCATATTGGCAGTATAATATGTAATTATGAGTTATATTCAAAATCCATATGATTTAAACTTTTTTAAATCATCTTATCAACCCCTTATTGATATTTATGATACACTATTATAAAATTTATGAGCGGCCTCTAGCTAAGCATCATGACTACCCAAATGTCAGGAAAGTCAAATGGTTCTTATCATACCCTTCCATAAAAACAGTTACCTTGTAATTACTCCTTTCACCACTCTTATTTTAATTAGATTCTGAGAACGGACTTATGTCAACTCATATAAATCTAATTATGTATGTTCTATTAATTTAACCATTGTTATCATAATACCCTTTATGGATCCTTATCCATCTTGACATATTACTCTAGCCAGAGATTCTCTAAACAAGGCATTTATAGAATCATACGAGATAACTTCACTTAATAAATCTGGGATGGTGAATCCTTTATTGATTACTTAACTATCTTCAAGTAGGTCATGATATACCCAACCTCCTAACTATGTTCACCCCCAGTTGGAAGTAATCAGGTATAGAGTCAAAGTATATCACTTGCTACTTAAGATAACCTTGGTGGTCTCAAGTCTAAAGATATTTACACAACCGCTATAAAGAGATTCCTCACTAATATAGATGTAATATCCATGTGAGGATTCTCTTTACAGGTCTCCAATTAACTTGTTCTTCTAACAAGCATCCATATGTTAGCTTTGATCATCTCCTATAATCACAATTATGAGAAGTACTACTTGAACTATTCAAGAAGCATAACATGTGCTAGTCTTTTCGGATTAACAATGTCCTATCTTGTTAATTCTATAACTAGGAATATTTAGATATTATCACATTTGCATGCAATAGATAAAGGCAATCATGAAACCTTTGCACTGTGTTTATAATATCTATTACTTCATTTTTTAATTTAAGATATACAAACTCATGTACTTAAATATAGCATTAATAAATGAATGATGCCTTCTATTAACAATATGAATTTATATATATATACATACATATATATATATATATATATATATGATCTAACAATCCCCTACATGCACTAGAGCCAATCACTCATATGTCTTAATCCCATGCTATTTATATGGTGATCGTGCTCAATCTAGGAAACTACTTTAGTGAGGGGTCCACAACATTATCATCTATGGGGACCCTTTCTATCTTTAAATCATTTCTAGCTATTATTTCCCTTATGAGATGGCATCAGTATATCCATTTACTTCCAAACTACCCTCTCCATATACCAAGAATATATCCATAATCCTTCTCAAGTACTTAAGGATATTTTTGATAGCTGCCCAGTGCTCTTCTCTAAAGTTGGATTGGAATCTACTTGTGACACTCAAAGCAAATGCTACATTTGTACGTGTGCATAACATAGCATACATGATAGAACCAATTGTATATGCATATGGTGTTCCTTTTATGTTCTCTTTATCCTTTAGTATCTATGGACACATAGACTTAGAAAGGTGTTTCCCATGCCCCATGGGTATAAACCCTTTCTTTGAAAGATCATATTAGACCTCTTTAATACTTTATCTATATATGTACTTTAAGAAAGACTTCACAACCTATTGGATCTATCTCTATAGATCCTTATTCCCAGAATATAGGATGCTTCTCCAAGGTCATTCATGGAAAATTGCTTAGATAACCATATTTTAACATATTGGAGAAGAGAAATGTCATTTCCCATGATCAATATATCATCTACATATAGAACTAGAAAAACAGTTGCACTCCCACTAACCCTTTTATACACACAAGGTTCATCTTCATTCTGTGAGAAACCAAACTCTTTGATTGTCTCATTGAATCATATGTTCTAGCTCTTAGAGGCTTTCTTTAATCCATAAATGGATCTTTGAAGCTTGCATACCTTTTCGCCATCTCCTGCTGTGAACCCTTCTGGTTGTGTCATATACAGATCCTCAGTTAGATTTCCATTATAAAAGTTGTCTTCACATCTATTTGCAAAATCTTATAGTCATAATGAGCTACAATAGTTAAAAGTATTCTTATAGACTTAAGCATCGTTACAGGAGAAAATGTTTCATCATAGTCAATTTCTTCTCTTTGACGATAGCCTTTTGCTACTAAGCGAGCTTTATAGGTAATTATATTACCTTCCATGTTGGTCTTCTTTTTGAAGACCCATTTGCAACCTATGGGTTTTATCCCTTTAGGTGGTTGAGCTAAAGTCCTTACTTTGTTCTCATACATGGAGTCCATTTTAGACTACATAGCCTTAAGCCATAAATCATGTTCTGAACTATTCAAAACTTCTTGATAGCTTGTAGGCTCAGTTTCCTCTACTACAGTTTTGCCTCTATATGAATCAATGTGAAATTCATATCTCACAGGGATAGAATGCATCCTAGTAGATCTTTTAGGATTTTTTGTATAATTAGGTTCAATTGTAATCTCATCATTATGAGATTCAATCTTGGATTCAATCGATTGAACTACTACTATTTATGGGTCTTAAACTTCACCAAGTTTAATTTTACTCCTATTGTCCTCTCATAGGAGAAACTCTCATTCTAGGAAGATAGCACGTCTTGAAACAAACACTGTTGTTCTACAGGATGGTCAAAATAATATCCAAACTTTTCTTTTGGATATCTCACAAATAAATATTTGCCAGACTTAACATCTAATTTATCTGACATTATCCTCTTTACATAAGCAAGACAACCCCATACCTTCGTATGAGAAAGTGTGGATTTCTTGTTATTCAATATCTCATATGGTGTAGCATCAACCGATTTACTAGAAACTCTGTTTAACAAATAAACAGCAGTTTCTAATGCATATCCCCAAAAAGACTTAGGCAAGTCTGCTTGGCTCATCATGGATCAAACCATATCTAATAGTATTCGATTTCTCCTATCAGATACACCATTAAGTTATGGTGTCTATGGTGGAGTCCATTGAGATAAAATCCCATTATCCTTAAGATAATCTTGAAATTCTTGACTTAAGTATTCTCCACCTTGATTTGATCTAAGTGTCTTAATACTCTTGCCAAGTTGTTTCTTTACTTCATTTTTGAATTCTTTGAACTTTTCAAATGCTTTTGATTTATATTTCATTAGATAGATATATCCAAACTTGGAGTAATCATCGATGAAAGTAATGAAGTAGGAGTAACCTCCTCTGGAATGCATAGTCATTGGACCACATACGTCTGAATGTATTAAGTCCAAAATCATTTTAGCTCATTCCATTTTACCAATAAAGGGAGCTTTGTTAATTTTCCTAATAAATAAGATTCACATATATCAAATGATTCATAATCAAATGATCCCAAATCACCTAACTTGTGTAATTTGGTCATGTGTTTCTCATTTATATGGCGTAAACGACAATGCCATAAATATAAGGTATTTATATTATCTTGTTTCATTCTTTTAGTATCCATATTATGCATTTCTTTAATTAAATCAAGAAAAAATATCATTCTCAATGATAGCTTTAGCATAAAATATATTATTCTAAAAAATTTAACAACATTTGTTCTTTAAAGAAATGTCATAATTGTTTAATAAACAACTGAAAGAAATAATACTTTTAGATAATGTTGGAACATAATAACAATTATTTAACTCCGGTATTAATCCACTTAGAAGAGGCAAATGATAAGTCCCCACAATTGTTGTAAAGATGTTTTATCCAGTAGCTTATTGTAGCCATGTTTTATCCAGGAGAATAAAGATCCTCTAGATTTAAAATGAAGGTTTTAGCATCCATCATCTCACGTTGCTTCTGAAGCTCTGAAGACATAGCACCCAGCATCAGACATACCGCTACTTCACATTCATGCATGTATTTTCTATAAATGTCCTTGATCTCATCAATGGTATCATCTAATGGAATTGGTGGTGGATCTTTATCTAAGACATAATGGATCTTTTCAACTTTGAGAATAATTCTCACTTATCTGATCCAGTTAGAATAATTGCTGCCAACCAGCTCGTTATCCAAGATTGATCATAGGTTTATGTTTGATGTGCTCATGATGATGACCTAGTTGTGAAAAAGAAAAACATATGAAAGCATGTTCATATATATGTATGCATTAATTAGGTCATTAATTAATCCATTTACTCGAACTATTTTATTTCGAATCAATAGCCCTCACTATATAATTCGAGAAAATCCGATGGTTTTCTTAGTAGGCCAATATCCAATCCTTGATATGAAATTTAAACTTGATTATGGTCAACAAGTCAAAATCCATACCTTTGAAAGGTAGGTATCTCTATACCAATTATGTCTTTACATAACTATTGGATCATTAGGTTATCAACTCTTGATACATGCATATCATATATGCATTCCCTAATCTTTCCTCTACAACCATTAGCCTTAACTATGGTTAACAAGCTAATGGGCTAGCTAAGATGACCTATTTAATTAGATTCAAATATATTAGATATAATTTGAGCTTGACTATGGTCAACAGCCCATACTATAAAGAACTCTTGTTCTCCTCCAATTAATGGAAGGCTTATATACCTTAGTATTAGTTTGAGGAATTTTAGTTAATTAAGTCTCATCATAAATGGTTGGCATACATTAGTATGCATCATATATCTATCGCATAAATATAAGCATATAAATATGGTATAGCTATGGACTTTACTATATTGACCTCCCCGAACCAAAAGGGAAATCAGAAGGTCAAACCTAGGAAATATGCATGATTCAAACAAGTATAATAATTACATTATCTTCAATCTTGTTGGATCTCCATCCGACCCATCTTGCTCCTTGATAGTGGTCTCCATATCTATCTCTAATTCTAATCTAAGTAATCTAATTAAATATTACAAATTGAAAATTAAATACAGATAAAAAATAAGTGGCCGGGACATGAAAGTCCTCTTTAGGCCGAAACATGCATTATGCTCAATCACATTGGGCCTTATTCATAACTATCCACCATACCAATCATACACCCTTATATGCATTTATAATGCATAAATTAAAACCATAGAATATAATACAAACTATGTTTCAACTCTTGAAACTTACTTTTGAGTTATTTAAATAATGTGATCAAATTAGGAAACCTTTTCATTTTGGAAACTTTCCATTTTAGGCAACCTTTTTGCATGCATGTGTTCTTACCTTAATTATCAATCCAATTGATAATTAATTTATTATTTAATTAATTAATCACATTAAATAATTGAAGAATCAATTTTAGCCTTAAAACAATGGGTAGGCTGAAACCTACAATTTAAACCCAAAAATGTGTTCACATAAAAACTAGTTATGTCTTTTGGACCATTTGGGCCTTTTGGAAAGAGGCAAGCCCACTCTAGCCCTAAAAACCCATTAATAAACTTAATTAAAGTCAATAATATTTAACTTAAATCAGCTCCTTGGGCCGACCAAGTTATTTACTAATTTAAATCAAACCCGCAAACATAATTAAGCCTATTAAGTGGCTTTAATGAATTAAATTTAATATAATTAATTCAAGGCCCATTTTAATTAATCCAATTAATTAAAAACACATTAATATATTAAATATATCATATTTAGAAGATTATAAATCATTCTAAACATGAACTTACCAAGAACACATGAAGAACACCAATTGATCGAAATTTTCGATGAAACTAGATTTCATGCAAAACTTGTTCGATTTTGATTTTGTTTGATCCTATAGCTTAATATCACATATTAAACACATAAATTATCATCAAATTAGTTTTATAATAGCCCCTTAACTTTATTGAAAAATAAAAATTCTCCATGCCTAAAGAATGATTCTTTATATAAAAGAATCGTTTTATTTTTCATTTTATTTATTTGATCACATACATCCAGAAATTAATATTTCTTATTCATGAATAACCAAATCTAATATTTTAAATTTTATTAAATGAATAACTCAAAAATGAAAAGAAAAATTATTCCACAAATAATATAGAATTGTAGATTCATAGCAAAACCTGGCTCTGATACCATGTTGAAAATTAATCGGTTACACACATCACATGTATAAGCAAAAATTAAAATTTTTAACTAATATATCTGATCTTGCCATGAATATACAATATATATATTAATGAAAATAAGAAAAATCACCTTTAATTTTTGTTGAACAGTTGTTTTTCCTTCTCACCGGGTTGTCACAAACCATAATGTCCAAAATTAAACACCTCCAATCATAATCCACACTAGAGAAGGATTAAATAAACCAAAACCTATTGGAATTACAAGGTGGCTAAAATTTCTTGATGCTAGCATGGAGAGAGTGGCGGCTAGGGTTAGAGAAGAATTGAGAATTTCTTTACTTATGAAACTCACTTAACCCTAAAACCCTTATCTTGGATTTTTATAGTTAGGATAAAAAATCCAACTTCATAATAGGATTGGGCTCTTTAAAATTTTCGGATAAATATTAACTGGGCTTCTGAAAATATTATTAATTCATTTGGGATCAATTAAATCCAATTTAAGTCCTTTCATAAAGGACCCTGCACATAACCTATAAACTAGGCCCTTTATGTATATACTTGGATTTAATCACCCAAATTAATTCTAAATCTGTCCAAATTAAATTTATAGGCTCCATAACACTTATTAAATATATTTAATATATTTTAGTCCAAGAATTATGCCTCTAAGGCCTTCTATTTAGAGTTGGCATGGAACCCATCTCTGGTGGGTTTTTACACAAAAAAACAAATCTTTGGGCCTCTTATATTTCTTCAATGGATCTATCAATTATTATATTAGCCCTATAACACTTATAGTCAAATAATGATTAATTATGAAATACATTATTTCAATTAGGCCCATTTTTTAGAACATTTCTAAAAAGTTCTACAAACATTTCTACTTAAGCATATTTAATTAAACTCTTTAATTAATTATTCTGTTATTTATTCTTCTTCTCCCATAATAATATCAGATATTATTATCCTTGTCATTTGACCATTTTATCATTTACTCTGCACGCGTGTGAACTATTGGATTCCTGCCAATATTGGCAGTATAATATGTAATTATGAGTTTTATTCAAAACTCACATGATTTAAACTTCTTTAAATCATCTTATCAAACCTTTATTGATATTTATGATACACTATTATACAAGTCATGTGCAGCCTCTAGCTAAGGATCATGGCTACCAAAATGTTATAAAAGTCAAGTGGTTCTAACTATACCCTTCCATAAAAATAGGTATTGTGCAATTACTCCTTTCACCACTCTTATCTCATTTAGATTCTGATTATGGATTTATGTCAACTCATATAAATCTAATTATGTATGCTTTATTAATTTAACCATTGTTTCCAAAATGCCCTTTATGGATCCCTATCCATCTTAGCATGTTACTCTAGCAAGAGATTCTCTGAATAAGGCAATTATAGAATCATGCGAGATAACTTCCCCTAATAAATTTGGGATGGTGAATCCTTTATCGATTACTCAACTATATTTAAGTAGGTCATGATATATCCAACCTCTTAACTATGTTCATCCCTAGTTGGAAGTAATTAGTTATGGAGCCAAAGTATATCACTTGCTACTTAAGATAACCTTGGTGATCTCAAGTCTAAGGATGCTTGCACGACCGCTATAAAGAGATTCCTCATTGACATAAATTTAATATCCATGTGAGGATTCCCTTTGCAGGTATCCAATGAACTTGTTCTTCTAAAAAGCATCCACATGTTAGCTTTGAACGTCTCCTATAATCACTGTTATGAGAACTTATGCTTGAAATATTCAAGAAGCATAACATGTGCTAGTCTATCCGAATTAACAATGTCCTATCTTGTTATTTCTATGACTAGGAATATTTAGATATTATCACATTTGCATGTAATAGACATCTCATATCATGAACACTTTCATGATTACCTTTGCACTGTGTTTATAATATCTAGGACTTAATTTAGTAATTTAAGATATAAAAACTCATGTATTTAAACATAGCATTAATAAATGAATGATGTCTTTTATTAACAATATGAATTTATATATATATATGAAATTTATCCTTTTTACATGGGCTCTAAGGCATACTCTCTAACACATACCATGTTATATATATGTTACTTTCGTTTCTACTTACATGCATATACTTGTTTAGTCATATCATGAGTTGGTTACAATTCCATATACACATATTTAAATACCTCCTTATATGTCTAATAACCATTAGACAAAATATTTCAAAATACTGTTACAAAATATCCCTACATCAACTCTTATCAATCTTGTATTAGCCTTTCCTGATGCAGAGGACATTCCTGAGCAAAAGTCTTATCTACTGAACCTATATGGATAAAATAATTCATGCTAAACTATAAAGCATAATGGGGAAATAATTCATGATGGATGACCACTCACTGTGATCATCGACATAAAAAAACAATATGCATCAGATACAACATACTATATAAATATCAATGATAACAAATATGTAATTCTAGCAACATCTTAAACTTATGAACATTAAGGCAACCAATATAAACAACTATCCCAATATACATAATTCATATGGTTGATTAATATACTCTACACATTTAAACTTGAGATACAATTTCTGTAATTAGAACCAATCATATAGTACAACAATAACATTTGTGCAAATCATGCTTTAATTTAAATACTGTAGTCATTACTATAATTTGAATTTTTAGCCTTCGTAGGTTCTAAATGTGGATAAAATGGAATGGTAGATACACTTAGGTATCAAAATGGTGGATATGCGAAGATATCAAATTAGTAGATCCAAATAGGGCCAAACTATACTTTAGATAGGTCAAGCAACCCAAACGGGGTTGCCTAATGATCCAAATGGGATCAATTGCACTCTAGACCCATCTGGGCTAAATGGTGGCAGCTATAATTATCCCTATAGGCACCTATCTATCTACAATTAAACTCTACTAGCAGGCAATACTTTGATCGTTATTAATTAATTTATTGAGCTTCTATCTATATTATTCCACTAGTACATGTTTATAATCATGTAAATGATATACCATCTCTAGTGCATAAGCATGCATGGATAGCTTATAGTACAATTCAAACGATTTACTCATGTAAGAAATCAATAGAAAGTTATACCATCTCTAGTATATATACATGTATACATAGTCTCATTTAACAATGCGATTACATACTTTACTATATTATTTATAATTGACTTACTTCCATGTAATCATGCTTTATCAATTATTTCTTCATGCAGCAATGATTTCTATTATCTTATCCTTGTGACTAAACTTTTAGCATAAAATATATAGGTATGACATAATCATCATATAATATTATATTCATGTTATCACAAATAGAAAAATAATAGCTTATCTTAGCTTGCAATCACTATATATAACCTTCATCATATAATCATGTGATATTAAAAGACACATAATTCCTAGTATATAAACCTATATTCTAAACCTCATATAACATTATAATCAACATGTATATGAGCATTTACATCTCGATAGTCATATAAATATATATTAACATTTTAACGTATAGACATGTCATACTATAATAACGTATAAGCATGTTTATGTTATGTCAGTAAGGTGAATAATAACATACCTTTATCCTAAGTCTGCTTCAATAAGTAGTCATTTTTATATGCTCATAATATGATATTATTTTATATAGTTATTAATTTAACTCTCTTAATGTGTTGCTTTTCCATTGTAAATGTGCTTAAAATACTTAAGATAATTTTTGCATGTAGTCAAAATGATGTTCTAAAGATGTTTGAATTTATTTAAATGCATAATAATATTCCAAAGATGCATACAATAATTGTGGTAAATTCTTTCAACAATTTTGTATAGAGACAGATTTTCAAGCTTGTTTTTAGAGATATTGTTGACCTACCTAAAGCCATTTCTGGCCAAAATGATATTCTACAAACATGATTCATTATATTTCTAATTTCAGGAATATTAAAAATCACATCAAAATCATTTTTACATTTTATTATATTACAAAAACAATGAGGACTGTTCTTCGACACATTGTTGTAATCAGTTCCAGATTCAAGGCATAATTTGACCTATTAAAAAGTATAATTAAACTATATTTTCTCACAGAAATTGTATACATATGAGTCTAGTTTAACTAAAAATTTGACTCATAACATTTTGACTTCCATAATAAGAAATGCACTCAAATTACTAGAACCTATTTCTGTTCTTTAGACTACACTACTGTACCCAATTCAGATTTTATCACCATTTAATAAATTTATAAAATAAAATAGGTATAGAATTTTAACAACATTCCTTCACAAAACTTATGGTCCTATGAGTCTATTTTAAAAGTAATTTTATTTCAAAGGATTTTAATTTCTTTATAAAAATTTATAGTAAAAATGCAGCAACATGCTCCTAATAATTAGGCAACAACTCAATCTAAAGTTCAAGTTAGTTTTAAGAGCACTTAGAGGCAGAATCAAATGTAACTTTCTCCTACAAAATTTTAGTTCTAAATCTTAGGAGGAAGTACCAACTAGATTTACTCAAATTAGAGTTTTAAAACTCAAGATAACCATGAAATACAGAAATAGATTCAAAGCTCCTAACATGCATTCTTCCATATAAGGAAACCAAGATTTAATTTTCACAATCCATACTCATAATATCATGCAATTAATCCATATCTTCCCTTCATTCTATAACACACATGCATGAAAATAAAATACCCTAATCCTATACCTTGGCCAAATCCAAATCCAAACTTCAATCTTGAATTATGTCTTTCCCTTTGTTCTTTCTACTACTCCCTTGTTCAACTACAAAAATCCATTATTATAAGCATTGTTTTCCAGCATTCATTCTCCATCAAAATACCATGCAATATAAGAATGAAAAATAATAAAATATGGGAAAATTTTTGAACCATTACCTCTTAAGAAAAATTCCTCAATCAACAATATGAACTAAAGTTATCTTGTGAATTAAAGAGAGACATCATGCAAGATCCTTAGATGAAAAGAGAGAGAGAGGAGGAAAATTTGAAATCTGGAAATTCTTCAAGAGATGCCATCCAATACACTTTACTCCCATAAAAATCTGAATTTCCCTCTCTCACATGCAAGGACTCAAATTATTAAAGTGTATGTAGAAGTCTCTTTTTGATCGTTCATTAAGTTGCATGTCATACATTAACCCTTCTTAATTCTTCTTCTAGTAAATCATTCCCCACTTATTTAATATTCATAATTAACCCCAAATTCTTATCTCCACTTTTTAAAATTGACCCCACATAAGTTACCTTTGCAAATTAACCCCCAACTTATTTTCTACATCTCAATTGCACCCTTGAAAATTTTTTATGCCAAATAATGTACAATCAATTCATATATGAAAATATAATTATCACTAGTCCCATAACTCATATCCAAAATTCACTTGCTTAATTTAATCTTAATTAAATGTAATCCTATAAAGTCATGCTTTTTTACTAGGGTTATAATTAGAGCCTTACAATTCTCTCCCGTTAAAGAATTTTGTCCTCGAAATTCATACTTGTTTTAAACAATTGGGGATAATGTTCTTTCATGGCTACTTCCGGCTCCTAATTTACTTCTTGCATACCATGGTGTTGCCAAAGTACTTTGATAATAGGAATTTGTTTGTTCCTCAATTATCTGATCTCCCTTCTTAGAATCTCTTTCGGTTCTTCATCATATGTGAAATATGGTTGCACTTCAATATCTTGTATTGGTATTATATGTGATTCATCCGAGCGGTATCTTCGAAGCATAGACATGTGGAACACATTATAAAGTTTGGGTAATTCTATAGGAAGAGCCAACCTATATGCCACCGATCCAACTTTTTGAAGAATTTTATATAGACCAATAAATCTTGAACTGAGTTTTCCCTTTTTCCCAAATCTAAGCACCTTTCTCGAGGGAGATACCTTTAAAAACACTTTGTCACATACTTGATATTCAGTATCCTTTCTCTTCAAATCAGCATAAGATTTATGTATGTCACTAGCTTCTATCAATCATTGCTTGGTAACCTGTACCTTCTCTTCTGTATCTTAACAATATCAGGACCAATTATTCTGCATTCAAATAACCCAGTCCAATAAACTGGAGTTTTACATTTCTAGCTATACAAGGCTTTATATGGTGCCATCTTAATAGTCCTCTGATAACTGTTATTGTAAGTAAATTCCATTAAAGCCAAATATCTGTCCTAACTTCCTACAAAATCCAAAATGCATCCTCTCATAATATCCTTTAAAATTTGGATAACCTTTTTAGATTATCCATCTATTTAAGGATGGAAAGTTGTACTATAATGAAGTTATGTTCCCAATGCTTGCTGTAAACTTTGCCAAAATCTTGATGTAAACTTTGGATCACGATCCAAAATTATTGACACCGGAATACCATGTAACCTAACAATCTCATTCACATAGAGTTTTTCCAATTTATCAATTGAATAATCCATCCGAACTTGTATGAAATGAGCCAATTTAGTTAACTTATCAACAATAACCCATACTGAATCGTGCTTTTACTATGTAAGGGGTAATCCTATCACAAAATCCATGGTAATTTCTTTCTATTTCCATTTTGGAATAGAAATAAGGTTTAACAACCCCAAGGGCAACTAGTTTTCTGCTTTCACTTGTTGACAAGTTAAACACTTAGAGACATACTCTACCACATCCTTCTTCATTCCAAACCACCAATAGAATTATTTTAAATCTTGGTACATCTTATTCCCACCAGGATGCATAATGAATACTATGTTGTGAGCTTTATGTAATACTGTTCTTTTCAATTCCCTGGCATTTGGTACATATAATATATTTTGATAATACACACCCTATAAGGACTCAAAATAAGCTCTAGTAGAATTCAAGGGCAATTATATGTTATTAAAGTCTAATTGAGCATTATTGGATGAATTATTAGTAGTTAAGATATTGATTGAGGCATAAATGTTATTAAGTTATAATTAATTATGTGATAAATGTGTGAATTAAATGGTATGAATTTTATAAGGGCATAATTAAATTATTATGTTGGTATAATAATATTCAAGATTGTAATTAAAGTATATAGTATTAGTTTAGGGGTCAATTTGTAAATACGACATCTTAAGGGTCAATGTGAATAAAAGAATGAATTAAGAGGTTGATTTAAGAAAAGTAGAAAATAGAGAGGTCAAGGTATAATATGCAAGAAGATGAGAGGAATTGGTGTAACATGCAAAAGTTAGAGGGAAGTTAGTGGAACATTTAAATTTTTAAGGGACCAACAAGGGAATTTTCCCTTACCACTATATATAGTCATTTTTAATGTTAGAAAGATAGTGTACGGGAGTGAAGGACGGCATTCTTGAGAGAAGTTTTAGAAATTTTCTTTCTTCTCACTCTTTCATTCATTGTTAAGCATATCTAAGAAATCTTTGAAGAGAAATGCATGCATGTTGAATTAAATCAAGACAAATTAGTGTGTAATAAAAACGTAAGCATATCAATTTGATAGTTTATCATATTCTTCTTCATCATCTTCTTCTTATTTTTGTTGGGATTTGAGTAAGTAAAATGTTGGAAGTTTTTGTTAAGAAAGTTAATTGTTGTTAAGGGAAGAAGAAGAAGGAGGAAAGGGCAAAGGCATTTTGATCAGGTAAGAAGAGTAGATGTTTGATAGAGGTATGGGATTTTAACTTTGAAATTAATATATGTGATTTTTTTTCAACTATAAGGTATGGGAATTATTTCAATCTTGCATGTGTTTATAGTGATGAGGTAGATATTGAAAATGGCAGGTCATGCATGTGTAGATCATCAAATGATTTTGCATGAAAAGTAATTAAAATGTTAGGCAGTGCTGTACAGAAAATTCATATTGACCTTCAGTGACTATTTTGATCATTAGTTGAGTTTTTCAACTCTGAATTTTATGATTTTAGTTGGGATAAAACCGGGACATCTGTGCCTACAAATGTTATAGCAATATCAATAACTAAAATTTGCTTCTAATGCCCTCAAAAATGCCCAAAATAGTAGCCCTTTTTTAGTTAACGGGTCAATGGAGCAGTCCTTAGTGATTTGCCAATAACTTGAGATATACAAATGATATTAAGATGATTTTAAATTTTATGGAAAATAGAAACACAGGGGAATAAGTTTTATTGAGATCTCTTGGCCTAAAAATTATGTTTTATATTTTTAATATTGGTAACAAAATGAAATTTGAAATCTACCACTGTACAAAATGTTTGTCATGGCTCCCTTGTTTCACATAAAATTTACTAAAATGTCTCAAAATGATAATAAAGCTTATTTATACCTTCTTGAATGTTTTATAGCATCTTTGCTATATAAATTAACATAAGGGAGAGATAAGTACATGGAGTATGTGATGATATCATATTGTAAAGCAATTGGCATGATCAAATGATGAAGCATATTTATGGTAATGATAAGATCAAGTATGTCAGCAATATTTATTTATTTAAGAGAAAGCATGTGTATGATTAATATCATATAAGTATGTGTATGGCTTACTTAAGATAACATAAGTATATGGGAATGTATAGACATGAATAAAGAATAATCACGCATGAATGAGATCAAATCTTGACATATGAGTGACATGTATGGGAATAGCTCTTATGAACCTATTTCACAAGCTTAGTGATGAAGTGTACAAGCATAATAAACATGCATACTTATATATGTATAATAGTTAAGAGTGTATATATATACATAATACATGAAGTTTATGCTTGGTAAAGTGAACAAATGTTCATTTGAATTAATATTATTCCTAAAAGAAATTACATATAGCATTATGAACTAATGGCTGTAATTTGAGCATAATTTGAGTCAAAAAACTTAAATTGAGATCATTCTGATTTCTAAGGTTACATAACATATATTCCTACAAAATTGTAGAAGGAACCTAGCATTGAAATTGCCTTTAAGACTTCCAAATAATTAATTGAATTTTCTGTAAGTTGTTAATTTCGGTTATGGAACAAGCTAAAGTAAAAATGATGTATCTTTGTGTATATTGCTCAGAATGATGTGAGGTCGAATCCTATGAACATTTTTATGAAGGAAACTTTATTTAATTATGTTTGTATGAATTTATAATGTTAGCTTGAAATTCATGAAAATTGATTGCACTGTTAAGGAATAGATTTTGGTATTTTGGACATAAATATTAGTAGAGGAGTCAAAATGCTATGCTATAAAATTCTAGGTAAACTAGACACCTAGGATCAAGAATTTTTTGAAGGAAAGTTAGGCTGATTCATTTTCCATCTTATTCTAAAAATTTTACAGGTGGTTACAATAACTGTTTTCAAATTTATGAACAACCAATGGTGTTTCTTGAATATCTTGAATTATAGATGTGATATTACGACGAATTTTATATAAAAGTCCCTATATATATATATACACACACATGTTCACATATATATATATATAGCAAATATTAATAAAAGTCCCTATATGTATATATATATATATATATATATATATATATATATATATACACATGTTCACATATGTACTTAAGTAAAGGTGGTTGATAATTATATCAAATGTGCATATGTGATTGAATTTTTATACTTGTTTATTATATGTAAAATGACTTATAGGTATGTACTCCAATGAAGAGTAAATGTGTATTTTTAAATGCACTCATACTATGAAATGAGAAATACATTAGTGTAACTATGTTCACATGTAGTGCATTCTTGATAACATGCTAAAGTACTTATTATGATGATTATGATTTATGCTTAATGACTCATACTTGTATTGTTATATGCCTATATGAATTCATGTGTTTATACATATACTATTGATTATAAATCTTGTTACATGATCATATACATATGATGTGTTATAATGTAAAGTTCATATGTTAAGGCATGTTTATGATGAGCACTTGAACAAGTATGGTACATTATGTGATATTTGATGATAGCATGATGATAAGTATCATTATAACTTACATGTGAATGAACTACATGCATTTGAATTGATCAAGAGTATAGCTTATTTATGCTCTTACATGTATGTGATTAGAAAGAGAAATCAAAGGGATTTAATTGCCTGCATTGAGTCTAAGTTGTGGATAGATAGGCATGCCTATAAGGGTACCTTGCAGCTACTTCTAAACAGTTTTGACGTGTTTAGGTCCACTTGAAATTAAAAGTTATAGTGACCCTGTTTGGGTTTAAAAGTTATAGTTGATTTGAACAACCCCATTTGGGTTGTAGCCGATCCTGTTTGGGTTTGCTTGACTGGTCCAAGTTATTTGTTTGACCACATTTGGGTCCACTTTACTAATTTATCATACAGTCTTGTCCCTACAAGGGATCATCATTTAATACCTCCGGGTATCTTATCTGTACCTTCGGATTCAACCATTATAATCAACAATTTTGTACCTTCGGATGCTACCGTATAATCCGTTATCCACCTCTTTAGAATAGGACAGGCTTAATTAAAAAGGTTAAGAAAAGTTTATTGATGAATTTAAGTTTCATAAAGCATGAAAGTTCTTATTTGACTTCATATTTTTTTCATTTATAGAATTTATTTTATTGTAAATAGAATGTGCATCTATAAGAAGACCACACAGTAAAAATACATAAGCAATATTATTAGTATCAAAAATACATGCTAGCTTGTTAAATGATGAACTTGCATTGTATTAATGTTTTGTTTAAGATTTATGATTTATGAAGAAACTTATATTAGGATAAAGGGAAGTATATTATTATATGAATGCAATAATTGTCAAAATTGTATAAGCATAATCCATACTAATGGTTATAAGAGTTATACTATAACACCCATTGTTTTTGAAATATTTTTTCTTATGATTATATTTATGTGTTCACAATGTTTGTATGTGCACACCTATTAATGTGTATTTATCATTGTGATCCGATGTATGCAAATCTAAGACCCATGATCTTGGTATGTAAGTATAGTCTGGTTATAATTTATAATCGATATACTTGATTGATAAGCATCTTTTTATGATTAAATACTAATAAATAAACTAATCATATGATAAAAAGTTAAATTTAAGGCCAAAAGATGTTGGAGTTTACATTATTATACATGGTGAATGAAGTATCAATGTAATTGTTACCGTTGAATTTTATGATTTTCATAAGTTGATATGACTATTGAATTTTATTCATTTATTGAAATAAATTATTATTATTATTGAGGCATGATGTGAGCATTGTTGACGATCACTGTGAGTGGTCGTTTATCATGATTGTAGTTCCCCACTAAGTTTTATAGCTTAGCATGGGTGTTTCATCCATGTAGGTTGTTGGGATGATATCTGTAGTAAGATGGCCAACACAAGTCCATGAGAGAGACTAGTGTAGACTTTTATTTTGGAATCTTCGTATATAATGAAGCATTTTTTTGTGATATTGGAAATATTGTATGTAAATATGTTAATCAGTTGTTATATTTTTTAAAGAAACTCTAATGTATATTGTAAAGTCTTAATAGCATAAAACTCTTATGGATTGAGTATGAATATATGTTCTTTATATAGTTGGCATATGTTTACGTTGCACAGTAAAACATGTTTAATGAGATGGATAAAGTGATATGTATAGGTTATAGGATAAGAGTGCTACACACCCCCATCTTCTTTCATTGTAAACTCTGATTGAACCCCTTTATGTGAAGATTTGATAATTTGTTGCAACTTTTCATCATCTTTCTGTGCATCGAACACTATTTGCCTTAAACAAGGTCTATCCCTTAACTAAGCTATCAAAACACCATCAGATGCAATTTTCCATCGACACTATTGTAACATTATAGCTGCCATTTTCTTTTGACTTAAAGCATCGGCTACTATATTTTCTTTTCCTGGGTGATATTCCACTATACAATCATAATCCTTAAATAATTCTAACCATCTATGCTATCTTAAGTTAAGTTCTTTTTGAGTAAGCAAATACTTAAGACTTTTGTGATCTATATAAATTCTGCATCTTTCCCCATAGAAATAATGTCACCAAATCTTTAAGGCAAACACCACTGCTACCAACTTTAGGTTATAGGTTGGGTAATTTTGCTCATGTGGTTTTAACTGTCTAGATGCATAAGCCACAACCTCGCCATCTTGCATTAGAACACATCCGAAACCAACTCTAGAACCATCACTGTACATGGCATACTCCGTTCCCAAAATTGGCTGCATTAAACTAGAGTTGTCATTAACATTTGCTTTAACTGATCGAAACTTGCTTGAAATCCATCATTCCATTCAAATTTGATACCCTTTCTAAAACACCCCAAACTAACATCTCTATTATAAATAATGCAATCTACTTAAAACATGTTATGTTAAGCAATTAACTTGATTAACATCTACATGCATTCATATCACCTGATTCGTCTAATCATATAACTTGTATTCTAATTAGGCTTCTCACATCATTCATGTACATTTCATTTTGAATAAGCATAGTGACTCATTATGTAGCCCATTATCTTAATAATACTATATTCAATTATCTTATTCATTTCACTATCATGCATAGCATTTAGCATTCCAGCACATTTGAATAAAGTCTTTATAGCTTCTAGATGCATGCATATACTAGCATTCTCACTATGAGCTTATTACAACCTTAACCTCCATATGACATACATATATATTACAAACTTTATACATATTAAACATGCAAGGAACTATACAAAATTTATCAAAATTCCTACATCAACTTCTATAGACTGGTGTTCGCCTGTCCTGATGCAGAAAATGTTCTTATGCAAAAAGCCTTGACTACCAAAACCTACATGGATCAAAATAACCCGTGCTAAGCTATACAGCTTAGTGGGGATACTAAACATGAAAGACAACCACTCACAATGGTCGTCAGAAATATAGGATACACAAAAACAATTGAAAATAACAAAATTTACATATTAGGAATAAGTATAAAATAAAGCACAATATCTTAAACAACAAGGTAACCCTTCAATTAATTCGGCATACTTGAATCTAAACAATTAATAAAGAGATCTATACATAATTTAAATAGATACCAATACATGCTTTAGGAACCACCGTTAAACATGATAATCCATATATCAGATACATAAATCATATTGTGATTAACTATGAAACAATAGTGCTTTACTTTGGCCTGCTTAAGTTCTAAGAGTGGATGACAGGATCAGTGGATACCCGAGAGTATCAAACGGTGGATATCTGAAGATATCAAAACTATGAACCCAAACAGGGTTAACTGTATGGTGAACTGATCAAGGAACCAAATAGGGTCAACAAGCAACCCAAATGGGGCTGTGAATGATCCAATCGAACCAACTGTACTTTAGACCTAAAAGGTCGATGATGGCAGCTGCAATATCCCTATAGGCGCCTATCTATCCACAGTGGAACTCTAGTAACAAGCAATACAGTTTTTCATGTTCATTTAAAATATCATGCTTGTACTTATATCATACACCTTGCACATGCATATGTTCAATAGTACACAATTCTCCACTGTAAAAAACATGCATTCATGCATTCATGTAGAAATTCGAGTGCCGGTAATTGAACATACCTCTCATCATGAACTTATACCTAAACATGCTATCTTTAGGCAACACATCATATCACAATCATGTTATCATACATATAGGATCAATGATAATTTCATAACTTCATACTTTCACATATTCATATACTTCAATTAGGGATCCAATATATGGTGACAACATATCTTTACAACTTTGTTTCTATAAGTCATTAAATTAATCTCATGTGTTGCTATTACATGATACTCTCTTATTTATATTTTAAAATTTTCTAAACTAACATATAAATTCCATATTTTAAGTTTAATTACATATTTTAACATGCTTTAGATGGGTTTCAAAATGTTAGGGTAAGTGTTGATATTTGATGGGGCTAAAAATCATGTATAACTATAAAAGGAAAGGCCCACAGCTGAGACCAATTGGTTCCAGCTGAGTCGAATGGTTGTAACTGAGGTCAGAAGGTGTGCACGACTGAGACAAAATGGTCTCGGCCATGCCTCCCAGAAATGCCATACAAAAATGCTACAGATAGTTTTTCTAAAGCAAATTGAACATCATTTTAGACCTCCCAAAAGGCCTTTTTAGAAAAAATGGTCTTCTAAAACTTTGTTCCCTTATGTTTTTAGTGTCTAAAAAATCAAGAATATTTGCAATATCATTTCTAGAACTCAAGATAAATGGAATTTACTAAAGACTGTTCATTAGGGTAGGCAACATAGAATTCCAGTTTTCAAGTAAGGATTAGGCAATTTTATAGGCATTATTAGACTTTTATTTCTTCATAGAAATTGTAGAGTTTGAAGTCTATCTTTCATAGGAATCAACCTTATGTCATTCTGATCATTGTACACACATATATCGCAATTTTACCACAAGCTATTCCAGAACCAGAATTAACATTTCACCTAACATTCAATAAATCATAAAAATTATTTAAAGATAGAATTAAGGCTAGATTCCTTCTACAATCTTGTAGGTATATGTCTTGTAAAACTTTATAAATTTCAATGGTTATAATTAAAGATTTCTATTTTAATTAATGCTAAAAGTTCAGTCACTAGGTTAAGTGATTTCATGTAATTTCGTCAAACAACACTTCACAAACTAATTCTCTTTTTCTTTGATCCAAAAACTTCAATCAATCACAACATGTTCTATCAAAAATCATCCACATGGAATTAAAAATATCTTAATCCCATAACTTGGCCGAAATCACTCTCTAGCCTCACTCTTGAGCTTTTCCTTTTCCTTTGCTCCTAACTCCTTCTTCTTCTCCTTAATCAACAATTCATTCATTCAATTTCAACATCAACTCCCACATTCAACTCAATCCACCATCATTCAAAGAAGAAGAAGATAAAGATGAAAAAGAAGAGATTAATTATTAAGTTAGAATATTTACCTTATAATTTTACACTAATTATCTTGATTAAGCAACATGCAATGATTTCTTCAAAGGTTCCTTAGAGGAATTAACCATGAACACAAAAGAGAGAAGAATAATTTCTGTAACTTCACTCAAAAATTTCATCCCACACATCATCTCTCTTCACAAGATTGGCTTTTATAAAAACAAGGGAAAATCCCCTTTTTGGTCCATGTCATCCTTTTACCTCTCTCCTTTATGCATGTTACTAATTGACCTATACATTTATTCCTTCTCTTAAATCAACCTTTCCATTTATTCCTTCTTTTAAATTAACCTCTAAATTATTCTTCTATTCACAATTGACCCCTAAAATGCCATAATTACAAAATTTACCCCAAATTAATACTTTATACTCCAATTATACCCTCGATTAATATTAAACTATAATATTAAATTTTATTTTCATACAATTAATATAATAAAAAAATAATTTATCCCTTGACCCATACTTGCTAGTGTAAGCCCTAGCCCCAATACATTATTATAAAACACTTAATTTAATAAATGAGGCATTGGTTTTATCTATTATATTCTTATGCATATCAATCGATAGAACTATCTAAGAATGTTATTTTAGTTTAAGTTATCATTTGTGAGGCACATGGTTGTAAGACCTTGAAACAAATGAGACTTTATTCTAAATATCCCTAGTCAGTCATTGTTATGGGAATAACAAATGAATTAAGACTAGTATGCTCTCTCGTATAATTTGAGTTATGTCTTACGGATCATAAGGACTAGAGTGTCAATCAGAGATCAAAGATACATGTTTAGAACATGGTATCTGGATTCGATCCATTCATAAGAACACTACACGGTATAAGTCATAAGTGTTTCTCATATGCAAGTTTACATCAGAGTTCTTAGACCTAAAATCTCTATGAAACTCTTTATGAATTACTGTGTACTTTGACATACACCTAATGTGCTTGTAACAAAGTGACAAGTATGGGTGTAAGGCCCCTAACATGACCCTAATTTAATTTGCATATTTGTATGATTATGTTAAAGGGATAAATTAGCATGCTATTGTGTTAATTTCATGAAAATAAAATAAAAGAATATGGTTTAATAGTATTTGAGGGTGTAATTGAAGTAAAAGATATTAATTTGGGGTTAATTTGTAATTATAGCATTTTGGTGGCCAATTGTGAATAAAAGCATTTAATTCAAGGTTAATTTGGAAGATTGAATTAAATGATAGGTTGAATTAAGGAAAAGAGTTAGTGGAGGGGTCATATTATAACATGCATAAAGGTTTGTGCCATTTGATTTACATGCAATATTTCAAGGGACTAAAGAGGGGATTGTTATGTTGGTATAAAAGGCTTGAGTTAGTGGATTTTGGAGGTGTCAAGTGTTAATGAGAATCGGCAGTGAAGAGTGCAAAAACCAGAAAAAAAAAATAGATCATCTTCTTCTTCCTTCTTATTTCCAATGTTTTATCTCAAATGCATTTAGGATGATGTTTGTTGATTAAGCAAGGGTATAATGCAGTAAATTAAGGTAATCGAACTCTTAATTTAACCCTCCATCATCTTCATCTTCTTCTTCATTATCAAGTTAACTTAGAACAATGTATTTACTGGAAATTTAAAAGTTGATGACGATGGAATTTGTGAAGGAGAAGAGAAAGGAAGAATGAACAAAGGAAAAGGAATTGATAGAGGTTGAAGACATTGGGTTTATCAGCCAAGGTATGGGAATTTAGGCTGTTCATATTGCATGTGAAGTTGATTTCTGGAATTGAGTAGGATTTACAGAACTTAATTTACGTTTTTCTGGAATTTTAACGATGTGAGGTTGAAGAAGAAGACTATTTCTTGCCGAGTCGTGAATGACTTCACGAGTCGTGAACATTAGTCCGACTCGTGAAGCTCTTCACGAGTTGTAAAGTGCAGTTTTTCTTCTCCACTCGTGAAGCTCTTCACGAGTCGTGAAGTACAGATCTTCTTCTTCACTCGTGAGCTTCTTCACGAGTCGTGAGATTTGCCTTATTTGCTTCACTCGTGAAGCCCTTCACTAGTCGAACTCCCCTTCACGACTGAATGACCAGTCTGGAATGTTTTACTCATAAGTTGAGTTATAGAACAGCAAATTGAATGATTCTTTTTGCATTGAAAAATAGACTTCCATACCTATATTTCATATGAAGAAACCTAAGTTTAAATCTGTCTCTAAGTACATGTAATCTAGGGTTGAATCCAGACTTGTTTTAGACTGCTCAATGTAACAGAAATTGCAATATTGTGCAAATCATTGCTACACTTGATTATATGATCTTTAAATTGATTGAGACAGATAGTTGCTTATGTGATAGTAAAGTTAATTGAATAAGACATGTAGTATGACTATCAATGAAGGATTTATATGAATACAGATGCATTCAATTGTGTATATGAATAAAGACTAGTGATGAAATATCTAACCTATACATGTGATTAGTCTTGTGCATGATGGTCATATGCCAAATTGATATATATACACATGTAAATCCTATGACATAAAAGTGCACATATTGACATGTATCTATGCTATAAAATAGGGACTATAATAGTATGACTTTGGCATGTGTATATGCCCATATGAAAACATGTTGATATGTTGTATAGCACATGACCTGTATGGTGATAAAGGTATATATATATGTGTTGGAAACATGCTCATAAGAATAAATCAACTATATGCGAATGTACCCACAGGTATGTACATTTATGATTATGTATATGAGAATATGAGCATGTAATTGCCTTATGAGATAGAAGATGAATTAGCATGACTATGAGCATGTGAAATGCTTAATGAAAACATGATCGAGTATATGATATGATGATTATATGTCATGCCTATATGTTATGATGCAAATTATATAGTCATACAGATTTGAATAAGCCAAATGTATAACTTGGCATGTGAAATGTGCATATATCTGATTATGCACCATAGAATTCATAGTTATATAAGACTATGTATATGTGCCCAACATTATACTATGAATACAGTATCAATATGTGAATTGAACACGAATATAGTTCTGCCTGCGATACAGTTTTAGATGTGGATAGATAGGCGCCTATAGGGAAATTGCAGCTGCCATAGTTTGGCCCGCTTGGGTCCATAGTATATGTATGATCCCGTTTGGATCATGATCAGCCCCGTTTGGGTTGAGAGGCTACCCCGTTTGGGTATGCTTGACCGGTCCATAGTATAGTTTGGCCCCGTTTGGGTCTATAGATTTGATATCTTCGGATATCCTTCTTTGATACCGATGTGTATCCACAGTTCCCGTTATCCACCGATAAAGCTAAGGCAGGCTAAACGTTATTCATAGTAATGATAAAGAAATTAAACAGTTAAAGTGATTTGACTAAAGATTGATATTGTGGATCATAATGTTGTTTTACCACAGGAATTATGTTTTATTTGAATATGTTTACATGGAAAATTACTGTCTATATGAATTATGAATATGAGAATATTTGTTACTCTTTGGGTACAATGTTATGCACATGAGAATATGCTTTATGCTTTAAAGTATATGTTATTGTTGCCATGCTATGTTGGACATGTTGTTTATAGTATATGTATATATTGTATATGTATGTTTTGATGACCTATGTGAGTGGTCATCCATCTGTAGATATTCCCCACTAAGCTTTATAGCTTAGCACGGGTTATTTTATTCGTGTAGGTTCAAATAGCAAGACTTTTGTTGAGGGACGTTCTCTGCATCAGGAAGGGCCAACCATCGACTTATAATCTTGATGTAGGATATTTTGTAATACAATTATCATATGTTTTGTATATGGGCCAGTTATCTTATGATATGTATAAAACCTATGTGGAATATTGTAACTCATTAGTAGTAAAGCTAAGACGTGTGTGCATGTGATATACATAAAGTAATCTTTATATAGTTTAGTATGCATGATAATAGGTATAAAAAGGAAAAACAGGAATAGACTTGTAGCACGAATATAAGCATATAAAATCATATGGCATGATTAATGGCTAAATGATGATTAAATGAACATGTAGCATAAGCATGATTAATAGTATTCATGATACATGTTTAATGGGGTAGTTGCATAGGGGGTGCTACAATTTGTGGTATCAGAGCCCTAGGTTTAGCCTTTTCTGGGTAAAAATGAACCTAGGATTCTATAGTATGATATAGTGTTTTGTTGGCCTGATGCAGAAGTCCCTGTTTTTCTTATAGATTAAAGATGGAGAACTCTAGAGATACTCTTGAGGAATCAGCTGAAAGTAACAGGCCGGTTAGAACTAATCCTTCCAATATTGGACCTTCATCCTCCAATCCAAATGAGGTCCCAACAGCCGTCCCTACAGAAGCATTGTTAAAAATATCACAGGATATGGCTCAAGTTCTTCAAAGAATGACAGCACCTAAAGCTCCAATTTCTGAAATTAAAAAGCATGGTGCTGAAGAATTTTTAGGCACTAATCTGGAATAATCTGAAGAAGCTGAATTTTGGCTGGAAAGGCTAGAGAGAATTTTTAATGAAATAGGTTGTCCAGTGAGTCATAAAGCATCTTGTGCTGTGTCTCTGTTACAGGGTGCAGCTTATGACTGGTGGAAGTTGGTATTGAAGCAACCTCAGTTACCAGATCCCCTTACATGGGAATTTTTCACAGCTGAATTCAAGAGAAAGTATGTTACTGAGGAGTATAAGCAAGAGAAGTTAAAGCAATTTCTCCACTTGAAACAGAGAGTTATGTCTGTGGCTGAGTATGAGAAAGAATTCAGTCACCTATGCAAATATGCTCCTGATGAGATGTTAACTGATGCTTTTAAATGTAGACAGTTTGAAGATGGATTGAATGATCGTATCCGAGAAAAGTTGATTGGGTCTACATCTTTGCAAGTGGTTAACTTCACTCAACTGGTTACAGCAGCCTTGCGAGTTGAAAAGAATGAAATGGCAAAAAGGGAGAGAGAACAGAGAAGAGGTGGGTCCAAGGGTGGATCTTTTACAGGAAAGAGAGCTAGAGGAGCACAAGGAAATTAGCCAGCTGAATCTGGCTATAGTTCTGCAAAAAGGGACAGGAGACAAGAATCTTCTGCAATGTCTAAACAGGGAAAACAAGCTTCAGGGAATCAGAGTGGGGGGCAACCTCCAGTGTGTCCCCATTGTTCTAGGAAACATTGGGGTAGTTGCAAGAAATTATCTGGGGCATGTTTCAAATGTGGTGGTACCGATCACTTCATGGCTAGTTGTCCATCAAAGAGGGAACAGGATGTGGGACAGCAGGGCAGTAGAGGAACTTTTATTGCACCATCTTCAGGTAGAGGCAGGGGAAGAGGACGTGGGGGATCGAGTTATCAGGGATCCTAGTCCAGGAACGTTTCTAAATCAGTTGACAGGCCCACAGCTCCAGTTGTTCCTATTCGGGCTTATGCAATGAAAGCTAGAGAGGATCAAAGTGCTCCAGAAGTCATAGCTGGTACATTCTCTCTTTTTGATTCTGATATGCATGCACTTATTGATCCTGGTTCCACTCATTCTTATATTTGCACTGGGGATATGGGTAGAAATGAGTCTACTGTTCATGAACTAGAATATGATATTTATGTAACCAACCCTTTGGGTCACAGTGTTGTTGTTAATAGAGTGCATAAACAGTGTCCTATTGTAATTCAAGGGAAAGAATTCCTTGCTGATCTTATTGAGTTACCATTCCGGGAGTTTGATATTATACTTGGTATGGATTGGCTGTCTAGACATCATGCAGTGATTGATTGTGAAGCTAAAACTGTAACTCTCATTGGTTCTGATGGTGAAGAAACTTTAGTACAGGGCATTCGATCTGAACCTATAGCTAATGTAATATCAGCTATGCAAGCTAAGAGATCTTTGAGAAAAGGGTGTGAAGCTTTCTTAGCACTTGTGCTTGATTCAAAAATAGAAAATGTGAATCTTCAAGAGATTCCAGTGGTGAAAGAGTTTCCTGATGTGTTCCCTGAAGACTTACCTAGTCTTTCACCTGAAAGGGAAGTTGAATTGTCTATAGACATTCTACCTGGTACAGCTCCTATTTCGAAGGCACCATACAGGATGGCTCCTTTGGAATTGAAAGAACTAAAGGCTCAACTACAGGAGTTGCTTGAAAAAGGCTTCATTAGGCCTAGTACATCACCTTGGGGTGCACCGGTTTTATTTGTGAAGAAAAAGGATGGGTCTATGAGGATGTGCATAGACTACAGACAGTTAAACAGGGTAACAATCAAAAATAAGTATCCTTTACCAAGAATTGAAGATTTATTTGATCAGTTGAAGGGTGCTGGAGTGTTTTCCAAGATTGATTTGCGCTCGGGTTATTATCAACTTTGGGTTAAAGATGTAGATGTTTCCAAAACAGCCTTTAGAACCCGATATGGGCATTATAAGTTTCTGGTGATGCCTTTTGGGTTAACAAATGCACCGGCTGTGTTTATGGATCTTATGAATAGGGTGTTTAGACCCTACCTGGATCAGTTTGTTGTTGTGTTCATAGATGACATTTTGGTGTATTCGAAGAATGATACGGAACATGCTGAGCATTTGAGAATTGTTTTACAGACTCTGAGGGAAAATCAGTTGTATGCTAAGCTGAGCAAATGTGATTTTTGGCTTAAGGAAATTTCTTTTCTTGGTCATGTAGTATCTTCTGAAGGCATTAGGGTGGATCCAGCTAAAATAGAGGCTATAGTGAATTGGAAGCCGCCTCGAAATGTGACAGAAGTGAGAAGTTTTCTGGGCTTAGCAGGTTATTACCGTCGCTTTGTGAAAGGCTTTTCAGTTATAGCCGCACCACTCACTAAACTTCTAAGAAAGTGTATAAAGTTTGAGTGGACTGACCGATGTCAAGCAAGTTTTGATCAGTTGAAGAAATTTCTGACAGAGGCTCCAGTTTTGACACAGCCAGTTACAGGAAAGGAGTATGTTATGTATAGTGATGCTTCTAGAGTTGGCTTGGGTTGTGTGTTAATGCAAGATGGCAAAGTAATTGCCTATGCATCTAGACAGTTAAAGCCACATGAACAAAACTATCCAACCCATGACCTAGAGTTAGCAGCAGTAGTGTTTGCCTTGAAAATTTGGCGACATTATTTGTATGGGGAAAAGTGTAGAATCTATACAGATCATAAGAGTCTCAAATATTTGCTCACTCAAAAGGAACTTAACTTGAGACAGCGAAGATGGTTAGAACTGTTTAAAGATTATGATTGTATAGTGGATTACCATCCAGGCAAAGCTAATGTTGTAGCTGATGCCTTGAGCCGTAAGATGATGGCTGCTATGATTGTACATCGCTGTAGATGGAAAATTGCTTATGATGGCACTTTAATAGCACAGTTGAAAGCTAGACCTTGTTTGAGGCAAACAGTGATTGATGCACAGAAACATGATGAAAAGTTGCAAAAGATTTTGAAGTCTTTACATGAAGGGACCCAGTCTGAGTACTCAGTGAAAGAAGATGGGGGTGTGTATTATCAGAATCGATTGTATGTTCCTGATGACAAAGAATTAAAGAGAACAGTATTGAAAGAGGCTCACAATACAGTATTTACTATGCACCCTGGTGGGAATAAGATGTACCAGGATTTGAAACAAAGTTATTGGTGGCCTGGCATAAAGAAGGATGTGGTAGCCTATGTTTCCAAATGTTTGACTTGTCAGCAGGTAAAAGCAGAGCACCAGTTACCCTCTGGTTTGTTGAACCCCATTCCAATTCCACAATGGAAATGGGAGGATATCACTATGGATTTTGTAACAGGATTGCCCTTTACACAGAAAAAGCATGATGCTGTTTGGGTTATAGTTGACAAGTTGACTAAATCAGCTCATTTCATATCAGTTCGGATGGACTACCCTATGGATAAGTTGGAAGAACTTTATGTGAATGAAATTGTTAGACTGCATGGCATTCCAGTGTCAATAATCTCTGATCGAGATCCGAGATTTACATCAAGATTTTGGCAAAGTTTGCAACAAGCTTTGGGAACTCAGCTTCGTTACAGTACAGCATTCCACCCTCAGATGGATGGGCAATCTGAACGGGTTATTCAGATTCTAGAGGATATGATGAGAGGATGTGTTTTGGAGTTTGCAGGAAGTTGGGATAGGTATCTACCTTTAATGGAGTTCGCCTACAATAACAGTTATCACAGGAGCATCGAGATGGCACCATATGAGGCCTTGTATGGCCGAAAATGTAGAACTCCTGTTTATTGGACTGAATTGTCTGAGAGCAAAGTTATTGGTCCTGATATTGTTAAAGACACAGAAGAAAAGGTGCAAGTTATCAGGCAGAGATTGAAGGAAGCTAGTGATAGACAGAAGTCTTATGCTGATTTGAAGAGAAGAGATATTGAATATCAAGTGGGTGACAAAGTGTTTCTGAAAGTGTCCCCTTGGAGAAAAGTATTGAGATTTGGGAAAAAGGGTAAGCTAAGTCCGAGGTTTGTAGGCCCATATGAAATTCTTCAAAGAGTTGGGCTAGTGGCATATAGATTGGCTCTCCCTATGGAACTAGCCAAACTTCATGATGTGTTTCATGTTTCTATGCTTCGAAGGTATCGATCAGATGAATCCCATGTGATACCAGTTCAAGACGTACAAGTACAGCCAGATTTCACTTATGATGAAGAACCTATAGCAATTCTGGCTAGAGAAGTTAGACAGCTTAGAAATAAGCAAGTTCCACTTGTTAAAGTACTCTGGCAACATCATGATATACAAGAAGTTACTTGGGAGCCAGAAGCAGCTATGAAGGAACAACATCCTCACTTATTCCAAATAGGTACGAATTTCGAGGACGAAATTCTTAAGGGGGAGAGAATTGTAACGCCCCTAACATGACCCTAATTTAATTTGCATATTTGTATGATTATGTTAAAGGGATAAATTAGCATGCTATTGTGTTAATTTCATGAAAATAAAATAAAAGAATATGGTTTAATAGTATTTGAGGGTGTAATTGAAGTAAAAGATATTAATTTGGGGTTAATTTGTAATTGTGGCATTTTGGTGGCCAATTGTGAATAAAAGCATTTAATTCAAGGTTAATTTGGAAGATTGAATTAAATGATAGGTTGAATTAAGGAAAAGAGTTAGTGGAGGGGTCATATTATAACATGCATAAAGGTTTGTGCCATTTGATTTACATGCAATATTTCAAGGGACTAAAGAGGGGATTGTTATGTTGGTATAAAAGGCTTGACTTAGTGGATTTTGGAGGTGTCAAGTGTTAATGAGAATCGGCAGTGAAGAGTGCAAAAACCGGAAAAAAAAATAGATCATCTTCTTCTTCCTTCTTATTTCCAATGTTTTATCTCAAATGCATTTAGGATGATGTTTGTTGATTAAGCAAGGGTATAATGCAGTAAATTAAGGTAATCGAACTCTTAATTTAACCCTCCATCATCTTCATCTTCTTCTTCATTATCAAGTTAACTTAGAACAATGTATTTACTGGAAATTTAAAAGTTGATGACGATGGAATTTGTGAAGGAGAAGAGGAAGGAAGAATGAACAAAGGAAAAGGAATTGATAGAGGTTGAAAACATTGGGTTTATCAGCCAAGGTATGGGAATTTAGGCTGTTCATATTGCATGTGAAGTTGATTTCTGGAATGGAGTAGGATTTACAGAACTTAATTTACGTTTTTCTGGAATTTTAACGATGTGAGGTTGAAGAAGAAGACTATTTCTTGCCGAGTCGTGAACATTAGTCCGACTCGTGAAGCTCTTCACGAGTTGTAAAGTGCAGTTTTTCTTCTCCACTCGTGAAGCTCTTCACGAGTCGTGAAGTACAGATCTTCTTCTTCACTCGTGAGCTTCTTCACGAGTCGTGAGATTTGCCTTATTTGCTTCACTCGTGAAGCCCTTCACTAGTCGAACTCCCCTTCACGACTGAATGACCAGTCTGGAATGTTTTACTCATAAGTTGAGTTATAGAACAGCAAATTGAATGATTCTTTTTGCATTGAAAAATAGACTTCCATACCTATATTTCATATGAAGAAACCTAAGTTTAAATCTGTCTCTAAGTACATGTAATCTAGGGTTGAATCCAGACTTGTTTTAGACTGCTCAATGTAACAGAAATTGCAATATTGTGCAAATCATTGCTACACTTGATTATATGATCTTTAAATTGATTGAGACAGATAGTTGCTTATGTGATAGTAAAGTTAATTGAATAAGACATGTAGTATGACTATCAATGAAGGATTTATATGAATACAGATGCATTCAATTGTGTATATGAATAAAGACTAGTGATGAAATATCTAACCTATACATGTGATTAGTCTTGTGCATGATGGTCATATGCCAAATTGATATATATACACATGTAAATCCTATGACATAAAAGTGCACATATTGACATGTATCTATGCTATAAAATAGGGACTATAATAGTATGACTTTGGCATGTGTATATGCCCATATGAAAACATGTTGATATGTTGTATAGCACATGACCTGTATGGTGATAAAGGTATATATATATGTGTTGGAAACATGCTCATAAGAATAAATCAACTATATGCGAATGTACCCACAGGTATGTACATTTATGATTATGTATATGAGAATATGAGCATGTAATTGCCTTATGAGATAGAAGATGAATTAGCATGACTATGAGCATGTGAAATGCTTAATGAAAACATGATCAAGTATATGATATGATGATTATATGTCATGCCTATATGTTATGATGCAAATTATATAGTCATACAGATTTGAATAAGCCAAATGTATAACTTGGCATGTGAAATGTGCATATATCTGATTATGCACCATAGAATTCATAGTTATATAAGACTATGTATATGTGCACAACATTATACTATGAATACAGTATCAATATGTGAATTGAACACGAATATAGTTCTGCCTGCGATACAGTTTTAGATGTGGATAGATAGGCGCCTATAGGGAAATTGCAGCTGCCATAGTTTGGCCCGCTTGGGTCCATAGTATATGTATGATCCCATTTGGATCATGATCAGCCCCGTTTGGGTTGAGAGGCTACCCCGTTTGGGTATGCTTGACCGGTCCATAGTATAGTTTGGCCCCGTTTGGGTCTATAGATTTGATATCTTCGGATATCCTTCTTTGATACCGATGTGTATCCACAGTTCCCGTTATCCACCGATAAAGCTAAGGCAGGCTAAACGTTATTCATAGTAATGATAAAGAAATTAAACAGTTAAAGTGATTTGACTAAAGATTGATATTGTGGATCATAATGTTGTTTTACCACAGGAATTATGTTTTATTTGAATATGTTTACATGGAAAATTACTGTCTATATGAATTATGAATATGAGAATATTTGTTACTCTTTGGGTACAATGTTATGCACATGAGAATATGCTTTATGCTTTAAAGTATATGTTATTGTTGCCATGCTATGTTGGACATGTTATTTATAGTATATGTATATATTGTATATGTATGTTTTGATGACCTATGTGAGTGGTCATCCATCTGTAGATATTCCCCACTAAGCTTTATAGCTTAGCACGGGTTATTTTATCCGTGTAGGTTCAAATAGCAAGACTTTTGTTGAGGGACGTTCTCTGCATCAGGAAGGGCCAACCATCGACTTATAATCTTGATGTAGGATATTTTGTAATACAATTATCATATGTTTTGTATATGGGCCAGTTATCTTATGATATGTATAAAACCTATGTGGAATATTGTAACTCATTAGTAGTAAAGCTAAGACGTGTGTGCATGTGATATGCATAAAGTAATCTTTATATAGTTTAGTATGCATGATAATAGGTATAAAAAGGAAAAACAGGAATAGACTTGTAGCACGAATATAAGCATATAAAATCATATGGCATGATTAATGGCTAAATGATGATTAAATGAACATGTAGCATAAGCATGATTAATAGTATTCATGATACATGTTTAATGGGGTAGTTGCATCGGGGGTGCTACAATGGGTGTGCACTAATCCATGTTAGAGAGCATGAGAGAAGTAAAGGGATTACCCCTATCGATAAGAGAGAAAATATCATCGGCCACTTGATCAGTGAACTGATAAGTGAATTGCCATACCGAGATGAAATAATGAGTAATCATTATTTATCTAAAAGTTCAGTGTCACTGGAATATCAAGAAAGGAATTAGTATATTTAAGGATAACCGGTTCCACGCCTTATATTAATTCTAATATTTAAAGGTAAGGGACCATGCAAAATTGCATTAGGTCACTAAATGCCATTTGCATTTTCATTTAATTTGGAATGCTATAATATCTTGCTAGGAATATATATAGCCTTTGAATTAATTTATTAATTCCTTGCCAATATTAAATGGATCTATAGGATCACACACAAAGTATTGGGCTTAAAATATTTAAATAGTATATCGGAATTTAATTTAGACTTTTATTTAAAGTCAAATTAATGTATGCAATGGGTAAACAAAATTTTGCCTTAAACAGCTTGTTATTTTAAGCAGATCTGTTAAACAGGTTTTTTGCCTTAAACAGCTTGCTGTTTTAAGCAAATCTGTTTAGCTCTGATTTTGCCTTAAATAGCTAGCTATTTAAGGTAAATCTGTCAAACAAGATTTTTGCCTTAAACAGCTTGTTAACAGTTGGTCACGAGAAAAATTTATTGGCATGCGCTAGGTTTAATTTCAATTAATTAATTATCTATGTATAATTAAGTTAATTGAGTATTAAATCATAAATTGTTTTTAATCAAAATATAATACTTGAGAGGGAATTAATGTAGCCAAATTCAAGTCAGGAATCCTAGTTCAATTCAGAAACTAATCACCTTAAATAAGTAAGTTTGTTTTGATTAAATGACTAATGCCATTTGAATTTAAATTCTAATAGAATTTAAATTAAGATATATCTCTTAATTAGGAAGTGATGAAGGCTGAAATTACCACTTAATTTCAGAATTCACACTTGACCTAAAACAAGTGATATATATATTAATGAATTAAAAGAATAAAAAGCTAGCCGTTTTTTGCTCTTTTTCTCTCTTGGCTTTATTACTCAAGGGGAAAGAACTCTTTCTTGTTCTCTTGTGTTCTTGGGCAGCAATAACAACCTAAAGGAAGAACAAGATCAGATCTTGTGGCTTCAAACCATTTCCATTGCCGAATACGTAATCATAGAGCTAGCACTCTTGATTTTAAGTTATCTTTGCAAGTGTGTGTGTGAGCATAGAGTGGTGTGGCATAAAGGCTACTCCTTTGGCATTGGTGTTCTAGATCTGAAGTGTATAAGTCTATCTTATACATTTGCCATTACAAAATCAAGTTTTCAAGAGTATCCAAGCTTGTAAGTTTTTAAAACTCTAAAATTGCATGTTTCGATTCTAAGTCGTATATTGCGTGGCATGAATGATCAATATTTTTATTTTTTTTCCACTGCTTAATCTTCACGTATATGCCATGTAATATCTCTTCAATACTTTATATGAAATTTTCATTTTAATTTAATCTTAATTAAACAAAATCTTACTCAAAACATGTAATTTCAATTAGGGTCATGTTAGGGGCCTTACACTTTCTCAACAATTTAGTGAGTGGTGCGGCAATAATAAAAAACCCTGTCACAAAGCGATGGTAATATCCTACAAAACCTAAAAAAATTCTCACTTCAATCACATTTCTAGGTGAGCTCCAGTTCACAATAGCCTCTACTTTAGCTGGATCCTCTCTAATGCCTTCGGAAGACACTATATGACCAGGGAAAGAAATTTCCTTAAGCAAATATCACACTTGCATAACTTAGCATACAATTTATTCTCCCTCAAAGTCTGTAGCACAATTTTAAAATGTTCAGCATGCTCTACTTCATTTCTTGAATAAACAAATTAGTCATCTATGAACACACCCACAAATTGATCCAAGTAGGATCTAAATACCCTATTTATGAGATCCTTAAAGGCATTTGGTGCATTTGTTAACCCAAATGGCATTACTAAAAATTCATAATATCTATATTAGGTTCTAAATACTATTTTGGAAATATCCACATCCTTCACCTAAAGCTGGTAGTACCCTAACCATAAGTCGATCCTAGAAAACACACCTACACCTTTCAACTAATCAAATAAATCTTCAATTCTTGGTAAACGGTACATGTTCTTAACTATCACTTTGTTTAACTATCTATAGCCGATGTACATGCTCATAGACCCATCTTTCTTCTTTACAAACAAAACTAGTGCACCCCAAAGCGATTCACTGGGCCTAATAAATCCTTTGTCTAGCAATTTCTGTAATTGAATCTTTAATTCTTTCAATTCCAAATGAGAAATCCTATATGGTGCCTTAGAAATATGAGTTATACCCAGTGGAACTTCTATAGATAACTCTACATCCCTTTAAGGGGGAAGACTAGGCAAGTCTTCAGGGAACACATCAGGAAATTTATTCACCACTAGGATCTCCTGAAACTTTACTTTCTCTCTTCTTGAATCAAGTACTAGGACTAAAAAAGCTTACACCCTTTTCTAAGAAACCACCTAGCTTACATAGCCATTATCACATTGGTTAATGGCTTAGTTTGAATGCCTTGAAATAAAATTTCTTTACCATCAGCATCAATAAGATTTACATTCTTAGCTTTATAGTCAACAACTGCATAATGTCTAGACAACCAATCCATACCCAATATAATGTCAAACTCCCAAAAGGGTAATTTGATAAGATTAGCAAGAAATTCTTTCTCTTGAATTAAAATAGGACACTTTTTATACACTTTGTTAACAACAACAACATTGTGACCCAATAGGTTAGTTACACAAATATCATAATCCAGATCATATATAGTAGTCATATTTTTACCTATATCCCCATTACAAATATAAGAATGAATAAAACCAAAATCAATTAGTGCATGCATATCAGAATCAAAGAGTGAAAAAATACCTGCTATAACCTTTAGAGCATTATGATCGTCTCGAGCTTTCATTGCATAAGCCCTTCTAGGAAAAGTTGGAGTTATCGGTCTATCAACTGATTTAGATATATTTCTAGATTGGGATCCATGATGATTTTATCCCCCATATCCCCTACCTCTACCTCTACCAGAAGAGGGTGCATTAGATGCTCCTCTACTACCCTACTATTCAAAGCCTTAATCCCTCTTTATGGGACAATTAGCCATAAAATGGCTTGTATCACCACATATGATACACGCTCCAGCTAGTTTCCTATAATTACCCCAATAATGCCTAGAATAATAAGGACATTCTGGTGCTTGACCCCCACTCTGTCTACCCATAGCTTATGTAACACCCTAATTCCTTAACCATGGATAATCATCATCGTCATCAATCATCATCATACCTAATAGAAATCAAGCAAAAATAATAATAATAATAATAATACAGGCCATGATTACATGCCACAATAAATAAATCAAACTTATAAATAAGAGGGCCTAACATAATTGGCCAACAACACATAATGGAATCCTCAACACAACTGCAGTCGGCCCGATTCTCTCTTTGATGATGGTCAAACTGCGGTAGCTATCAAACCAAAATGGAACTTATCCACAAACCCACTTGGATAAACAAACCCGTGCTAAACTATAAAGCTTAGTGGGGAACAGAACTCTATGGACAAGGTCTTACCAAATTATCATCAATACACTACAACCTTCATAAATAAAGTAAATATATGTCTGCAGTATTAATTATTTCATAATGAATATTCTGAAGGGATCTTCAACCTAACAATACTAATATACTTACATAAATGTAAAGCATGGCACAAACTTGGCTAGTTCTCAAAGACTTTTCAATTTACTTTGATAACTAAAACTCTTTTTTGATAAACTAGCATAATTTATAGACCTCTTAATCCTTCATTCATGAATTCCGACCTCGTTATTACTGATGGTACAACCTCCAGTCATATGGATTTAATCTCGTTAGTTACATAAAATATGCATTTAATGTTCATTCAACGCATGAGAAGTGCATGTGTTATGTAACTTATATAAAGATATTGCTAGGCATGATTACTTCATATATATATATATATATATATATATATATATATATATATATATATATATATATATATATATATATATATATATATATATCATACAATCACTATTATGGAATACAATTATAACTCACAACTACTCTTCCCAACCATGTATTCCTTAATGATATCTTATTATGGCAACTAGATGTCAACAAACATCATATTATGTCATACATCATCCTTTGGCTTATGTAAGAGTTATTGGAGTGCACATACAGGTGTAAACATTTATAAGCATTAACTAATCAGCTTTGCATGAAATCACAGAGAATAGCCTTACGTATCATGATTACCAATGAAGGTCCAATTATTACATACATACGCTTTATAATTTCCAAGGCATATGAAACTCATTGTGTATGCTATAGCCCAAATAGTTCTTATTATAACATTGCACGCATTCTATTAAAGCATGGCAATTTAAATCTTATAGATATACATTCCAATAATTTCATTTCATTAAAATGGTTTATAGCCAAAAGAAATCATGATAAGAAATATAATAGGCCATTCATCATGCTTACATTACGTAAGTGAAGCAATTAATACATATTTTACTTTATCTTGTGTACATTTTTTATCATCTTTAATAGCCTGCCTAAGTACTAGTTCAAAAGGGTGGATAACGGAAGCAATGGATACCCAAAGGTATCAAACTATGGATATCCAAAGATATCAAACAATAGACCCAAACAGGGTCAAACAATGGCTCCATCAAGGAATAAACTATGGACCCAGAAAGGCCGAACGATGGTTCCATTAAGGAACAAGACCCAAATGGGGTCAACTATGGCAGCTGCAACTATATCCCTTTAGGCATGCCTATCTAATCCACAACTGAACTAAGACCCGTAGGCATAACCACTTTAAAATCATCTTTGATTTATCATATTATTCTTTACTTAGTACATCATTTGGCTAAAAGCCACAATTTATAAGAGAATGCATATCATTCTTATCATACCTCAATGTTGAGCTTTAGGCTCCATTACACATAGATGCAGGTCATGTAACCACATAGTTGCATCAACATCATTCATACATGTCATAGTAGTTACATGATAATGTAATCATAATAAAGTATTACTTTCATTAATCAATCTCATCATACCTAGTATTATGCGTGAAGCCAGTAAGGCAATTATAAAAGTGTAGTTCTTGCTATTAAGAGTCTTCATACGATTATATGCATGTCTATATATATAATTATAGCAATTCATACTTTTGGGATTCTCATATTTGTTCATATTATGAATCAAACTACTCATCATAGCATGGTTGAATCAATTATCAAACATTAACTTACCTAGCTAGATAATTCTCAATGGCGTACCTTGTTACCGTCTGTCGTGAGTAGCTTTCACACATCATCATAGCCCACATCAATACATAAGCACTTGAAACAAAACTCATGCATTTATGGTCCATTTAATAAAATAATTAGGTTCATCTATAGCTTAAGGTCATCACTTGCTCATATTTAATTCCTTGATTAACTTTCATGGTCTATCAAATTCTAGATAACACATTATACACTTTAATGTAATCACATATATACTTTAATCATCTTACTTGTATTTTTCATCTTATAACATTTATACTTAGGTAAGTTATGTGAGATTATTTCATCTTAGTCGTTAGCACACTACTGACGGGCATATGCTAATTATAATATAGTATAGGCATGAGCAAATAGGCGAGCATGTTATTATATATATCAATGTTGATCATTACTTCTACTTATATTACCTTCAGTGTAATCAAGCTTCTATGGTTTCATAATTTAACATAAATTGTGATGTCCCATTTCTTTTAATTTTGACATGTAACCTTGTGACTATTCTCTTATTATCACTAGTTATATCATAGTATTCTTATGTTATTGTAGAGGAATATCAATGTGCAATATATTTGGGCAGAGCCAAATCACATGTGTGTAATCATTATAATACCATAAAATAGAAGTAAACATTTTCATGTAGTCTAATGTTAGTGTTCATTTACTAACTTTATTCTTATATATCATTTTATTTAATCACATGTTTAGTGTCACAACTTATCTTTATTTTATGCTTAAAATTCTTTAAAGTTACTTAAAAAGGTTTTAGACCAGCTTTGGTGACACTATAGGGCTTAAAAAAATCATGATTGGGTGAGTAGGGAAGTGTCATGAGTTGTGCAGGTGTCATTACTAGTGACAAGGAGCAAACTTCACGACTCGTGCACTTGTTCACGAGTAACACATATCACGAGTTGTGATAGGAGTCACGAGTCGTGACAGGAGTCACGAGTCATGAACAATCATAGGCAGTTTTTTGAGTTCGATTTGTAAGCAGTTTTTGACATATCAAAAGGCATTTTCAGCAAAAATGGTCTTCTAAAAACTTGTTCCACTATGTTTCTAGTTTCTAAAAAATCAAAAATTATCTTGATATAATCTCTATATTTTCATATATCTACAAAATACTAAGGTCTGCTCCTAGTGAATGGATAGCAAACTATTCTAGAATTCAAACTGAAATATGGCCTAGTTAGAGACAGATTTTGGACTTGGTTTTTTCATATTAATTATAGGTATGGAAGTCTATTTTCAAACGCAACAAGAATCATTCAATTTTCTATTCTCTAGATCAACCTATAAGCAAAAGAGTCTAGATAGGTCTATTAGTCATGAAGTAATGTTTGACTCGTGAAGGGATTTCACGAGTGAAGTAAAAGGGGTGAGGTTCACGACTCATGAAGAAGTTCACAAGTGAGGAAAAATGAAAAAAGTTCATGACTCATGAAGAGGTTCATAAGTGAAGAAAAGTGGATAAGATTCATGACTCGTGAATCTTCTTCACGAGTGAAGGCAAGAGGTGCACAACTCGGATAGACGTCACGACTCGTGAAGAAGTTCACAACTAGTGAAGAAGTTCACAACTCATGAAGAAGTTCACGACTCAGTACCTTAATAAATAATGCTGTCAGAAACAGATCAATTCTCAACTTAAATGTAAATAGAAATAATTCCATAAGCCAAACGATCTTCAAAGACTCATTTTAAAACAATCAATCCTTCCTTAGTCATCTTAAAACAAACAATCTTTCATTACTCATTTAAGAATCCATGCAACATAACCCTAATTTCTATAAATCCATATACAGACAACAAAAACATAGTATTCCCATACCTGGCCTTTAAAGCTTCAAACCTCCTTCACTCCTCTTGATCCATCCCCTTTACTCTTGATTCCTTTCTTCTTCTTATACATGAAGATAGCATGCATGATTTATCATCTCTCTATATCCTTAATACCATTAAATCAAAACATAGATAAGAGATCCATGAGAGGAAAACATTACCTTCATAAGGTTGAAACACCAAAACCCTAGGTTTCTCTTCTTCAACCCATAACCAGAGAGAAAGAGAGAGAGAAGGAGAGAAAGATCTCCCCCTTGTCTAGTTGATCCCCACCTCTTAAATCCCCATGAGTTCCTTCTCTAAGAAGCTATAAAAAGGAGTTAGTGGGGTAAATATCTCCTTAGGTGAATTTCCAAAATTACCCTTATTCAATTTAACCTCATCAACTTATATTTCTTAACATTTAACCCCTAAACTTCTAATTTACTTCAATTATATCCTTTCCTTTAATTATAATTTAACTTAACTCATATACTTACATGCTGAAATTACCAAAATACCCCTCTTGAGACTTAACCTCGACAATTGCAAAATAATTTAATTTTACCTTAATTAACGATGTTCCTCATTAATTAACAATAATCCATTTAGGGTTATGATTGGGTCCTTACAGCTTTTCTCTCAGACTTGGACATTGCAATAGATTTTTGTTTTCTATCTTTTTTGCAAACCTGTAGCAAGACTCAGCTAGCTGATTCCTCTAAGCCCCTCTAACTCTCTTCCCGGTGGGAAATCCACCTCTAGGCCCACTTCTTTTTTATTCTCTTTCTATTTTAGCTATCTCATTCTTTTCTACCTGTAAAGCTATTATAACAAGTTGATGAAAATTCACCATATGTAGAGATGTAGATCCTATTAACTTCTCTCTGATCCTATCAGTTAATCTATCCTCAAACTATCTACACTTAAAAGCATCAGTTAGCATCTCATCAGGAACATACTTGCATAAGTGACTGAATTTTTATCATATTTAGCAACAGATAGAACTATTTGTCTCAAGTTTAAAAAATGTTTTATCTTTTCTTGCTTAAATGCCTCAGTAACATACTTCTTTCTAAATTTAATTTTGATAAATTCCTATGTAAGGGAATCGGGTAACTATGGTTGCTTTAAAACAAATTTCCACCAGTCATAGGCTACTCCCTGAAGTAAGGACACAACACAGAACACCTTGTGAGTTACTGGACAATTAATTTCATCAAAGATTCTCTCTAACTTTTCCAACCAAAATTTAGCTTCCTTTAACTACTTTAGATTAGTGCCTATGAATTTCATTGCACCATGCTTCCTGATTTCAGATATTGGAGCTTTAGGCATTGTCATCCTTTGAAGTATTTGAGCCATATCCTAAGACATTTTTGGCAATGCTTCTCTAGGAATAGCTACAAAAATCTCATTCTGACCAGATGATCAAGATCTTGGATTAGTAAGATTCATTCTAACCGGCCTATTGCTTTTAGCCAATTCTTTGATAGCATCTCTAGAATGCTCCATATATGATCTATAAGAAAAATAGGAACTTCTACATTAAGGCAACAAGACTCTATACCATATTACAAAATTTTAGGTTCTTATTTCCTAGAAAAGGCTAAACCTAGGCTCTGATACCAAAATTTGTCACACCCTCATACAATTAACTTATTAACTATATTCGATTAGTCATATTGATCATGTTTTCCATAACTACCATGCTTGATGTTATTAATCATAAGATTATTATGTTACTATTACTCATATCATGCTATGTCATATAGATTCATATGGATGTTACTCTAACTATTTGCATGCTTATCTCATGTTTAGCATCATGCATACCATGTTATATATGTGCTACTTTAGTTTCTACGTGTATGCATATACTTGTTTAGTCATATCATGAATTGGTTACAATTCTATATACACATATTTAAATACCTCCTCATATGTCTAATAACCATAATACACAATATTTCAAAATACTATTACAAAATCTCCCTACATCAACTTTTATAAACCTTATGTTGGCCTTTCCTGATGTGGAGGATGTTCCTGAACAAAATTCTTATCTACTGAACCTACACGGATAAAATAATTCATGCTAAGCTATAAAGCTTAATGGGAAAATAATTCATGATGGATTACCACTCACAATAATTATCAGCATACAAAATCAATATGCATCAAATGCAACATACTATATAAATATCAACATAACAAATATGTAATTCTAGTAACATCTCAAACATATGAACATTAAGGCAACCAAGATAAACAATTATCCTAATATACATAATTCATATGGTTGATTAATATGCTCGAAAAATTTAAACTTGAGATACAATTTCTGTAGTTAGAACTAATCATATAGTACAACAACGACATTTAAGCAAATCATGCTTTAATTCAAATAATGTAGTCATTACTATAATTTGAATTTTTAGCCTACTTAGGTTCTAAGTGTCAATAACAGGAACAATAGATACACATAGATATCAAAACGGTGGATATTCAAAGATATCAAATCGGTAGACCCAAGTAGAGTCAAACTATCCTTTAGATCGGATAAGCAACCCAAATAAGGTTGGCTAATGATCCAAACGGGATCAACTGTACTCTAGACCCATTTAAGCCAAACAGTGGACCAAAATTCACACCATAAAACCCAATTTTGTATTCACACACAAACTAATTTTGTGCATTTAGGCCTTTTGGGCTTAAGGAATGAGCCAAATATGTACCAAGCTCACTCCAACAGTTAAAACCCATTAATAAACTTAATTAGGATATGTACTATTAATTTAAATTAGCTCATTGGATCCACCCAGTCATTTGCTAAATTAAACCAAACTCGCAAACTCAATTAAGTCCATTAATAGATTTTATTTAACTAATTCTAATCCAATTGATTTAGGACCCATTTTAATTAATCAAATTAATTAAAACACTTTAATATATCATATATATCAGATTTTTAAGATTAAAAGTCGTTCTAACTATGAACACACTAAGAACATGTGAAAAATACTTGTTCACTGAACTTTTCGACAAAACTAGTTTTCAAAACTTAACCAAATTCAATTTTGTTTAATCATATGGCTTAATTTCACATATTAAAAGCATAAACTATTATAAAAATAATTTTAACATGGATCAAATTAGAAGCCAAATTAGAACAGTCCCTACATAGCTATTTTACTAATCTTCTACACAGAGAATTTTTCTCTAGCATAAGAAATAGGTTTTTCCCTTTTTTTATTTTAGTTATACAAGTACAAAAATTAATTATCTCATAACCTAACATTCATGAACCATAAAAATCATAATTTTAAAAATGCATGAAAAATCATAGCAAAAATAGAAAGTATATCCGTGTAATAAATCAACTATGCAATTTCATGGCAAAACCTAGGCTTTAATACCATGTTGGATTTGAATGGTTACATGCTGATGGAATATAACATGGTATGCACATAAAGATCACACAGCAGAAAACAATAAAAATTTGATCATACATGCCATACAATTCCATGACAAGAATCGAAACATGCAATTTTAGGGTTTTAAAACTTACAACTTTAGATGCCTTTTAAAACTTGATTTTGATGATGACCAGCAACCAAGGAGGATATCTTAGCCTTAGACCTTCACCACCAATGCCAAGGAACAGCCTTTACGCCACTCCTCTCTATTCTCACACACACACTTGCAAAGATAGCTTAAAAATCGAGATTGCTAGCTCTCAAAATAAGTATTGTGTAATGGCTATGGTTTGAAGCTATAAAATTTGATTTTGTACTTCTCTTAAGTTGCTATTACTACCCAAGAACACAAGAGAATGAGGAACAATCCTTTCTCCTTGTGAAAATTGGCCAAAAGAATTTTGTGAGAGAGAGAGAGAGAGAGAAAATCACGCCAGAACCATAGAAGAACTAGGGTTTCACATTTTTTCCTTTCAATATATATTATCTCATTATGTAAGTGATTAATCTAAAATCTACTACCTCAAGATAATTTATTTTAGCCTTAATCACTTCCTTAAAATAAGTAATATATATTGATTCAAACTCTTTTGATTTAATCCAAGATAAATACATAAGACATTTAATCAAATAATATCACTTAATAAAGAAATTCACATGTGCCGAAATTCCTTCAATATTTATCTTGGGAATTTCGGCTAAGACATCCCTTAATTAAGTGTTTTAATTTGATTTAAATATCATTAGGATTTAATACTCAATTAACTTAATTAATACAAGATAATTAATTAATTGAAATTAAACCATGTAGGCTGAATTTCTCTCTCTCATGGGCCAAGGTCCAATAGCATTTATAATGCCTATTACATACATTAATTTGACTTTAATTAAAAGCCCAAATTAATGTCCAATACTTTATTTAAATATTTTAAGCCCAATGCTTTGTGTGCGATCCTATAGGTCCATTTAATGTTGCAAATGAATTAATAAATTAATTCAAAGGCTATATATATTCTCTAGCAAGATATTATAGCATTCCAAATTAAATGAAAATGCATATGGCATTTAGTGACCTAATGCAATTTTGTATAGTCCTTTATCCATAAATTTCAGAATTAATATAAGGCATGGAACTAGTCACCCTTATATATATTAATTCCTTTTTTGATATTCCAGTGATACTAAACTCTCAGATAAATAATGATTACTCATTATTTCATCTCGATGTGGCCATACACTTCTCAGTTCACTGATCAAGTGGCCGATGATATTTTTCTCTCTTATTGAGAGGGGTAATCCCTTCACTTCTCTCATGCTCTCTAACATGAATCATTGCATACCCGTACTTGTCACTCTATTACGAGTACGTTAGGTGTATGTCAAAGCACACAGTAATTCATAAAGAGTTTCATAGAAATTTTAGGTCTAAGAACTCCGATACAAAACTTGCATATGAGAAACACTTATGACTTGTACCATATAGTGTTCTTATGAATGGATTGAATCCAGATACCATATTCTTTAACATGTATCTATGATCTCTGATTGACACTCTTGTTCTAATGATCCGTAAGACAGAACTCATAATATCAGAGAGAGCATACTAGTCTTAATTCATTTGTTATTCCCATAACAATGACTGACTAGGGATATTTAGAATGAAGTCTCATTTGTTTCAAGATCTTACAACCATATGCCTCACACATGATAACTTAAACTGAAACAACATTATTGGATAGTTCTATCAATTAATATGCACAGGAATACAATAGATAAAACAAATGCCTCATTTATTAACTAAAGTGTTTTATTACAATGCATTGGGGTTAGGGCTTACACTAACACATGCATCATATACAAGGCAGAAAAATTAAAAATGTAAATCCTTAATATGAAGATCTTGACATAAAATATACAAATCCTAACTATGGGAATTAAAAAATCACCTTTAAAGTTTGTTGAACAGTTGATTACCTCTCACCGAATTGTTGCAAACCACATTGTCCAATGGTCAACATCTCCAATACGTAATCCACACCAGAGAAAAGGCAAAAGAATCAATATTTTGATTACATAGGGGTTATCAAAATTCTCTTAGAGCTAGCTAGAGAATTTGGCCAAGGAGGAGAAAAGAAATTAAAATTAATAAATTTCTCCATAATGAGGCTTTTATAACTAGATTAAAAAAAATGCATTTTCTTAATAGGATTAGGACTTTACACCTAGGTTAAAATCTCCTTTCCTAAAGGAATTAGAGCTCTAGTGCATATATGCAAAAATATACAACTTTATTTGTGCTATCTTAGCTATTTCCTCTATACCAAAACAGTTGGCACACTTCTATTTCACATAGTTTTAAACAAAAAAAAATTAATTTTTATTGTTATAATATAGTCTTATCAATATTTTAACAATTATGCCCTCCATTTATATCATGAATATTTATTATTATTTCTTACCAAGAAAAGATTGTTAAGAAAAGGTATTCATGTAAGACCTTTCATGACTTAAATGACAATATATAATGGAGAGACATAAAATTAGATATTAAATATTATGATATTTTAAGTTTTATTTAGAAATTGTATGAAAAATTGAATGCAAATATATTAATTATTGACATATTAAATAAAGGCATTATAAATAATTTATAAGTTAATTACAGAACATATTAAAAAAGAAAAATGGACCACTAGTTTGAGATGAAGAGAATAGTATTTTTGTAATGCAAACATGGTGGCGAGTATTGATTGTCGGTCTAGTCTATGCACCAAAAATTGATCTTAAATCGAGAAAAAACCATGTATATTTGAGGTCATGTTTGCAGTAATCGAGTACTTGGCCAACAACCTTTAGGTTACATAATTCAGGAGGATGATTCTTGCAAAGCACATAAACCGGATAATTCGTGGGAGAAATTAGTTTTCTTATATGCTCTTTTTGATGGCTGAATTGTGAACTGGGTGCATGCGATAAACCATGGAATGACCAAAATTTTTACTTGGATTTTAGGTCAACTGTTAATCCTCTTCATGTTTCTTTATTAACATCATATGCACATCTCTCAATACTTGAAATTGTTCTTAGGATAAAATATGACTAATGACAATAAATTTACAACTGGATCATACTGACAATCACATCTTGATCTAGTAAATTCTCTCTGCTGTCGACACCTGGTGCAAAAACACAACAATGACTGTTATGTTATCTTTGCTTCCTCTCTCAGCAGCTTCTGTTGCCAGTCTCTTGGAGCACATCCCAGGTTCCTTCACTGTATCCCTAATAATGTTTATGACCTCTGTATTGCTCACAACATCCCAAAGTCCATCACTGGCCATCACCTAATTAATACCCACATTAGTTTCAAATGGTTCACTTGATTGGACAATGAGTAATGTCAAAAGCAACAATTAAATTCTTTTTCTGCATCAAGTGATTACATTGGATTGTAAATGGTTAGAAAGGGATGTTAACTTAGAGAACCCAGTTCAATCTCACTAAAGAAGGCATGACAAGAAGACAACATTAGTAAGCTAGTAGTTAGCTTCATGAGAAAACTAGAAAGGCCAGGAATTTAATGAGAACAATTAAGTTGCAATAAGATACTACTCAATATCCCATGGAAGTAAAAACCAAGTTTTCAGACTGTTTAAGGATTAAAAAAAAAAAAAAGGTTTCAGACTGTTATAGATGAACACAGAAACACCAAAATTTTAAAACTGCTCAAGGCTGCAGATCAGCCCAATAAACAGTGCCATGAAAAAGCATCCCAAGAAAATACTAGACATCTTGACACAGATTAATATGTAATTTCTAGGGTTTTTTATTTTATTTTTTTTTTTTTGTGTTTGTGTGTACGTCTGTCTGTCTGTCTGTCTGTCTGTGCACACGTGTTCCTTAAGCTAAAAGTAAATCCAGTTTTCCTAAAAGGTTTAGTCAGAGTTAATAGCTCTAAGATACTCAAAATTATATCAGCATGAGCAGCAGGAACAATGTTAAGGGACAATAATTAAGAGCTGGATGCAACTAGATTATCATAAATGTTTCTGTAACTTCTGGGAAAAAGAAATGCAATGAACATATTTGAACAGCAACTTTCACATTGTTTTCAATCTTGTGTCAAACCTTATAAACTTATTGATGACATAATTTCTAAATGATAACTCAGCACAATCATTCTTTGCAACATGCCACCACTGATTAGCAATATGGTTCTTACCAAAAATTCATCTTCCGCAGATAGAGTAGATTCAGTTATTTCAGGTTCTGCAGACACAGCAGGCTTCAGATCATTGTCACCAATGGAGCGAGTGACCTGTTTCAGGAATTTAATGGAGAAAGAGGAAAAAACTGCATATTAATTGGCGTTTCTCAGTCACTGCCTATGCAAATTCTTCAATTCACATGCATCCATCAAAACAGCAACCTGTTTTTAAATGCAAATGTTCCTCTTCATCATAATGTGAAAATTTAGAAAATTGTCTTATTATACCAAGTAAAACAGCCTGATCATATATTATACATCATACAAATTTTTTCATAGTCCACCATTACCCCTGTATCAAAACTTCCATACAAGTGAAACCAAATAAAACAGCCAGAGCAATATGCGTATATCATTTCTACGTCCTACAAATTTTTTCACAATTTGGTGAAGGTTCACCATAAGCCTGTATCAGAAATGCATACAAGTTATCGTGAAAAATAAAGAATTCAACTTAGAGATAGTAGTCTATCATAAAATAACACAAAGATCACAAGAGAAAAAGAGCAAAACCTGGAGTGCGGCAGGACCAACCCTCCATGTATCAATTTGCCACTCAACTTGTCCCCCTGCATGAACAACACGCTCCCTCTCCTCAACACAACTTGCAACGTGATCCTATTATGTCAAAATCATTTAGTTCTAAACAATAAGAAGCAACATCCATGAAAGCAGAATTTATTTATACCAGTTCACCTCACCTTGCTTAGAGGAAACGCATGGCCAGCCCGACATAAAATTGCTCTGCAATCACCAGCATTGGCAACAAATAGTTTGTTTTTAACTATTAAAGCAACAAGAGCTGTGCAACCAGGATGCCAATCTCTTTGAAGAACTCCCTTGGATTTACGAAGAGAATCCAGTTCATTTCTAAAAGCAACATCTGTCTTAACAAATGCTTCAAATAATGCATCTCTTGGACTGCATTCATAAAAAGAATTTGCTCACTTAAAGGATAAATGCCATAGATAGAAATGACGGAAGAAAAAGCCCCAAAAAGATGAACAGACCCTCTTGCCAAAAAACTTTTCAAAAATCCTGGCAAAGCTTGAACAGAAAACTCGGCAGCTGCTGCCCCTGCATACGATCCAATCACATCAACACTATTAGTATGAAATGAAAGCATTAGAAACTTAAAAAACCTGGAAACAAGGTGAGGAGGAATTACTCTAAAGGATCTAACAAGAATGAAAAAATGTCATATTCTCTCTAATCAACTTATTGTTTATCCTTTGCCATCCTCCAACAAAATGGGGTTTGATCTAAACATATCACAAGTTCAAATAACCAGTAGCGTGTTTTTTGAGCTTTTCTGGTAAGAAGGAAATTAATAGTTCTTTGGCATTAGATGATGAAGCAGGTTACACTCCAAAATGAATCATATAAATGATCAAACAAATAATTTGAATAAAAAAGGTATATGGTTACAGTGAGCCGTATTCCCCAAACATGTTCTTCCATTTTATTTGCTTAAGCAAATGGAAAAGTAAGATTGTAAAGGGCAAAATGAAGATCATCTTGCTATGTGACACTTAAAAGTTTATGCCTAACTAGTAAAACTTTATCAGACATGTACATCGGTCAGTTATTCTCAAGGTTCCCAAATTAAAAATCTACTATGCTCTAGTGCCACTTGAATTACTTGGTCCCAATGAAATATTTGTATTGAAGCTCACCCCTCGTCATACCTCTATGACCATCAAAGATACCAAAAACATGGATATCCTTTTCACTGCACATTTGAGGCATAACGAAATGTGCATCCTCCATTGTTTCCCTTCTCCCGCATGTATTGAAGGATCCCCAAGAAAGCACAGGATGATATGCCAACAGATCATTTGAAGAATCGAGCCAATTCCTCAAACCTGTAGTAACTTCTGAAGAAGATCTCTTCGATAATTGTGCTCCCTGAACGGACCAGTTAACACTCTCATGGAATGCTCGAAGGTTGTCTGCACCACCAATGAACTGATCTTGCACAATAGATGATGCATGAAGGGCCAATTTTTTTTCTATTGATTTCTGTCTGTGTTCCAAAATTGGACTGAGTGATGAAATTATATCACTAAAAGAAGGTCTATTTTGAGGATTTTCATCCCAGCATCTCTTTATCAATGATAGCACATTTGCCGATGCCCCTGACCCAGGACCAGCAAGAACAGGTCGCAATTTAGCAGACACTACTGCTGCAGTAAGTTGCTGCTCAGTATAGCTCATCTCCAGTACAGTATGGGCCTGCAGTTGTCATCAACCTCAAACATTCCAAGCTTTATGCATCAGGTCAGAAAAATGGAAAATCGCAGATTATTGATTGGATAGAACTTAATGATACAAATTTACCTTCTCAACCTTGAAGAAAGGAAAACAAACACAAAAAGAAAATTTTAACATTTCTATGATTCTTTTTTTCCATTAAGGTTCTCCATGATTCCTAAATTTACAGATCCTTGCAATTTTGACCAAATTCACCCTAAGCTGTTGATATCCATAACAATTTTGGCTAGCTCACATAAGTTGGTATTGCCAAATTAAAATATTCACTTTAGTTACTTTATTTTTAAAAATATCAAATTATCATGCAAATTGTGACCATTCTGCAAATGTTCATGGTTCAGATAAATAGTTCCTGCCGGCAATAATAATCCATGAATAAATAGTAAGCCAAAAATAGTAAAAGCTAACCTGAACTTCTGCACGAAGGTCAGTATATGGCACAACACCTGTAAGAAGCTCACTGCAATAGAATGAAAGGACATATCTTGTTAATTTGGCTGAAAATGAATGAAAAGACTTCATTTGTAACTTCAGAAGAGACCAAAAATTTGGGTAAAATAAAGGCAAATCAGAAAGCAATAAAAAGCAACATTACAAATCATAGGAGGATCAATCTAAGCATATGCTCACCATTCTCTCTCTCCCCCTACTAACCCTAGGCCCCCCTCCTCTCCCCCTCTCCTTGGTCTATCTCTCTCTGTTTATGAAGAAAGGTCAGTGTACGGGATAGTAACAGTAAGAAGCTCATTGCAATAGAATGAAAATGATGTTTCTCGTAAATATGACAAACGAAATTCAAAAAGAAAAAGAATATTCCTCAATGATCATGGAAGATTTTGAGAGAAATTTATTTTATTATTCTTTGACATGTATTTACAACAAATATACACAGGTATTTATACAGGAAATATAATCCTAATTAAGAAAGAATCCTAAGTAGGAAAGATCTCTAATTAGGTAAGAATATAACAACACTAAACCTGCCAGCACTCCCCCTCAAGTTGGTCCAAAAATATCACACATACCCAACTTGCAAACCAAAGTATGCAAAGTCCAATTGCTGAGCCCTTTTTAGAACACATCAGCTAGCTGCCTATCTGAATCACATGGAAAAAACTCAAAACACCATTTGTCAGCTTTTCTTTGATGAAGTAATGATCAATGTCAATGTGCTTTATCCAATTATGTTGTACTGAACTATGTATACATTGATAGCAGCCTTATTGTCAAAGTATAATGACAATTTATTTTCTCCAGACAACCTCAATTCTACTAGTAACTTCTTCAACCATAAGAGTTCACAAACACCATTAGCTGTAACTCTTTACTCAACTTCAACACTTGATCTTCTTGCTTCTCCAAGTGACTAAATTTTCTTCTAAAAGCATACAATAACAAAAAGTTGATATTCCAGCACAATTTGCATATCTAAACGCTTCTATGTGGAGATCACCATATTTTGAGAAAAGGAACCTTTTCCTTAAGCATACTTCAAATATCATAAAATGCAAATGGTAGCCTACATGTGAAGCTCACGAGGATTGTGCATTGACTAGCTTACCAAGCTGACTAGATATCCTATGTCTAATTTAGTGTGTGAGAGATAATAAATCTTCAAACCAACCTCTGATATCTCCACATATCACCCGATTCTTCAATCCCTGCCTACAGTTTATGGTTAGTTTCAATAGGAAATTCAGTTAGTTTGCAACCCAATATATCAATTTCTGCCAAGAAATCCAAAATATATTTCCTTTGAGAAATGAAGATTCATTTCTCTAATCTGGCAATTTCAATTTTCAAGAAATATTACTGTTTTCATATATCTTTGATCTCGAACACCTAGGCTAAGAGTTTCTTCAATCAGGCTATCTCTTATTTGTCATCTCCTATCATCACTATGGTATCCACATAAACAATTAGCGTGATCTTACTATTATAATTTCTTATAAAAAGAGTATGATTAGCATTATTTTGTTGATATCAGAAAGAATTATAGCTTTGTTAAATCGGTCAAAACACACTCTCGGAGACTGTTTTTCAATCCATACAAGCCTTTCTTCAATCTACATGCCTTAAGTTCCATCATTATCAAACCTAATATGAATCTCCATGTATGCGCCACCTTCAGATCATCCAACCTACCAAATCCGGTCACCAAAGGATTCGCAAGTGAAGCACACGCGCTAGTTGAAGACAGTGAGGTACTGTTCACATGCCGGCAAGTGATGCGCCTATAGGTCGTTCTGGCCACCATCCAATCCCGATTGTTTTTCTGCATCTTCTTATTGGCATTTTCCAAGCTTGTCTAAGGATTTTTCGGCCTTAATTTGTCATCTCGTTTTTGGGTTTCCTTTTTAGGTTCTATTTGATTTCGGTTTCTTTGTTACACATAGCCCTCTCCAGATAGCCTTGCCCTATCGTTGTTGGACTTTTGGGGTGTTAAGCATTCTCCATTACGAACCGATGTTCAAGCTCAATATTAGTGTTTTGACCCAAGACTTTTTCAGTGCTGAGAATATAATGGCACGAGCCTTAAAGAATTTCAAGAGCTGCCATCATTTAGTTTTGTACTACAGGGATGTGTTTACTAAAATACTTCACAACAAGGTTTGTCACATTCTATTGTACAATTTGGGAATATATGATATCTATACACCAACTTGAGGGGGAGTGTTGGATTTCCCAGTTAAATTAGAATTCTATTTTATATTCCTAACTAGAATTTATTTCCTAGTTAGCTTTTATCTTTCCTTGTTATAATATATTTAAGATTTTTTTTGTTTTTCTTTATAAATAGCTTGTACTTTTTTAGATTTCTTAAGATGATAAAATTAATAAAATTTTTATTCTCAAAAATCTTCAGTCCTATTTCTCCTTGAATATTTTAATAAATAAGATTTATCCAAATAACCAACAATCTCAGTCTCCCCCTGAACAGCAATCTTAGTCTCCCCTAGAAATTCTCTCCAACAGAACTTTAAAGTAAGGTTATCATCAAGAGCAACAAAACTAGGTATCAATTCTTCTTTGTCCTTATTCTATCTTGAAGGAGTATAGGGTTGAATTGAAGTAAAGTTCAAATTCCCTGAAGGTGACATTCATACTAACAAAATGATTCCTAGATGAAGTATGATAACATTTATAACCTTTATATGCAAGAGAACACCTAGTGAACACACATTTTAAAGACCTCGGATTTAGTTTTCCAACATTCCTAATATGGACAAAATACTATTCCTAGTATAGACAAAACACATCCAAACACCTCCGAAGGGACAATATAATCATTTTTTTCAATAAGATTTCTTAAGGACTCTTAAAATTTAGAGTTTTGAGAGGCATTTTATCAATGAGACAAGCTGCTCCTGGAATCACATTCCCCAATAAGTTTTTGGGAAATTCATGATAAACATAAATGATCTAGCAACTTCCAACACAAGCCTATTTTTTCCTTTTAGCTGTCCCATTTTGAGCACTAGTGTAAGGACAACTGGTTTAATAAACTATTCTATTAGACTTCAAAGAAGCACTAAACCTACTATCCATGTCTTCCGTGCAATTATCAATTCTCAAAACCTTAATCTTATAATTAAATTGAGTGCAAACCATCTTATGAAAGGATTGAAAGCGAGAAAAGCCATCACTGTCCTCTTTTATCAAACATACCCAAATCGTTCTAATGCAACAATTGCCATAAGTAACAAACCATCAATTACCAAATAAGAAATTAGTCCGAGTATGTCCCCAAGTATTAGAATGGACAGTTACAAAAGGAATAATACTTATATTATTGCTCAGAGGATAAGAGTTTCTAGTATGTATTGCAAAATAAAGAGTCAAACTGAGATCTTGAAAACAAACTAGGGTAAAATTTTTCTAAGATAAAAAAGATTGATGCCCTAACCGTCAATGCCACTATATTATTTCCTGGTTGACATTCTTATGCCCTCCAAAAATAGCTTGACATGGAACCAAACCTCAAATGCCTTTTGCCATGTATAAGCCATAATGCACTCTACCACTGCCAATCGTCCTCCCTATTTGAACATTCTAAAAAACACAATGATTAGGAAAAAAAATTCAACTTTATAGTTTAGTGCTTTGTTTATGGCATTGACACATAAAAATTTGATAGGAAATTAAGGGACATAAAGAATTGAAGATGTCTTAATATTGGGAGTACAAATAACAAAACCCAATCCAGTTATAGGGGTAAAAGACTCATCAGCTACCCCGACACTATCCCCTTTTAGATATGGATAGCTAAGAGAACATTTAGAGGAGCATGTCATATGTCTATGCATCAAAACCAATAATCCATGAATCAAGATGAGTAAAAGTATTATGTAACTTCACAAAATTGGATGTGATGTAGGAGGCAGAATCAAGTTGAGACAAAAAAGGCATGAAATGTTGAATTTCATTGGGGGCTAAGTGTTCAACGGAGATTAGTTGAATTGAATTATTTTCCTCCATGACCTCTAGTGTATCAACTATCCTCCTTTCAACAAGTCTCAATTAACAATTGTGAAAGCAGAGAAAATAGAAAGACTAATCTCATACTTTTATTACAAAAGATACAAGCATTTATCCAATAATACATAAACTAAACTAAAAAAAAAAAATCCCTATGATTAGGCTATAATCTCCATTTACATTAGTTGTACAATTTGTAACAGCTATTTATAGTTATTGTATATTGTAACACTCCTCCTCAAGTTGGAGCATAAATATTGATCATGCTCAATTTGTTATAAACATAGTCAACTCGATTCCCATGTCACACTTTGGTGAACACATCAGCTAATTGGTTCCCCGTCCTAACATGTGAAGTTAAGATTGATCAATCTTCTAGCTTTTCCTCAATAAAATGATACTCAATTTTTATATGCTTGGTTCTCTCATGAAACACATGATTGTTTAACTAAACAAACTCAATCTCACCAAGTAAATGACGTAGTCATAAAAGTTCGCAGGTAGTTTGTGCCATAGCTTTATATTCGGCTTCTACACTTGATCGGGATACAATACTTTGTTTGTTAAGCTTTCAAGAAACAAGATTACCTCCAACAAAAACACAATAACCGGTGGTAGAGCGTCTGTCTGAAAGATCTCCTGCATAACCAGCATCTATGAAACCTTCTATAGTGTGGTGACCATAATTTCAATATAAGATGCCACTTCCTAGCGCATCCTTTAGATATCTCAAAATATGAATGATAGCATCCTAATGTGGGGTTATAGGAGATAACATGAACCAACTAACAACACTTACTGGAAAAGCAATATCAGGACGAATGATTTCAATTTTTCCACAATCTTCCTATACTTCTCAGAATTCTAAAGCAATTCTCCATCTTCAGCTTTTAGCTTCACATTTGGTATCATAGGCGCATCACATGTTTTTGCCTCAATAAAACCAGCACCATCTAATAAATTTGGACAATATTTTCTTTGAAATAGATAGATCCCCTTATGACTACGAGAAACTTCAATTCTTAAAAACTATTTCAATGATCCTGTATCCTTTGCCTAAAAGAGAGTCCCAAGGAATGCTTTCAACCTCGTGATTCCAACTTCATAACTTCCAGTGATCAATATATCATCCACATACACAACCAATAAAATGCACCCAAAACTAGATGATACAAGGAATACTGAGTGATCATATACACTTCTGCATAGGCCAGACTCAACCACAACCATACTAAATCTCCCAAACCAGGCACGAGGAGATTACTTTAAGCCATACAAAAACTTTCTTAATTTGCACACTTTCCCTGACTTCCCCTAAGTAATAAATCCAGGTTGTTACAAGTGATGTATGTAATTTGAAAATAAATATTACGAAGGAGCAAGTTAGCTTTTTACAAGGGCAAGGATGTGGCAATCCATATTCAAATACCTATAACCCTGGCTGGAGGAACCACACAAATTTTTCATGGAAAAATAATACCAATCAAAATAGGGGTGGAGGATTTCAACAATCTCAAAATAGTTTTGGAGCTTTAGATGTTAAGATTGATAGGTTCATAGAAGAGATTAATTTAAAGTTCAGTTCACAAGAAGGGAACCACAAGAGGCTGGAGATGAAGTTTGATCAAATCACTAAAAATCAAGCTTCATCTATCCATGACTTAGAAGTACAATTAGGGCAAATAGCGAAGGTTTTACCTTCCCGGTTACAAGGCAATTTACCAAGTAATACGGAGGAAAATCCACGAGAACATTTGAAGGCAGTCCAGTAGAGGACTTCGTTATATCTTTGAAGTTGGCTTAATAGTTATTTGTATATTTAATTTTTATTTTTATTTTTATTATTTCATTTTTACATTTATTTGGTATCCTAATATAATTTATTTTTGGTTTTACAAGTTATATAATTTTCTATTTTCCATTTGAATGAAAAAAAAAAAATTTGAACAACTAATGATTTTTCTTCCTTGTCGCGAGCGCGACAATGAAGGGAGAAATTTTTTTTTGGCAGCTGCTATCGCAAGCGCGCTGGCATAGCCCTCGCGGTAGCTAACTTTCGAGATGGGGCAATTGGTGTCTGTCGCGAGTGCGACATTACTCGCAAGCGCGATGCTGGAGGAGTTCACCCTTTCTGTCGCGAGAATGGCCATGTCATGATCAAACTAAAGGGGATTTTTGATATGTCGCAAGGTCGCGACAAGACACGGTTTTTGAATTTCTGGCCATTACAACAGCCTTCTCAACTACCTTATACTTTAAACCCTAAGTGCCGTTTCATTTTTCCCTTCTCAGTTGTTTTTCAGTTTTCTTAGGGTTTTACTCTTCCACTCTTCCAAATCCTCTCTTTTCTTCTTCCTTTCCTTGATTTCCCAGTGTGTTTCCCATTATTTTTGCATAATCTTGTTGATTCAAGTTGTTCTTCACAAGTCTTCGCCATGGTTCGCACCAAGATAGTGGGTCACAAAGACAGGAGGCCTGCCAAAAGTTCTAGTTATCCGTAAGCAGAATGTGGAATTCTCTCCTTCCCCGCCAAGTTCTCCTACTGGAACTTTTTGAGTTTGTTTCTCCCGCTCTTTTATATTTTTTGTGATTTTGTTTGTTTTGTTTTTTGTTTGTTTTACAATTCTCACACAATGAGGACATTGTGTCCTTTAAGTGTGGAGAGATATGCATTTTATGTTGGTTTCATGTTTTTGTTTATTGTTAGTATATTTATTTATTTTTAATAAATTTATATGTATTGTTAGTATATTTATTTATTTTTAATAAATTTATATGTGTATATTGTGTGTGAATTCAATTTTGGAGCTTGTGTATTTGGAAACTATTTGAAAATAAATGCATGCTTTAGTTTGAATTTCTGTCATTTTTAGTCTAATTAGGCAAATTTTTAGGCTAATCATTTTCATTTTACTTTGACAATTAAATGTACATTGTGAAGATCATGACTTGGCAAAGCACCTTGGTGTAGATTCTTTTTCAGTTAAGTACCTTTTCACATGTATAAAAGGATTATTTTTGCCAATTTATTGCTTAGGATAATTTGACCTATAACTTAAGTGAGCTTTCGAGTCTTGTACATCGATATTTTTCTTGTATGAGAGCCTTAATATACCATATCCTCTAGAATTTGTTCTTGGTAAATTTTGAGATTACATTTAATATGTGATGTGCATGAAAAATGATAAGGGTATTTAGATTAAACCATTTTGGCTTACTTTAAAAACTTATCTTTTTGACTTTAGGTAGCCAATTTTGAGCCTTAAACCTATTTTTTTTTAGTAACATATAATTAGCCAAAATCTTTTGCTAAACAATAATCTTTTTGTGAAGAGAAATAAATTGTTATATCATTAGGAGATATATTTTGTTAATATAAACATGATGGTATTTAAAATATGAGTTAAATTCTCTTATTATCTAGGTTCAATATTAGAACAAGGCTAGTTTCTAAAGTAAGAATGAAGTAGGATGGAGCATAAAATGTACCTACAATTTAAAAAAAAAAAAAAAAAGAACTAATAGATAATGTGCCATTGAGAAGGGAATAAGTTACATCATGCGATGCTTAGATTATTAAACAAATCTCTTATAATATGGTGATATTGTTTTTATTCACAATTTAAGCTACTTAAACCCAAAATTATCCTATTTTAACCTAAGCCAAGTTATAACCTTTGTAAGATCCTTTTGATTTCATGTGTTATTTTATACTAGTTGTGAAAATGTTTACTAATTACAAGCTTATGGTAGGCTATGGTATGTTTAAGGAATGAGAGAAATTCTAACCTATAAACACATCAAGTGATTAAATGCTTTAAGAATATAGTGTTTGAGTGAGAACTAGGTGTGAAATAATATTTACATGTATTAAGATATTCAAGTTATTAAGTTCACACATTCTTTTGTTTTGCAACTTCATAATTTTCCAAATATACATGGTTGTTTAAGTTTAATGGACAATGGTTTTGTTTGAAAATTTGCATACTTGGGCTAAATTTGTAAAGAGATGAAAGTTTCTACATGTGGTTTTCGAATATTTACCAAATATAAATGTGAGCTCCAAAATTGTCTGTGTTGTTTGCTTGTTTGTTATGTTTTGCTTGGAGACAAGCAAAAGTTTAAGTATGGGGGTTTGATATAAGCCTAAATAGCTCATATTTAATCCATGTTTTGTTACCAAAATAATGTTTAGTTATATTAAATTATGCTAGAATTAGGTATGTTTAATGTTTTTATCAAGTTTTGTGTATGTAGGAGAAAAAGGGAGAAAAATGTGAAGAAGGAAGATTGAAAAGATAGTGTCACAACGCGATGGTGAAGACAGGTCGCGACAAGGTGCGGAGAAGAGCAAAAGTAGCAGCGCGAGGACAGAGCAAGCAAAACAATGGAGCGTGATCTGCCGCGATTGCGACAGATGGCGGTTGAACTTGAAAAGTCACCTAAAAGGGCACCAAACTTCACCAAGGGTTGCATACCTATGGAGGGACACTTGAAGGGACTTAATGCTTAGAAAATTATATATATCTTGAAAGTTATTTTGAGAAAAAAAGGAATCATTAGATGGATTAAATATTTATTTTTCTAACTTGAAGATGTAGTTGAAGAACAATAGTTATACTTTTTAGCTTAGTTTATGTTTTGAAGAAGAGACTTACAAGGAAGATGAATCATCATACATGAGTAAAGGATGATAATTCTTTTACTTAATTTCTTGTTACTTTCCTTCTTTGTTATTATTATGAATACTTTTTAGGAATTTGAATGTCTTTATTCATATTTAATCATATTTCTCTTTCATTTATCTTATTATGCAGAATTTGCTATTAAAACTTTATTATTATCATTATAAGTCAAGGAAAAAAACCTTAGATGGCAATTCCTTCTCTGAAAATCAACAAAATAGTTATAAGTAAAAGAGTTGGCGAGAGCAACCTCTTTCTGATAGTTAATAGAAAATTCATTATCAAATCATAGTTTGAGAGATCGCATGTGCAGATAGTTGTTATAAGTTGGTTTTTACTCTTTGAATGTATGTTTATGTAATTCTAGTCTAAATGCGAGAGCTGCGATTTAGAACAATAAATGCATGTTTAATGCATAATCTAGTCTAAATGCGAGAGCTGCGATATAGAACATTATTCCAACTTGGCTTGCATGATAAATATTGAATTATAAATAAGAAAAAAATATCAAATTCCATTCTTATGTAATGTTATATTTATCATACTCATAAGTCTTCTCGAATTATCATTAAAGTAGAATAATATTTAGTTTAGAGTAGTAAAGTATTAATTTTAACTAGCAAATTAATGATCATTTTAAACAAGATAAGAGTAGTAATAGTGTCCAATCTTAATCAACATTTCTCATGGAATCGATATATTTTGTACTATAATCGGTACACTGTTGATGCTTAGAAAAAGCACAACACGAGCATATACAAATGGATTTGTGCCTACTTATTGTTGATGAGGAGATATGTTGATGTAGATATTATTATAATGTTTATAAGTGCAAACAAGCTGAACATATGAGCTAATTTTGTGAAGCATTCAATTTTTGAGGAAAAAAGAGGTTATGGGTTTTTATTACATATGATAATCGAATGTGAAATGGATTTCTTCACCTTAGTTGTGTCTCAAAGTGACCAAATATAAAAGATTTCAAACACTTACTTGATAGATATCCCAAAACTGTAGACATCTGATTTTTCAGTATGTATCTCCTTTCTCAAGATTTCAGGTGCCATATAGATGAGAGTGCCAACCATGTTCATCTTGTGGAAACCACCAGTTGGCTTCCCTGAAGATCTCCAATTTTCAGCATTAACTCCTTTAAGGTTCTTCTGGTACTCTGCCAAACCAAAGTCTGACAGGTATGGACAAAGATTTCTGTCAAGCTGCATTTCATGCATTTCTACAGTTATTATTTGATATATTTTACAAATATTATACCAAAAACCAAAGTAAGAGATCATAGAAGAAACTTACAAGAATGTTTGCTGGTTTCACATCCCTATGCACAATCCCATGCGCATGAAGATGTTGAAGAGACTTTGCTGGAAAAAAAATTAAGAAAAAAAAGGAAAAAGCGTTACATCAGTCAATATTCTCCATAAAAACCTTCAAATTGAAAGGGAAAAAAAAGGATAAAGAAATAAACATTGTACTAAAGATACTACAAGAAGACCATTCTGTCGCCAGATTAAGAGAAACTCCATACAGTATGAAAAGCCGCTCTTTATCAATGTATTTTAAGAAACAATGAATCTACCAATCAATGTCCTTTTTTTTCTTCTAGAGACCAAGAATAGATGATATTTAAGATTATACAGATTTTAATCAAGGTTTGAGCTTCTTGCTTTTTTTCATGTTTGAGTGATCTATTCTGTTTTACAGCACCAACCTGTCTTGCTATATGCTAAAGTGACTGCTTTAAAAGCACTCTTGTATTACAAGGACTAGAAGTTTCAAATAGGAGGTATTACAATGGAATTAGCGAAAGGACAAGGGAATGAAAGGTTGATTTCCAGGTTTTTCAATGACAGACATAAGGAGGAAATAGAGAAAGCAACTTTCCTTATTCACTTAGAAGATGAAAGAAAGAAAATGGGAATATTTGAAGGGCAACAAGTAAAACAAATGGTGTGGTGTAGAATAGAATAGGTTTGCATTAATCAGTTCTTGTGTGCTTGTGGCATGATAGAATTTTTATAAATACAGGTGATATTGTAATTTTTAGCGTAGAAAATTTTGGGGAGAAACATGATATAACATACTCTTATGTTCAACAAAGCAAAAAAGAGAATTAAAAAGAAGAAGAGGAGTGAAATCAATGCACTAGTAAAAAACAAAAAAAAAAGAAGCAAAAGAAAAAGGTACTGTATGGTTACATTTCATTGCTCAAAAGTCCAACAAGAAGATAGATAAATATTTAAGGAGACTGCTTTGCTCATCAAGCTTATAACCATCACACATCAAATTCTGACTATAACTAAATAGGTAAGAAAAACAAACCCTCAAATACAAAATTCCCAATATCAAAAATTTAATAAAAATTAATTAAAAAAAAAGTCAAAAAAATAAAACTCGTGTTATGTCTCCTAAACAGGTAGCTAAAGAACAACTACTAATTCACAATTGAAGAATTCAAAAATAGGTGAATAAAACATGCTGAGAGAGAGATCGGAAATAATCAAAGTCATACCAAGCTGGACAGTGATCATAAGAGCCTGATCAATGCTTGGACACCATTCTTCTACATGTAATTTTCCAGCAAGATTGCCCGATTCGTAGAGCTGGAAAAAGAACATGTAATTGGGAGGCTTTGCATGAGCTGCAACTAGCCTGGCTATTCCCGGATGATCTAGAGTACTTCATTATCACATTAAATATAATTAAAATAAAAGGTAAAGAAGCCATCACCATTATCATTCACCAAATCCAAATTTAAGAAAAAAGATCTGCAAGCAACGTACAAGTCCAGAAGTACATGAAATTCACACACTGCTCTGCTATCAGAACTAAGCTGAAGATTCAAGTCATCAAGACTATAATTTGGCCAAGTTATGTTATTATATGTTGAACAAAATAAACTATATTCAGAGATAAGAACAGCAGAGGGAATGTATAGAAACACAAGAAGTATAAATCAATAGATGGGCCGAGAACTAAAAGACATGTCCATGTAGGATTAGTTAAGGGAGGGGCAATGCAGATGATATGACTACGTAAAATATAAACTAAAAAATGCATCATTACAAAACAAGTAAGTACATCCTAGTGAAACAAATATTAAAATGAAAGGTAGAATAAAGATAAAAGCTAAAAAGGACAAGAACCACTTAGCATCTCCAGACATTAATGAAACAATAGTACTAAATCCAGTAAAATGAAAGAACCTATACAATCAATTCGAACAAGAATTAGACTGAACAAGATTGTCTTAGTCTCAAAAATAAGAAAAAAGCAATTATAATCCTACAATGATCACAACACAGAATCATTATATTATCAGAATAGAATCAAAATTGAGTCATCAAAGATCAAAATGATACAAAGATCTGACGCCATTCCCATCGTTTCTTGGATTGTGACAAAAATTGTGAGCACCTAGAATCATTAATGTTTAATAAAGACTGCAAAACTAAAAATGCTAATACAAATACTAGAACGAAAAACGACTAATTATGGACAGAAATATAGCTTAATTGTATTAAAATTTAAAAATTATCATACCATAAGAGTTGCAGCTCCCTATGAAATTTATCAATGTCTTCAGAAGTAGACAAGAAGGGTTTCTTAACAGCCACTTTTCTTCCATCAATAATTCCTTCATATACCACGCTTTCTGCTCCTGTGCACACCAGTAACAAACCAAAAAATTATTTCAAAAAAAAATGGGTTTTAGACAAAAAAAAATAATGCAGCTAACTTACGAAAGAATCTGAAATTGAAAATGATAAAAGAAATTTAAAAAAAAAAAAAAAGGTTACCCCTAGCAATTGGGGAAAGGAGAGTGTAGGAAGCAGGAGGAAGATGAAGAGGGATTGAATTGCTGGTGCAGCAACCTCTAATGCAGGAATTTGGTTCCACGATCTGCAGCACCATCTCTCCTTTGATTAGTTTCTTGTTTTTCTTTTTTTTTTTTTTTCTTTTGGTTTCTCTCTCTCTCTCTCTCTGCTGAAGTAAAAAAGGGTCCGTTGTACAAGGAAGTTGCTTCCTAGCTGTTTCGTTTTGGCTTCCACTCAGGTTAGCCTTCCCTTTGGTTGGAAGGAATGTTCCGCAGCTGAGGGAAGAGCAAATAAAGTTTAATATACTTTCTTCTGACAAATGGGGTGACCTACTGTCCTCTTCGCGAGGACGAAACTTTAAAATTTACCCGTTTAATTGGTAACCGGATAGAAATGCTTGCTATATAATTGACATGACATACTATAAATGATGGGCAAACATTCGCAATTTTAGGGTGCTTTCGGCGGGTGCTTTTTTTTTTGGGTTAAATTTAAATTTAGTAATGTACATATATATATATATAGATAAAATGAGTAACTATTATTTCTAATTCTTTCCGCGTGTGCTTTTTTTTTTGGGTTAAATTAACATAATTTTGATAAAAATGTATAATGTGACACCTTACGTTTGAATTTAAATTCGATTACCAGTGTACTACTAATGATAACATTGCATGGTTAACTTAGGCCAATTATTCCCTTACATAGTAATACATAATTTTGGATTAGCTTAGAACTTTGATATCTAAATGTTATTATTCATTTAGTAAAAATTTGGACAGTATAACGGTTATAAAATCATACTACCCAAATCTGTAAGGTGTCAAAATCACACTCCCAAAGTTCGTTCAACCTTCTCTAATACTCTAATAATAACATGACACTTCTAATTATCAACTCACAATCCATCAATACAATATATATTACATAACCATAGCACATGTGTTATATCCACATACATAACTGCATGTCCACTAGTGTTCAACATCTATTAGATATTATATTACAAGTTCCAAAAACGACTAATACATTATATATATAATTCCCATTCATTGTTCACATGTACATGTCATATTGACTTCCATCTTCACTTTATCTGCGGTTCCCTATCCCCTACACGTAGTCAAACAAAATCACGTGCTAAGGAATCAATTTGTGTAGTGGAGGATACCCTATGCAAAATTTCATTCACACAAATAATATTCTACAAAATTATCATTTTGCCCTTAGTTAAAATTTATTACTTCTTAACTTATAATTATACTTTAAATTCTTTAAATTATCATTTGGTCCTTTACCATTACTTTCTTTTATATTTTTCTCGCTTATTTTTCGATTAAGGTGGTAAATTATAATTTAGTCCCTAAATTTTCATTTTAGTACATTTAAGCTATTTTCACATTAATTTTGTCCTTTTCACTTTCTTTTAGTATGCGTTCATCTCTAAATTCAAAATTTACAATTCAGCCCTTATATTTCCTTATACAATGGCAAATTATAGTTTGATTCTTGAAACTTTTTCTAAATTACATTTTTACCTTTTTTACTATTTTAACTCTTATAACTAAATTATGAATGTAAGTTTACTGTTTTACCCTAATTTCCTATGAAATTACATTTTACCCCTCATTAATCGCTTAATTATGTTTTTCATCTTATTCATCCTTTTATCACATAATTGACATTTTTTTACATCAAATTTTTCATTCAATCCTTATTTTCTTATTAAATTATAATTTTTTCCTAGTAATGCCTAGTGAAAATTCTCAAACCGAATATATGGGACTAGAACTCTAATGGTCCTAAATGAACTAGAAGGGCCCCATGGAGTGACCAACTCCTCCAAAATGTGTTAAGGGATAACTTGAGGTGATGAACTCTCAACATGTGAATCTAATGTGTGTTGAGGGATTCCTTGGTGTGATCAACTCCTCAACTATGAATCTAATGTGTGTTAAGGGATCATTTGGGTGATTAACTCCTTAATTATGAATATAATGTGTGCATCAATTCAAATCAACTCACTATTCTATCGTGATATTTGTCCCTATGGCTAGCCATTATATCCTAAAATCTTGAATTATTGGTACACTAAGGGCAAATACATTTGTTCATTTTATGTCATATTTTAACATAAATTTTCATACATTTCACATTATGTCACAATTCTCATTTGCTCAATTCATACTTATTTATGCTCGTCATTCATACATTCATGATATACATGTGTAATATCATTCAAATATGATTAAATCAAGTTATTTCCACAAGATATACTATTTGGCCAAGATATGTTCTCATACCTGCATTATGTTTTCTTATATATTATCATGCTTTACATATTTCCATGATCATTTTAAACTTTCATATGATGATACACAATCAAATTCCATTAATATCTATTTAATACACATATAGACATCACTATTTTTACTTAGTCAATATTATGTACATTTATAATTTAATATTTTAATCTTTCATACTAGGTTTATTCATCATTATAATGTCTATGTCATGCCTAATATCGAATTAAATGTCAAAGCATCACATAAGGAATCTTAGGGTACCATTCGGCCACTTATTGTTCTACCCTTCTTTGATTATTTTCTTCACTAATTCTTATTCATATCATGTTATTAAATCATTTTGTCATGACATCTTAAATTATTTCACTATTTTACTTAAGTTTCTACACTTACATAATGTAAATTCAAGCAAATTTCAAAGGAAACATAATGAAATTAAGTATAGTTTGTATCCACTAACCTCAAAATGGATTGAAATAACTTATTCTTCCTTTTTCTTACCTTTTCCCTTCTTAGTCTTTCTCTCGCCTTGAATTTCTCTTTTAGTCCAAACCGAGTGAGGAAAAAATGGTGAGTTTTTGTCATCAATTTCAACATATAAATACTCATAAACAATTTTACTAATGATTATCTATAATTTTCTACTAATATCCCTAATTAATTCCAGCAAAAACTCATAAATTTACCTATTTAGGTCAACTTTCTCTCACTAAAATTCCATACTTTTCAAGCTTCCTTTTGCTTCAATCTTGTTGCTATGTCGAAGAGGATGATTTCTAGTGTATCTAGGTGAAATTTAAGCTAAAAATATGGTAGTGTTTGAGAAGAAGGAGAAGAAAAATGGTGGAAGAGGGTGAAGATAACCATTCGATTTTGGTGGAAGAAGGAGGAAGAAATGGCTATAATTTGGGGAGTTTTGGAGATATTTCTACATCTCTCTATTTTGTCCTTTAGCATACCAAATGAAGGGTTAAGAATCATTCATTTATTATTTGATCTAATAGCTTATTTTTTAGCTACTTGTCACTCTCACATGCATTCCTAAAATTTTCCACTCGCACCTAATGGGTGTAGGTAATTTTGGCTTATTTTCTTATGCTATTTATACCTTTTAGAAAATTAAAAATGGAATTTAACCATAGTAAATCAGTTAATTTTTATTTTTCATCATTTTTCAAATTTTGATGTTTTCCTCATCAGAATTCTCTAAAAAATTTCCTAAAGTGAAAATATATCTATTAAGATGTGTTTAAAATTTTAGATTATTCTGATATCGTTTCGATATACTTTCAACTCCAAAGGTAAAATTCACCGGTTCGAAACTCAAAAATTCAAAGTTATCAGAAAATTTATTTTTCATCTCCAATAGTTTATTTTGGCTATTTCTAATAGGTTTATACAATTGGAATAATTTTAGGAGATCTATGAAATATTTTTGAATTCGATCAAACTCATTGTCAACTCTAATAATAGTTTCGGGTAAGTTTTTCACTGTTTGATCTAACATCTAACCTCAATTCCTTCCCAAATTATACTACTGGATTCTATTTAATTCATATTATCTAGTCTAATGGTTAAGCACCGACTTTCCAGTAGCTCACTCATCCTAAATTTTCTCTGACCCATGTATGTTCAACTTTAGAGTCCTTATAAATCTACTGCACTAATGCCAATATAATCACACCCAATACTATTCTGGTATTAATGTTCACCATCAAAAAAGTACTATTCATACCGTTCAAAATTTTAGGGCGTTACATATATACTACTCCATAAATATAATATAGAAAATGAAAGTACAAAAATAATTTAGGGGGTAATATGTATACTTTTGGAAACACTAAGGGATAATATATACGTATTGCTAAATTTGGATGGGTAATAGGTTATTTTTACCAAATTAAGATTTGTAAAACATCATTCATAATAAAATTGAGGTGTGCAACTAAAAAATTTTAGTAACTCTTGGTGTGTTTTTATGTATTTTTTTAATTATAAAATGTTGTAACTATGTTTTACATAGGAATGATCATGGAGCAAGGAATATAGATCCCAATGGGGACCTAACTCGAAAAGAGTAGGGAATCCTATAATTTTTTGCTACAGGTGTGGGACGGGGAAAAAAATTTCCGACTTTGAATTCGAGGCAAGGACAGGGAATAAGGTATCTGCTTAGCAGGGATCTCTAACCCGAAAGTTTATACCAAATATATCCTTAGTTTTTTAGTAATTTACATATATGTCATTGTATATAAATAGGGCAAAACCCTAACTCTCTCATTTTTCTTCTTCACTCCACTCTTTCGTTTTCTTCTCTTTAGACTTTGGTCATCCCTCTGCCAACATCTGGTCTCCCCTAAATCTACCTCTTTTTAGATCCATCATTCAGATGTTTCTATATATAACTTTTTTATTTATTTCATGCTTTCCTCTTTCTTTTTTGTTGCCCTAAATGCTCAAATTTCTTCTTTTTCATAGTCACTTCTCTCTCTCTCTCTCTCGCTTTCATTCACTCCATCATTGCCTTTTCTGGCTTTCATTCTTCAGTCATCGACCTTTTTATTAGTGTAAGCCCTAGCCCCAATACATTTTTATAAAACACTTAAGTTAATAAATGAGGAATTTATTTTATCTATTGTATTCTTGCGCATATCAATTGATAGAACTATCCAAGAATGTTGTTTCAATTTAAGTTATCATGTGTGAGGCACATAGTTGTAAGACCTTGAAACAAATGAGACTTAATTCTAAATATCTCTAATAAGTCATTGTTATGGGAATAACAAATGAATTAAGACTATATAGTATGCTCTCTCTGATAATTTGAGTTACGTCTTACGGATCATAAGGACTGGAGTGTCAATCAGAGATCATAGATACATGTTTAGAACATGGTATATGGATTCGATCCGTTTATGAGAACACTACATGGTACAAGTCATAAGTGTTTCTCATGTGCAAGTTTTGCATCAGAGTTCTTAAACCTAAAATCTCTATGAAACTCTTTATGAATTACTGTGTACTTTGACATACACATAACGTGCTCGTAACAGAGTGACAAGTATGGGTATGCTTGGGTATGCACTAATCCATGTTAGAGAGCATGAGAGAAGTAAATGGATTACCCCTCTCGATAAGAGAGAAAATATCATCGGCCACTTGATAAGTGAACTGAGAAGTGTATGGCCATACCGAGATGAAATAATGAGTAATCATTATTTATCTCAAAGTTCAGTGTCACTGGAATATCAAGAAAAGAATTAATATATATAAGGGTGACTAGTTCCATGCCTTATATTAATTCTGATATTTATGGGTAAGGGACTATACAAAATTGCATTAGGTCACTAAATGACATTTGCATTTTCATTTTCTTTGGAATGCTATAATATCTTGCTAGAGAATATATATAGCCTTTGAATTAATTTATTAATTCATTGCCAATATTAAATGAACCTATAGGATCGCACACAAAGCATTGGGCTTAAAATATTTAAATAGTGTGTTGGAAATTAATTTAGGCTTTTATTTAAAATCAAATTAATGTATGCAATGGGTAAACAGATTTTTGCCTTAAACAGCTTGCTGTTTTAGGCAAATTTGTTAAACAGGTTTTTTTGCCTTAAACAACTTGCTGTTTTAAGCAAATTCGTTCAGCTTTGATTTTGCCTTAAACAACTAATCTGTTAACAATTAGTCACGAGAGAAATTTATTGGCATGCGCTAGGTTTAATTTCAATTAATTAATTATCTATGTATAATTAAGTTAATTGAGTATTAAATCCTAAATTGTATTTAATCAAAATATAATACTTGAGAGGGAATTAATGTAGCCAAAATTTAAGCTAGGAATCCTAGTTGAATTCGGCAACTAATCACCTTAAATAAGTAAGTTTGTTTTGATTAAATGACTAATGCCATTTGAATTTAAATTCTAATAGAATTTAAATTAAGATATATCTCTTAATTAGGAAGTGATGAAGTCTGAAATTACCACTTAATTTCGGCATTCACACTTGACCTAAAAAAAGTGATATATATATATATATATATTAATGAACTAAAAGAATAAAAGAGCTAGCCATTTTTTGCTCTTTTTCTCTCTTGGCCGAATTACTCAAGGGGAAAGAACTTTTTCTTGTTCTTTTGTGTTCTTGGGTAGCAATAGCAACCTAAAGGAAGAACAAGATCAGATCTTGTGGCTTCAAACCATTTCCATTGCCGAATACACAATCATAGAGCTAGCACTTTTGATTTTAAGCTATCTTTGCAAGTGTGTGTGTGAGCATAGAGTGGTGTGGCATAAAGGCTGCTCCTTTGGCATTGGTGTTCCAGATCTGAAGCATATAAGTCTATCTTATACATTTGTCATTGCAAAATCAAGTTTTCAAGAGCATCCAAGCTTGTAAGTTTTTAAAACTCTAAAATTGCATGTTTCGATTCTAAGTCGTATATTACGTGGCATGAATTATCAATATTTTTATTTTTTTCCGCTACGTGATCTTCATGTATATGCCATGTAATATCCCTTTATTTTCCACACAAAGAAAAAGATACCAAAATGTCTTTCAGGTTCTTCATGTCTCCTTTCTCTTGGGTTTCCGTGTCTATTAACTATTGTAATCGGGATTTGGGCTTTCATTTTATCAATGTTTTTGTTGCTAGTGTCATTTCCTCTATAAACTTGAACTTCTCATTGACCCATTTGAGAAAACTAGTTTTTGGAGAGGATAATATGAAAATGATACTCTGTTGCATGTGTATAAGTTTAAAATTATACAAATTATTTAGTTTTGGACTCCATTTCAAAGTTGGCTATTTAATTTGATACAAATAATCCTATTTCATGAAACATTACTCTTAACATTTAAGTTCAAATGCTATAATTAAGATATAAAATTATGGATTTAGAGGAATATAATATATATAATTGGTGATTATAAAGCCTTGGTAGAGTGAGATTTGAGATCTGTATTGCAAAAGCATTAGTTTTAAGAATTCAAACTCAAGACATCAAGTTAAAGAGTATTAATAGATTAGTTAATTGGAAATTGAAAAGTGGTTTAAAGGTTAAGATCTCAACTAAAAGAACAATAATAAATTGAAAAGCTTTTCAATTTCAATAAAAAGAAAATTGTTTCTTTAACCCAAAATTAATGTTGTACAAATCAATGTAGAAATTTCGTATTTAAAATTAATGTTGTACTAATTTGTATTTAAAAGAAAGAATAAATTGAAGTAATGCATAAACTATTTATCATCTTTAGCACGCAACGGGGATTGCACCTCAAATCCATTGAGGCTTTCTTTAGATATATTTATTGCATTATTTCCATATTTAGTACTTCCTTTGAAAGAAAACATTTTCTCTTGGAAGTTTAGCATATAGGGATAATCACCTTTGTAAATTCAAGTTATATTTAGATCTAACTGCACATCTTTGCTACCATAGTTTTGCATTTCTTTGATGAACCTCTGTTAGACCTTTATCCGCTTGATCCTTCATTATGCAATCCTTTTTGTTTTTTATTCTGTTAAAATTTGCTCATGCATTTTTAGCTTTTTCAACATCAATTAGCTGACTAGGGCTCGTGCATTCAGTTCTGGACAAAATTTTTATAGTTATTTGATTGATATAAAGTAATGATAATATGAATAATTAGTCTATTTAATTGATATAAAGTTTATAATTAGTTTATGCATTTTTTGTTTTCTTAATGATGTCTATATAAATGCATTGACTAATTTAGAATCAACTTTGATTAAATAAATTCTAACACCATATTGCTTTCGCATATCATTTAAAATAACATGAACAATCACATGCTATTGTTTATAACATTGATATAATAGTGTATTGCTTTTAAAAAAAGTTATGATTTAATTTTTAATTTTCCATTAATCTAGATGAATAATCACGTGCTACTATTTTTTTAGCTTATTAATAATCTACAAACAAATTATCTGGTTAAATATGTCATATTAATGTAGGTATGCCTGCATAGAGATGTAGAATAAGTCATTGATGCTACCACATCATAATTATCCTTGAGGATATGATTTCTAAAATACTAGTTCAGATTGTGTGCATGTGAACTTACAGAGAAGAAAAATGAAAGTAAGAAACCACAAGTTTATTCATTATTTGTAAAATCTAAACTTAATTAAAAATAATAATTTATTCATTGTTCTCAAATATCTTATTCTTTATGATATTAATTTATTTGTAATACCCCATACTTTCCTAGGTTTAAATATCACTATCTCGTATACGGGTCATAGATCGGGCATTTATTACATTATTGTTACTTAGTTCTTATTTTATTTCCATGAGATTCAAGATTGGGTTCAAACATCAATTTGTTGGTCCGTTATGTGCCTATTTAATTGTGGTTGCAAATTCATTATTCATTAGGTAGAAATTTTATAATTTTAACATATCCCTCTTACAAAAGTTTTAAAACACACTTCCAATGTTCAACCTCCAACTCTAATATACCAGGAAACAACATAGGTAGTTCTGTAATTCATCCCAATCATCAAAACCATAAACCATCGACATATGTATTTACAAACACGTTAATATCCTACTTAACCATCCATTAAGTACATATAAATGCCATAATATGTTTACACCATAAGTCTCAAAATATATATAATTCTCTTTGTAATTACATACATGCAAAGGGTAATAACTACTACTCCAAAATCTAGCCTTCTTCTTCATTCTACTTTATGCCTATACCTTGGATACTTTGTCCCTGCATGCAGCAAACAACCATGTGTTAAGCATATAGTCTAATGGTGAATACCTAACTAACAAATTTCACTACAACATATATATTCTAATTTATTTTTTAATTTTGCTATTTTCTTCAATTAGTTACTTTAATTATTATTTTCACATTAATTCTTCTCACTTTTTACTAAGATATGTGATTTAAGGTCAAATTACATATTTACCCCTAGTGGTCAAATCTTTTGACAAAATTACATTTATGTCCTCATCTTTTATCATAATTACATCTAGTCTCCATATTTTGCCAAAATGACATCCATGTTCCATTCTTTGCTGTATTTACCATTTTGATCCTAGTTTTTCCTCATTAAACATATTTCATCATATTATTACACTTTTAGCTCATTTGTTTTGGCAAAATTGCAATTTAGTCCCTATTTACTCCATTTTTCACTTAGTTACAATTTTGCCCTTCTCTTACCAAATTTATTCCATATTTTCATTTTTACCCTTTAGACCACGATTTCAATATCCTTTGACAATTTTACCCTTGATTACTCATTTTATCCATATTTTTCATATTTTTCCTTAATTTCCATTTTTATTCATTACTTACCATTTTCTTCTATTTATTACCATTGTACTATTATTTTAGTTTCGTCCCTAATAGTTTCTAATGAAAATGAAACCCTCGAATTGGATACATAGGATGTAGACCCCATAGATCCATGACTACATAATTCTCATTTTCTTCTCTTTTTCTCAACTTTTCTCATTCTTTTTTCATATTTACGGCGTGGATTCGTCTTTGGTCCACTTTTGCGAGTCGTCATGACTTGCTACCGCAGTGATTGTCTTATGGCTAGTTAATTATATCTTATACTTTTGGTTTCACTTTTAGACATAAAGGCAAAACTATTTTCATAAATAAAATTTTTATCTGAATTCATTTTCCATTGCTATTTATAGCAACCGAATAATAATCCGTCCCTACAAATAGCAACGGAATTTTCTTTTCCGTTGCTATTTATAGCAATCGAAATCAATTTTCATTGAAAAATTTTAGCAACTGAATATCTATTTCGTTGCTAAAAATAACAACAAAATTTCTCTTTCTGTTGCTATTTTTAACATCAGAAATTATAATATTATGTTAGCTTGGCATAATGTTTTAGTTTCAATCAAATTATTTATTTATAAATAAATATAATCCAAATTCATAATGAAATTTAAAAAAATATTCTTATTGACAATATAATATAAAAATTGTAATGCACAACAATTAAAATCTTGAAAATATATTATAGTATTGTATAGTAAAAATCCATGAAAACCATAACAAAAACAACATAAAGTCAGCATCAATAACTAAAAATTACAAATCTAAGCTATGTAGGTGGTGGTGGTGGTGAAGAAGGACGATCTGGCTGCTGAGCACCATTGGTTTCCAAATCTTCTACCCGATTCTTTAGCTAGGTTACAATATCCATCAACATGGTGTGTGTGGTCTCCAACTGAACTTCTTGAAAAAGGATTTGGCTCTAACCATTGAGATAAGAGTTAATAAGAAGAGAAGATGGAAGAAAAAAGGAAAAGTAAGTCAAGAAGAGAAGAGCAATTACCAACCATGGCTTATGGGTTCTACCCACTCTTCCTTGTCAACCTTATTAGAGTCCATATAAAAGCACCCCTAAAACTTCCAACATATTCAGTCTCATTTTATATCCTAAGATGTATATCTAAAGCTAATTTTATTGGAAAAGCCATACCAGAATTAAATTACCAAAGTGAAAAATTTAATATATAGTCCATGCCGCTAGTAAACAAGGTTTTATGTTTAGATAATAAAAAGTGGTCAAACAAGATAAGAACACTACTCAAGCACACCTCTATAGTTGCTTTAGCTATTTCATCAGATGCCTTGTCTAGACCTTCACTTGATGACTTCCTAGAACCAATTAGTCCATTAAGTTTGTTATTTAGATGAGTGGTATCAGCATATATTCTGAGACCATAAAACAAATACCAAAAGCCTAGTTAGTGACAAACTTTTTTTGGCCATTTGTTGTGTTTCTTCAATTCATCATGAGTAATCCTTATGCAACAAGCATGATATAAATCAAATAGCAAAAATGTATGTCTTAAAGTAATTGGCTTGAGATAGCATAACAATTCAAACCTAAGCAAGGATTTTAAATTTCTGACATGTTCCTACAGTGTTAAATCCATTTGATAAATATTGTGGTTTCTTATGAAAGTTCTCCAACTTGCAACCATTTTAGGGGTACACTGAATTAGTAGGACAAGATATAAACTAATTAGAGCCTCACCTCGTACACATGTAAGTCAATTTTTAAAGATCATATTTGTTAGCTACAGTCTCATGTTAATTTTAGAAAAATTGTATTTCTTAGCTATGGTTTTAATGCCATCAACTAAAATCGAGAATCACTTGAGTAACAATTGGCGAAGGGAAGGGATAGCAATACAAAATAGTTACACTAGCTAAAACATGCTTTCTTTATGAAGAGAATATGCAACCATGGAAGGTAATTAAAGATGAGCACGATAACATCAATTTTAAGGCTTTGAAGGTAGGTAGTAAATTGGAATCTTGCATCTTATTCTTTTAAACACACGCACACACACAAAATGTATATATATAAAGATGTTTTTTTTTTCTTATCTAGAAGAGAACTTCCATCCACATCCACAAAGGTACATGTAAATGCTCTTTCTAATACTTCAAAAATAAGAGCATAGACTAAGTTTTAACAAGACTATGGAAATAGTAGAGGTTCTAGTTATGAGATCACCTTTCAATATTAGGGTTAAGTTTCAATCCTATAATAGCACCTTGTGTAAATTGAAAAAATTCCTCGTGCTAGACCTTTATCCTATCTAATACTTTAAATTTACAAGTCGATTCCCTTCAATTTCAAACCGACATTAGATTCACAAGAAGAACAATGGAAAAAAGTAAGGTTAAACAATAGAAATATTAAAATCAAACAGTAAAGATAAATACCTAAACTAGCTAAAATGGATAAAGCAAACCAAGAAATGTTTTAAGAACAAAAAAGAAGGAGAGCTCTTTATCTGAACATCATCTAAGCTCCTAAAAAATAAGAGCTAAAACTGGAAGAACCAGAAATCAAAAACAAAGAAATACAACAAAATACCCATAGCCCAAACCAGATAGGAATCAAGGCCTGAGCAAAAGAAAAACAAGACAAAACCTAACCAACAGTAAAAATATAAGACAACCCAACATAACCTTAGGATCAAAACAAAAGCCTGTTACAAAAAATAGAGCTAGATAGTAAATAAAAGCTGAGCTTAGCTCAGTCACACAAAACCGCCCAAATTGAAAGCAGGTAAGAATAATCACAAAAGCAGAGCCACTTTATATAAATTTTTGTATTAACAAAAATAGAGCCATCAAAGTAGAAAGTGGCAGCAAAATCAAATGGGAAAGTTCTTTATCAATAGACATGAACACTTGTAATAAAAAATGAAGAAAAAAGGATCCACGAAAATATAAAGACACATATATCCATAAGGAAAAAAAAAGATAAATGTAAAAAATATCTATATTAATAGGAAATCAAAGCAGAGAACTTCAAGAATCGATCAAACGAAAGAAAATTAAATACATACCTTCATTCATAAAAAGAGTGAAATACGAGTGAAGCTAAATGGAAATTGTTGGCGGCGGTGGAGAGAAAATAGGGGCACTTTGTTGTGGGTTAGGTCAAAAAATGAAAATTGAAGAGTGAAAGAAGAGAGATATTACGCATATTACATAGGTTTTAAGAAATAAAAACAAATGACATAGTTTAAAAATTGCAATTGAATAGTTTTTTGTTGCTATTTTAGTAATGAAAAAATAATTTCGTTGGTATGTTTAGTCCCAAAATTTTCCCATCTCCTTGGCACCAAAAATACCAATGAAATTTAATTTCCATTGGTAAAATTGCAACTGAATAGTTTTTCCATTGCTATTTTAGCAACGAAAAATGAATTTCGTTGGTATTTTTGGTCTCAAAATTCTCCATCTCATTGGGACCACAAAACCAATGGAATTTAATTTCCATTGCTAAAATTGCAACCAAATAGTTTTTTCATTGCTATTTAGCAATGGCAAATAATATCTGTTGGTATTTTTGGTTCCAAAATTTCCCCATCTCCTTGGGACCAAAAATACTAATGAAATTTAATTTTCGTTGCTAAAATTGCAACCGAATAGTTTTTCCATTGCTATTTTAGCAATGTAAAATGAATTCCGTTGGTATTTTTGGTCCCAAAATTTTTCCATCTCCTTGGGACCAAAAATACCAACGAAATTTAATTTTCGTTGCTAAAATTGAAACTGAATAGTTTTTCCATTGCTATTTTAGCAACGAAAAATGAATTCCATCAGTATTTTCAGTCCTAAAATTTTTTCATCTCCTTAGCACCAAAAATACCAATGGAATTTTAATTTTCGTTTCTAAAATTGTAATCGAATAGTTTTTTCGTTGCTATTTTAGCAATGAAAAATGAATTCCGTTAGTATTTTTGATCCCAAAATTTTTCCATCTCCTTGGAACTTAAAATACCAATGGAATTTAATTTTCGTTGTTAAAATTGCAACCAAATAGTTTTTCTGTTGCTATTTTAGCAACGAAAAAAAAATTCTGTTGGTATTTTTGGTCCCAAAATTTCCCCATCTTTTTGGGATAAAAAATTCCAATGAAATTTAATTTTCGTTTCTAAAATTGTAACCAAATAGTTTTTTCGTTGCTATTTTAGTGACAAAAAAACAATTTTGTTGTTATTTTAGAACCAAATATTGGTTATTTAGCGATCAAATTATTTTTTGTTGCTAAAGTAGGAACGAAAATTAAATTCAGTTGCTAAATTAGCAACAAAATTTAATTTCTGTTACTAAATTTCATTCCCATTTTTTTTGCCAACTATTGTCATCTTATTTTGCAACGAAAATAACATTTCGTTGTTAATTTCCATTGCTATATTTATGCACTAAAATCTTCCCCCTTTTTTAGCAACGGAATAGAACCATTTATTATTCCGTTACTAAATCCCAAAAACTTCAACTACTTTTAGCAACGAAATTCATTTTTCGTTGCTAATTAGTAATTGAATTGGTATTCTGTTGCTAAATTAGCAACATAATGAATTATATTGCTATTTTTCTGTTGCTATTTTGATATTTTCTTATAGTGTGACCTCTTTTCCATGCATTAGATCATCATGATAACACTAATTAGGTCACATATACCGTTAGGCCACTATTATATGTCATACATAGAAGTTTGTTTAATTCACAAAGCACATTCTAACCATATTATTCATATATATGTAGCATGATTCTAGAGTTAAATCAAATTAATTCCTCATATAGCCTTATTTTCCCAAACTTACACAATAGTTTCCATAACTAATGTATCATTTCTAATTATAATTTCAAGCATTTGACATCACATATTTCATTATTTAACACCTAATTACATTAATTTATCATTAAATCAAATCATAAATCACATTATATACATGAACCCTAAGTTACATAACATAGTTTTTTATAAAATAAGTTAGTGTAGGCATCCACATACCTTAATTCACCTTGATTTCTTCAATTCTCATTTTCTTTTCCCTTTTCCCTTCTTTTTTTTTCTTCTTCTTGTTCCACTCCTAAATCGAATTGTATATAATAGGTATCCATGAATTTCTCTTATATTTTCAATCCAAAATCACATGAAAATAATATCCTACCAAATTTCTCATTAATTCTAATAAAAACACATAAATTCACTTATTTGTAGGATTTTCTCTGACAAAAATTCTCCAGTTTCCATGCTTATGTTTACTTCAACCATTTTTCTAAGATGGATAGGATGATTTTTATGGTATCTAGATGAAATTTGGGTTAAGAAATAGGTGGGAAATGGAAACTAAAATAAAACGTATGGTGGAGGAATTCTTTGCATAAGTTTTGCCCATGGAAGGTGGGGATGGCTGAATTTTGAAGAAATTTGGAGAGATTTCTACATCTCTCTATTTTATCTTTTAGTACTTTAAATGAAGGGCTAAGATTAATTTATTTACTATTCAATCTAATGGCTTATTTTAAGCCATATGTCATCCTCCCCTTAATCACTACTCATTCTCACTCACACACCTTTGAGAGTGAGTGACCATGAATCACTCACACCCTATGGTGAGTCAAGGGAGTAAGTGAGTGACATTTAACCCAAATAATCAAAATAACCTTCATTTATTACCATTTTCAAATTCTAATGTTTTCTTCATCAAATTTTCCTAAAAATTAATATAAAAATATGAAAAAATATTAATTAAGATACTTTTAAAATTTCAGATCAATCTGATATTATTTTGATATGCTTCTAGGTCCGAGGGTAAAATTTAATGGTTTGAAACTTGAAAATTCAAAATAATTCAAAAAATTATTTTTCATTTTCAAATATTAATTGGGTTTAATTCTAGTGGGTTAATACAAATAAAATAATTTTTTGAAGTTCGTGGAATATTTACGGGCCGATCAAAGTTTGGTCAAACCTCGATATGTCTTGAAATTTTTTTCTTTGTCCAGTTTAAATGCCTATTTGATCTTAATTTCACCTCAAATTATACCACTAAACTGTTCATGAATTTTACTTTTCAATGGTGATGAAATATTTTTGTGGGCCTAGGATGGTTTTATTCACTTCTGTTTCACTATTCATCCCAAAAAATACATTTTTAATGTTCCGGATTGTGAGAGAGTGACATTATTAATTGTCTATTTTATGTTTTAAAGTGATGGTGCTTCCTAAAATTAATTTAATTGTAAATAATTTGTTGGTTGAAGTATTGTTGGTAGACTTTTCAGAAATGATTAAGAAATAATTGTGCTCGTTAATTTTCATGTAAATTCTAGGTGTAGTAGTTGTGATATTACGGATGAGGGTGAAGAATCTATTGAACAACCAATTTCAATTTACTTTCAATCTATATATAAATATAGAACTAATTTGTTATGTTTGGTTAATTGATATTTTAGGTTAATATTTGTCGGGATGGAAGTGCTCCAAGTGAAGTTATTAATTGTTAATGAGTGAATAATATTTTATAATTTGAATTTTATGGGATGTTTACAAATATTTGTATTTGAATTGCCTGGAATGTTTTTTATTTTAAGTTATTAAATGTTAAAATTTGTATTTGAATTTTATGGGATATTTTTGGAAAAAATGAAATAAAATTTATATGATATGTTTAATTCAGGATGGGGATTCTTGGTTCGTGAGGCAAGGATGGGAGGAGGGGTTTTCTCCCATATTTTAGGTAGGAGCGAGGATGGGAATCCTTAAAATTGCATAAGGCGGGTGACGAGGACCCATTCCCCGCTCCCGCCCCATCCCATAATCATCCCTAGTTTTACATAATTAAAAAAATTATAAAGACAATGCAATTAAATAGAAGTGTCTATTTGGTAGGAATTTAGTTATAATAGGCATGGTAAGCACAATTAGATATGATGTGGCAAATATCGAACTGTTAATTTTATATTATTTTGTATTGATAATATATAGATCTAGTATATAATAAATCACACCGCATATCACATCCTATGATTTTAATAGTTTTGACTTTAAATTTTCTCAATAAATTATGGTTTTAAATATTTCTTATACACCAACACAATCCTGATTAAATCTTTAACCATTGACCCTCTATATTTTTTGGTTTTATATATGGTTTGGGTTTGATAACTTTGAATAGAAGTTTCCATAAATCAATTCATACCCTTTATTACAATACAAAAATTTCAACTATTATTATAAATGAAAAACATATTAATCATGCTCTATGGCACACATCGTATAACATGACATAATTTCAATATTCTTCATTTTGTTTGAAAGAATGAATAAAATAAATCAATTTTAAATCACAATATGTGATGTAACGTATAACATAAGATGTGAATTTTACATTTATGTTATACGAATTTGTGGTTTGAAAATAAAATTATGTATGAAGTAAGTTAAAGTTCGATAGCATTTGTGGAAGACATTCACTCTCCTTATAAATAGATTTAGAGTTAGAAATCCCTTCTAAATCATATCTAAACTGGTTTAGTTTTGCACCATTACCTAAGCATATATATTTCATACTAAAACCATAAAAGATAAAAATTAAAACATCATTAAAACATTTCATCAAACATTTGGAAGGAAAACATCATATTTGGAATATTATTCTATTTAAAAGATTACAAATACTCAATCTAACACAAATTACAAATTCACATACAAATAAATTCAAGCATAAAATTTTCATCTCATATCTCAATGTCTAAAGTTCAAGATTAAATATAGTATCACAAAATGAATATTTTCTCCATTGGAAACTCATTGCACATTCATTAAAAAAATTACAAGTTTTAGAAACAAAGGTTATGAAATAAAAAACTAATTCCATAGTTACAAACAAATGTTATGGAATGAAATTACTAAAAACAAATAAAGAGAGATGAGAAAGCAAAGCAAAAAGGGAAAGGAAAACAAATTAAACACAAGAATGATGAAAAGACCTTCAAATCTTCAATTTTTGGGAATTCATCCTATACCCACACATATATAAGGATATCTACATGCTCGATCCTGATCGTACGTAGTCAGATAACCAACACATGCCGATACTTGTTAAAATTTGGCCAATATCCTAAATTTCTAAGTTTAGAGGTGAAAGCTTTATTTTATGTTTTCTTTATTGAGCAATGACCGGTGTCTAGCAAGTATACTAGATCGACTAGTAATATAAGAAAATATAGATTAAGACTCTAGATATCGAATCCAAGGGAAAACTTATGTTTGAAAGAATTTTGAGTTTTAAAATGAAGTTTGTATGTAAAAGAGAGAAAAAAATCCCATAGATTATGATTTTTGAAATGTAATTTAAAATTTAAAACAACTAATTAAAATAAACAACTGACATAAATAAATTAGATCTTAAATGAAAACAAGTAAACAAATTTGGGAAAAATCAATTTTAAAACAACTTTCACTAAAGGACTATCCACCTTAATTTAGATTGTAATGACTTAAATCTAGTTAGAAATACCAATGATTATGGAAAAATTGTTAGAGAGTATGCCTTAGAGCCCATGTAAAAGGGATGTATTTCATATATATAAATTCATGTTATTAATGAAAGAAATCATTCATTTATTAATGCTATGTTTAAATACATGTGTTTGTATATCTTAAATTAATTAATGAAGTCCTAGATCTTAAATGAAAACAAGTATATATATTTGGGAAAAATCAATTTTAAAACAACTTTCACTAAAGGACTATCCACCTTAATTTAGACTGTAATGACTTAAATCCAGTTAGAAATACCAGTGATTATGGAAAACCAGATGAAATAAAGCATGACACCTTGAATCAAGAATATCTTTCTTGAGCACTAAACTCTCCTTTTAAGAATAATTTAACACTTAGCATAACAATCCAGTTTATATTCTAAATACTCATTGAATTTTTTCATTATAAACTTCAACTCCCATTTATTCTTAGTTCCTCCTCTCTTAGTCTTTAACCAATATTATCAATACATAATCATCTCAAAATCAAAAAATAATCATGTATAGACAATAAAAATAAACCTAAGAACATGCAAATCAGTGATAGTGCCTAAACCAATTTTTAATTATTAAACCAATAAACCATCAATTAGTCTTAATCCAATCAAAGATAAGAATATATTTAAAACTAAGAAATAACCAACTAATATTAAAATTAAAGCTCAATCAAGTCATCACAATACATATTAAGGCTTCAAAAAACCTTTAGCAAAAGTAAGGAAACTACTCATTACTTATTGAAATTTAATGCTAAACGAATAAGAAGAAAAAAAATAAAGAGTTACAGAAACTTCCTTAATCAACTTGTATAGAAAAATCAAAGAAACTCTCCAGCTCCTTAGTTTTGTTCCTCACAACTACAAAAAAAGTAAAGAACATAAAACTAAAACTAACTAAGTAAAGAAGTTATTGCTGATGATTTTCCTACTTGATGATGTTGTTCTAGTGTTCTTATCGATTATTTATAGCCAAAAACAAGGAATGCTGACTTCTAAAGCTTTCTGAATTAGAGTAGGAAAAGCACTTTGTTTAATTAGGAAGTATCGTTAAAGTGGACTCTTGATGAACGACTAAGCAAACTGAAGGCTAAAATGATGCATTTGAGTTTTAAAATGAAGTTTGTATGTAAAAGAGAAAAGAAAAATCCCACATATTATTATTTTTGAAACGTAATTTAAAATTTAATATAAGTAATTAAAATAAACAACTGACATAAAAAAACTAGATCTTAAATGAAAACAAGTAAATAGATTTGGGAAAAATCAAATTTAAAACAACTTTCACTAAAGGACTATCCACCTTAATTTAGACTGTAATGACTTAAATCCAATTAGAAATACCAGTGATTATGGAAAAACCAGATGAAATAAAGCCTAATACATTGAATCAAGAATATCTTTCTTAGGCATTAAATTCTCCTTTTAAGAATAATTTAATACTTAGCATAACAATCCAGTTTATATTCCTAAATACTGATTGAATTCTTTCACAAGAAATTTCAACTCACATTTATTCTTTGTTCCTCCTCTCTTAGTCTTTAACCAATATTATCAACATATAATCATCTCAAAATCAGAAAATAATCATGTATAGACAATAAAAATTAACCTAAGAACATGCAAATCAGTGATAGTGCCTAAACCAATTTTCAGTTATTAAACAAATAAACCAGTAATGAGTCTTAACCCAATCAAAGATAAGAATATGTTTAAAATTAAGAAATAACCAATTAATATTAAAATTAGAGCTCAATCACGTCATCATAATACAAATTAAGGCTTCAAAGAACCTTTAGCAAAAGTAAAGAAACTACTAACTATTCATAATGAAAATTAAAGCTAAACTAATGAGAAGAAAAAAAAATAAAGAGTTTCACAAGCTCCCTTAATCAACTTGTATAGAAGAATCAAAGAAACCCTCTAGCATTTTGGTTTATTCCTCACAACTATAAAAAAAGTAAAGAATATAAAACTAAAACTAGCTAAGTAAAGAAGTTGTTGCTGATGATTCTCATACTTAATGATGTTGTTCTGGTGTTCTTATCCATTATTTATAGCTAAAAACAAGGAATACTAACTTCTAAAGCTTCCTAAATTAGAGTAGGAAAAGAACTTTGTTTAATTAGGAAGTATCGTCAAAGTGGACTCTTGATGCACAACCAAGAAAACTGAAGGCTAAAATGATGCACTGTCTTGCATTGAATTCTTACTAGGTATACACGGCCATACCAAATTTTTGGCCTTATCATACATAACCATGCATGGTCAACTAAGGTGGTGCATGACCATGCATGGAATTTTTCTTTGAGATGCACAACCATGCTCTCTTGTCCCATTTCTTTGTCTTTTGATTTTTTCACACAATTCTTCATATATGGCCATTCAAAATTTCATGACGGCAGTGTTAATTACCTTTGGACTGAATATTGATTTTTGGGTTTCAATTCTTTAAAATTATGAATTTGACCTAGAACTTTTCATTTTTTTCAATTAAGTTATTTTTCCTTCAATTTGGCCTTGAAAAACACCAAAACTTATAATTAGCCCTTAAAACACAAATTTAAACATTTAAACTAAAATTCAATCAAATTAAAGCTAAATAAACTTAATAAAATACCTAAAATTATACTAAAAATATCATATAATTCACGACTATCAAGTAACAAATTAAAAAGAGAGGAGATCTGGTAGTTGTTGTTTGCTCTAGTACCTTTGATTCGAATGGTTCTTACCATTCACTTTCATAGGTATAACATAACCTAATCATCACCCATTAAATAATCCATCATCATTTTTGGATATGCTAATAAATAAGTGTAGCACCCCTATCACGATCCTATCAATTTCATACAAAATTACATGTTTGCTTAAATATTTTAGGCAAATATCACATAACATTTTTTCTCCAATCAAATTATTTAACTTATATGGCACTATTAAAATAAAATTTTACTTATTAATTTAATTGTTGTATCAATTCAAGTTTCAATATCCATATAAATTCTTATAGTAAAGTTTCACAAACTATTATACATATCCTAAAACATGACCACATCTAATCATATGCATATCATAATCAAAATACAAAAAGACTTAAACCTAGGAGCTTAAAGTGTCTACATGTATTGGCCTTTAAAAAAATACTAATTATCCTTAAGGTGGATCACTTCAATTTGGGTCTACATGGATAAACACATGTGCTAAACTCACTAGTTTAGTGGGGAATTAACAAATGTAGATGACTTCTTATAGAAGTCATCAATATTGCATACATATTTAAATATGTATCATGTATAAAGTAACATATTGCTAATCAAAATTGTACATGTTAATGGCATAATCATACAAATATGTAAGATAAGAATTCTATATAACTATATGAATCCCATTTCACCAATCTAAGTAAATTATGTTCTTAAGTGTATTAACTTTTAATGATTACACTCATTTATGTGTATTTTAGTTACAAGTAAGATTTAGGACACACGTTATTGTATATATACAATCATGCAAGATTTAAAGTGACTATAACAATATACATGTTTAATCACTATATAAGCAGATATCATATAAGATGCGCACATAAACTCCATGTATAAAACATAATTTTCATTTTAAAATCTCATGAACTTTAACATTTAGGTAGATTATTGTCACTTTACTATTAATAATTATCTCAATTTCACATGTACAATTTAATTTACATATTCACTTTTAGATCATTCATTTATTTTCAAATCATAAATCATGCAAAATGCACGTATCCAAATCATATGTGTCAAAATATTCATATATTATGTTAACACTTTATAACTATATTCCTTAGTAAACTTTATCATTTTAGATAGCCTTTGAATATGTGTTCACTTTGGCTCAAATATAATCATTTCCATTAGTTTGTACTTATTTCTTTAATTATATTGAGATCGCTTTTATAGCCTGAATTTACAATAGGGATGGATAACAGGAAATAAAGGCTACCAAAAATGGTACCAAACACTAGATACTGACTAGTTAGTATCAAACAGTAGTAGGAATGATCATCGGATGGGGTGGGGATTGGGAAAGGGTCCCCATCACTTGCCTCCTTCCTAGAACACGAGGAAAAAAACCTCCCCATCCCTACCTCATAGGGATCCTCGGCCTCGATAGAGATCCCTGTTCCCCGATAGGGATCCCCAACCTAAATGATTCATGATTTGACTTAATTCGAATTAAACATTTCATATAAATTTCCTTTTAATTTTTTTAAATATCACATAAAAATTCAAATACAAATTGTAACAATTAGTAACTTAAAAATAAAAACATTCCATACATTTAATAGCATATTTTACACTTAAATTTCATTAATTCTTCAAATTACATAATGGAATTCTAATAAATAGACTAACATGTCTTTAAGGCCTATGTAGATCTTAGTAAATCTTGCATCAGATTGCTATAAAACTTAAAATGATAAAAAAAAATTTAGAGTAAGGTTTCTGGATTTACGCATTCTCGATATAACAAGAAAATATTAAAACACTTTAATCACATTGTAACAACAATAAAACAGATAAAAGTAAAGATAATAAGTATTTTCGACGAGAAAAGGAGAATTTAAAACTTGATCAAGCAAAAAATGAACATAAAAAAAACCAAAAAAAAGTCAAACAAATCTTTAAAGAGTTAAATCTAATCATACAATTCTCTCTAAATAGAAAACTAAAATTAGAAGTTGAGAAACTCACAAGCTGCCTTGGTTACATATATCAATGGAGAAGGAAATGCTTTCAACTCCAGATTTGAGTCTGTTGAGAGTGGCCTTCTTATAAGACACAATGAAAATGACATCAGTGCTAATAAGTGATGGTGAAAAGATGGAAAAAGCCACTTGTAAAGAAATTAATAGCTTAATTATTAGGTTCCTCATTGGTGATAATAGTGGAGGAGAAGAATGACAACTGAAGAATGTAAGTTGAGAAGGGCAACGGTGGAGTGAATGAGAGTGAAAGAGAGAGGGGAGGCTATGAGGGAGAAGAGAAAAAAATTGCAGAGTGGAGTGGAGAAGAAAATGGATGTTAGGGTTTTGCTTGCCCTATTTATATACAATAGTATATATGTAAATAACTAGAAAATTAGGGATATATTTGGTATTATACTTTGGGTTAGGGATCCCTATAGGGCGGATACCCCCTTCCCTGCTTCTACCTCAAAATTAAAATTAGGGATTTTCTTATCCTCGTCCTACCATAGGGGAAAAATTCAAAGATTCCTCGCCCCGTTTGGGTTGAATCCCTACTGAGGTACGGTATTCCTTGTCTTGTGATCATGCCTAAACACTAAAGATTTGATACTCTCAAAAACATCGATTACCAAACAAGTATCAAAATACTAGACACTAATACAATGCAATCACTATCTCCTATAGGCATGCCTATCTATCCATAGCATGTACAGTTTAGGCACAAGATGGAGGCTACATATACAAATTTATTTTACATATTAAATACACATATATTATATCATACAATTCACAATAATGTTCATATGTCCATGTCGCATGCTTATATTTAATTTAAGTGCATCAAAATTGATCATTTATATATAATTACCTCACATATCCTTTATTCAAATAAACATCTTAATGTTTTACCACATGTTACATGTACATTTAATCATCATTCATCTTTAAACATGTATTAGATAAGTGCTAGACACTTTTAAGAAGTTTTGAGGTCTTTTCGATGAGAAAAATTCAAGTTTGGGTCAAAATTAGGGGTCAGATGGCTATTAGGAGTTATTTGATAGCTGTAAGAGTACATTTTTGAATTTTTAAAGCATTTCACACAGTTGTTAGGGGGCGACTCAAGATTGTTAGGGGTTCTCTACCAGTTATGAGCTCTTATTCCACTGGGTATGAAAATAAGATAGATTTTAGGGTCATTTTTATCTACATTTTTGCAAAATAAGTAAAATTTTTAGGTTATGTTGTCTCTTAAAATTTGTTTAACTTAGGTTATTTTGTCTCTTAAAATTTGTTCTCTTATGTTTTAAGTTTCAAATGCATAAAAAAATGCTCATTTTGGATTGATAAATCATGTGGTATAACTAAAACACTATAAACTGCTCTAGAATAGGGGTAGTGCCAAGTCACTGATTTCAAATTCGATTTTGAGTGCCTTAGGGAGAAAATTGGATTCTAGTCTCTTACGAAATTTATAGGTTTATATCTTAAGTTTTATAAACAATTGCAATCACTCAATTTCAAGGTTTATTGTAATGCTCTGACGATTATGATGTTGTGAATATCAACACAGTAGGCCAAGAATTTATCAAAAGTCAATTTTTAACCCGAGAATAGTTAATAGTTAACTTTGACCAAATAATTGAATTGTAAATGAAGTTAATTAAGGTGATTAAGTTGGGCTAATATGAATTATGGCTATGATTTAAATCATAAAATTACAAAAAATAAAATAAAATAAAATAAAATAATAATAATAATAATAATAATAATAATAATAATAATAATAATAATAATAATAATAATAATAATAATAATAATAATAATAATAGTGATAATCTACAGAAATTTGGGGACAATTGGGTAGAAGTTTATTTAAGGGCTATAAAGAAATCTAGAAAAAAAAAATAACAAGATAAATAAGCCATAAGTAATAAAAACAAAAACAAAAACAAGAAGAAGAAAAGAGGGGAAGGAGAGAAAGACCGGTTGGAAAGGAGGAGGAAGATCAAAGAACAGAGAAAGGGAGAGCAAAAAGAGAAAATCTAACCACCACAAACACCATTGGCCTCTGTTCCTCTGTTGTCTATCTCACTGCCTCTATCATCACTGCCCCTTCTTTTTCTTTTTCATCATCATCATCATCATCATCATCATCATCATCATCATCATCATCATCATCATTATCATCATCATCATCTTCTTCTTATTTTCGATTTGGAATTTCTCTCGTCTCCAACCAAAATCTTTCTCCCCATTTCTTAGTTATCTTTGACATCGAGTGGTGACATAAGTAGCATTGATAAGTTGTTCAAGGTGAGGCAAAGTTTTTTTATGTCCACTATTCCTCCTCACTCATCGATAACAAGTAGATTAGTGATGTAGGCATATCGAATTTTAGCTTTGAATTCGACAAAACAAGGCAATAGTTAGGCTCATAACCACTAACAATAAAGTCCTTCATGGCTTGAGCTTCATGTTGATAGTGATGGTGTTTCTCCGATAACACTCTGGAAATCAATAGGAATGAACTAAAAATGTTTAGATATCATTCTAAAAATGGTACATAAAATACAAAATTTATCTCTCTTTAAATAAAAAAGTGAAAATTAGGAAAACTTTTTTAATATTTTTGAATGAATTTTTACTACGTGTATTATGAATTATATAAATGTTACACCAAGATTAAGTGAGTTTGTAAGGCCCTAATTTATACCCTAATCATAATTGGGTATGTTTAGGATGTATAATGGAAACAATATAAAGAGATAAGTATTGAAAGAGTTGTAAAGGACCTAGAAAGGATTATATTAAAAGACCAAAGTCAAAAATTGACATGTCTTATTAAGTTGTATATATATATGCATAAAAGAAATAAAATATGACATTAAGGAATCTAATTGAAAAGGAAAAGTGTAAATTTTGGGGAGAAAATGAGAAATTAGAAAGATGAGGGAGTAAGATGCAATTTACTTATGACCCACAAATGGACCAATAGGATGAAGCCACCTAGGTTTCTCTAGAATTGTCAAGAGAAAAAGAGAAAAATCAAGGTATAAAAGAGGAGAAGAAGAGGCCGACCACCATAAGTCCCAAAAATGTAAAAATTCAACCATCTTCCTGAAGGGATATTACATGGCATATACATGAAGATCACGTAGCAGAAAAAATAAAAATATTGATCATTCATGCCATGCAATATACGACTTAGAATCGAAACATGCAATTTTAGAGTTTTAAAAACTTACAAGCTTGGATGCTCTTGAAAACTTGATTTTGCAATGGAAAATGTATAAGATAAACTTATACACTTCAGATCGGGAACACCAATGCTAAAGAAGCAGCCTTTATGCCACACCACTTTATGCTCAAACACACACTTACAAAGCTAGCTTAAAATCAAGAATGCTAGCTCTATGATTGTGTATTCGGCAATGGAAATGGTTTGAAGCCACAAGATCTGATCATGTTCTTCCTATAGGTTGCTATTGTTGCCTAAGAACACAAAAGAACAAGAAAGAGTTCTTTCCCCTTGAGTAATTCGGCCAAGAGAGAAAAAGAGCAAAAACGAGCTAACCTTTTATTCTTTTAATTCATTAATATATATCACTTGTTTTAGGTCAAGTGTGAATGCCAAAATTTAGTGGTAATTTCAGCCTCCATCACTTCCTAATTAAGTGATATATCTTAATTTAAATTCTATTAGAATTTAAATTCAAATGTCATTAGTCATTTAATCAAAACAAACTTACTTATTTAAGGTGATTAGTTGCCGAATTCAACTAGGATTCCTAGCTTGAATTTTGGCTACATTAATTCCCTCTTAAGTATTATATTTTGATTAAATATAATTTAGGATTTAATACTCAATTAACTTAATTATACATAGATAATTAATTAATTGAAATTAAACCTAGCACATGCCAATAAATTTCTCTCGTGACCAACTGTTAACAGATTTGTTTAAGGCAAAAACCTTGTTTGATAGATTTTCCTTAAACAGCTAGTTGTTTAAGGCAAAATTGAAGCTGAACAGATTTGCCTAAAATAGCAAGCCATTTAAGGAAAAAAACCTATTTAATAGATTTGCCTAAAATAGCAAGCTGTTTAAGGCAAAAATCTGTTTACCCATTGCATACATTAATTTGACTTTAAATAAAAGCCCAAATTAATTCCCAATATACTATTTAAATATTTTAAGCTTAATGCTTTGTATGCGATCCTATAGGTCCATTTAATATTGGAAATGAATTAATAAATTAATTCAAAGGCTATATATATTATCTAGCAAGATATTATAACATTCCAAATTAAATTAAAATGCAAATGGCATTTAGTGACCTAATGCAATTTTGCATTGTCCCTTTCCCTTAAATATTAGAATTAATATATGGCATGGAACTAGTCATCCTTATATATATTGATTCCTTTCTTGATATTTCAGTGACACTGAACTTTTAGATAAATAATGATTACTCATTATTTCATCTCAGTATGGCCATACACTTCTTAGTTTACTGATCAAGTGGCCGATGATATTTTCTCTCTTATTGAGAGGGTAATCCCTTTACTTCTCTCATGCTCTTTAACATGGATTAGTGCATACCTTAGCATACCCATACTTGTCACTCTATTATGAGCACGTTAGGTGTATGTCAAAGTACACAGTAATTCATAAAGAGTTTCATAGAGATTTTAGGTTTAAGAACTTTGATACAAAACTTGCACATGAGAAACACTTATGACTTGTACCATATAGTGTTCTCATGAATGGATCAAATCTAGATACCATGTTCCAAACATGTATCTATGGTCTTTGATTGACACTCCAGTCCTTATGATCCGTAAGATAGAACTCAAATTATCAGAGAGAGCATACTAGTCTTAATTCATTTGTTATTCCCATAACAATGTCTGACCAGGGATATTTAGAATGAAGTCTCATTTGTTTCAAGGTCTTACAACCATGTGCCTCACACATGATAACTTAAACTGAAATAACATTCTTGGATAGTTCTATCAATTAATATGCATAGGAATACGATAGATGAAACAAATGCCTCATTTATTAACTTAAATGTTTTATAACAATACATTAGGGCTAGGGCTTACACTAACAATCTCCCACTAGCACTAGTCCCAATTGGGCATAGCCCTAAGATCGAACGCTCTCAAATAAGCTTTGTGCAGATTTGGATGCAACTATTTCGTCAAAGGATCTGCTACATTGTGTTCACTTGCTATCTTGCTAATCTTGATGTCCCCATGATTAATGATCTCTCTGATCAGGTGGTACCTCCTGAGTATGTGTTTGGATTTCTAGTGTGACCGAGGCTCCTTGGCTTGTGCAATGGCCTCGTTATTGTCACAAAAATTTTTTAATGGATTTAGGATGTTTGGGACCACTTCTAATCTAGATATGAAATTTCTAATCCAAAAAGCCTTCTTTGCAGCCTCACTCACTGCAATATACTTAGATTCTGTAGTTGAGTTGGCAACGATCTCTTGCTTGGAGCTTCTCCAGCTGACAGCACCACCATTCAAAACAAAAACAAAACTAGATTGTGATCTTGAGTCCTAAGTGTTGGTCTGAAAAGCAGCATCGGCATAACCTTATATGACGAGCTCTTCTTGACCACCATACACCAAGAAGTGATCCTTAGTCCTTCATAGGTACTTAAGAATCCCTTTTACAGCAGACTAGTGCTTCTCACCAGGGTCTTGCTAAAATCTACTGGTTATACTCAGTGCATGAGAAACATCCACCCTAGTACATAACATAGCATACATGATTGATCCAATAGCAGATGCATATGGGATTCTACCCATGTTGTCCCTCTCCTTTTTAGTTTTAGGACATTGTTCTTTAGTCAAAGGAACTCCCAAAGCTAAAGGTATGTACCCTTTCTTTGAGTCTCCCATATAAAATGCTTTAGTACTTTGTCTATGTACTTTTCTTGACTTAGTCCCAAAAGCTGATTCAATCTATCTCTATAGATTCGAATACCAACTATTGTCTCGGCTTCACCTAAGTCTTTCATTGAGAAGCACTTCCCCAACCATTGCTTAACCTTTTGCAATGTTGGAATGTCATTCCCAATGAGAAGGATGTCGTCCACATATAGGACTAGGAATACTATTATGCTCCCACTAACCTTCTTGTACACACAAGGCTCATCTTCATTATTGATGAAGTCAAATTCTTTGATAGCTTCATCAAATGGAGATTCCAACTCCGGGATGCTTGCTTTAATCCATGAATGGATTTTTGAAGCTTGTAAACCTTTTTAAAATGCTTGGGATTAACAAAACCCTTAGGCTGTGCCATATACACATCTTCAAGTAGATTTCTATTGAGGAAAGTAGTTTTGACATCCGTTTGCCATATCTTATAGTCATGATATGCAGATATGGCAAGCAAGATCCTAATGGACTTGAGCATGACTACAGGCGAAAATGTCTCATCATAATCTACACCATGAGTTTGTCGAAAACCTTTTGCTACTAGTCTACCTTTGTAGGTCTTATCAGCTTTGAGTTTAAATAGCCACTTGCATTCAATTACCTTAGCACCTTTCGGTGGATCAACCAAGGTCTAAACCTGGTTATCGTACATTGATTGCATCTCGAATTTCATGGCTCCAAGTTAATTTTTTGAGTCAAGGCTCTCAATAGCTTCTTGGTAGGTAGTTAGATCCTCACGATCCACTAACTCAATAGTGTCACTATCGGTGATTAGAAAACTATATCTCTCAATCTCCCTACGTACCCTACTAGACCTTCTAGGTTCTTGTGCAATGGGTTTTTGTTCCACAACTGGTTTTTAACTTGATCCCATTTTCAACTCATCCCCTACAGGATTTTGTGGCACTTGAATTTCTCCAAGTTCTACTTTACTTCCACTGTCTTTCTTGAGAAGGAATTCCTTTTCTAAGAAAACAGCCTTGCGAGCAACAAATACTTTATTCTCTGCTTGTGAGTAAAAGTAGTACCCCTTTGTTTCTTTGGGATAACGCACAAATAAGCAAATAATAGATTTGGACTCTAGTTTGTCAGATGTTAATTTCTTAACATGTGCTTCATAGCCTAAATCCTGAGAAATGACATATAGGATTCTTTCCTAGTCTATACCTCGTATGGTGTCTTCTCAACTGCTTTAGTTGGAGTACGATTTACTAGAAACACAGCAGTTTCTAATGCATAACCCTAAAAAGAGACAAGAAGATTAGCTTGACTCATCATCGATCGAACCATGTCAAATAGAGTTCAATTTCTCCTTTCGCACACACCATTCCATTGTGGCGTTCTAGGAGGAGTGAGCTGTAAAATAATTCCACACTCCTTTAGATGACTGTTAAACTCTTGGCTTAAGTATTCACCACCTCGATCTGATCGAATGGCTTTTATACTTTTGCCAAGTTGGTTTTCTAATTCATTTTTGAAGTCTTTGAATTTTTCAAAAGTTTCATACTTGTGCTTTATTAGATAGACATAGCCATATCTACTGAAGTCATCTGTGAACATTACGAAGTAGCTAAAACCACCTTTAGCTTGTGTACTTAATGGTCCACATACATCGATGTGTATTAATCCCAATAAGTTACTAGTCCTCTCACCTTTCTTGTTAAAAGGACTCTTTGTCGTCTTTCCATGCAAACATGGTTCGTATGTGTCATAAAATTCCAAATCGAATGACCTAAGCACTCCAGATTTGTGGAGTCTTGAAATGCATTTTTTGTTTGCATGTCTTAAATGACAATGCCAGAAGTAAGTAGGGTTCAATTCATTAGATTTAGCCCTCTTTGTATTAATGTTGTATATGGACTCTCTGTTTTGTAGATCAAGGATATAAAGTCCATTTTGTAACATGGCATTGCCATATAAAATGCCTTGGCGACGAATATGAATATTGCCATTATTAATAACAAAATCAAATCCATCCATATCCAAACAAGAAACTGAAATAATATTTTTGCTTATAGCAGGCACATAATAACAATTTTTCAAATCCAAACAAAGTCTGAAAGGTAAAGTGAGTTGATAGTCACCTATCTCCATGGCAGCAACTCGTGCTCCATTCCCCACATAGAGGTCCACTTCATTCTTCCCAAGTAACCGCCTATTTCTTAACCCCTACACATTTGAACAAATGTGAGAACCATAACCGGTATCTAATACCCAAGTGGTAGAAATAGAAAGGTTAATTTCAACAACAAAAATATCAGAACTGGATGCCTTGGCTCCATTCTTCTTTTGTTCTTCCTTGAAGAGAGTGAAATTCTTCCTCCAATGCCCCAACTTGTTGTAATGGAGTATGTGCTTTCGCTCTCATTGAGCTTTTGTACCTTGGACTTGGGTCGGGGCTGAGGTGCACTTTCACTAGACTTAGGCCGTGTCGAGTCATTCTTAGGTTTTGCCTTTCCCTTCCCCTTTCCCTTAGCGGGTCCCTTCTTAATGCCCCCTTAAACCATAAGTATGGGATTGGTCTTTCAAATGTTCTTTTCAGTATTCTTAAGCATCCCATGAAGCTCGGTGCCCAAGGTCAAGTTAATGGCCAATTCTTTAGGCACTTGTACCTCAAGCTTCTCAAAAGTATAAAGGCACCAATGAATACATATAAATAATGGTATTTTAATGAGATAATGCATATGTGTATAAGTGTGTGTGTGTGTGTGTGGTGTGTGTGCATGTGTGTGTGTGTGCGTGCATGTGTGTGTTTATACTATTAAAGTAATATGAAGATAAATATGTTATATTATTAAAATTATTTCATAAATATGAATATCTATGTTATTGTTCTAGAATACAAGAATTGAATGATGACATTTGAATGAATATGCATATGACTCCTCACTCCTAGTTATGCTCATGCATATGGGTTACAAATAAATAAGACATAAAAGGGAATATTAAAGAGATTAAAGTAAAGAACTATAGTTGTCAACATCTATGTCTAGGTCATGGATATATAGGTATGCCTATAAGAGTATCTTGCAGCTGCGATAGTATAGACTTGGCCCTATTGGGTCTATAATACAGATTTGACTCCGTTTAGGTTTACAATATAGATTTATAGATTTGACCCCATTTGGGTCATAAATAGCTCCGTATGGGTTGTAGCCAACCCTGTTTAGGTTTGCTTGATTGATCAAACTGTTTAGTATAGTTTCATACCTTCAGGTACTATAGTTATAATTTAACCTATTATCCACACTCTTCGAGAAAAGTGCAATCTTATTATAGTATCCAAGTAAAGTACTATGAAAAGTAATTAAATAGAAAGGATAGATTTACCATAATTTGGTCCAAAAGTTGCTATAATACTATAGTAACCCTGGCATACAAGACTAATGTTGTCATTACCTAGTGCTTTCATTATTATGACTATTGTATTTATATATATATTTACATAGACAGTTAAGCACGTCTAATCTGGTTAAGGATTGGCATCTATTATGGTATACCCTTACAACCTTAATAATAAGTCTCGTATTGCTATGCAAATTTTATACTGTGGTTCCTGATTGTATTTCACTAACACTATGCCTATATATGTAAGTTATCGATGACTATGGTAAGTGGTTATTTTTAAAATATTTTCTCTCTTCTTTACTAAGCTAGTAAGCTTAGCACGGGTGTTTATCCATGTAGGTACTCGAGGTTAGGATTCTTCCTAAAGGGATAAGATCTCCTATAGCTAGGCCAACACTCGAGATAAGAAGAGTCTAAGTATGTAGTTGTATTTTGTTATCCTTATAATTATTATATTGTATTAAGTAAAATGTAATAAGAAGAACAAGAAAAAAGCCAGTGTAAAGTAACCTAGAACTTCCTTTATAAGTTTTTTTTTATATGTTGATGTATGGTATACAAGATAGTATTTATATGATGATAGGTAACAGATAGGATTAGGGTAGTCTTTACATTTTTGTATCAGAGAGAAAGTTTAGGCGATTTTGGCCAATAAGAGTCTAGGAATAATAGCCTAAGAATAAGTAATTATAAAAGGTTTGCTGGTGTGTGTTGGCCAAATCTTTAAGGCGAAAAATACCGTTGCCAACTCTAAATCATGTGTTAGATAATTTTGTTCATGCCGTTTAAGTTGTCAAGATGCATAAGCGACCACTCTACCCTCTTGCATTAAAACACAATCCAAACAAACTTTAGAGGCATCGCTGTACATGGCATACTCTTTTCCCAAGACTAGTTGATTCAGGATCGGAGCTTTGGTTAGCATACTCTTTATTTAATTAAAACTTATCTCACATCAGATAGTCCATTCAAATTTAACATTCTTCCTCAATAGCTTAGTAAGTGGAGAAGTAATAATTGAAAACCCTTTTATAAAATGATGATAGTAACCTGCCAAACCTAAGAAACTTCTCACCTCAGGTACACTTTGAGGTGGTCTCCAATTGATAATAGCCTCAATTTTTGCTTGGTCAACTCTAATGCCATAACTTATTCTCCCTCTTTATACTTGATTTCTTTTTATTTCATGCTTATTTCATATTAGAACCTCATTTTACAATGTTATCTTAAATTATTTTACATTATTCTTTAAGTTTATATGCTTACAGAATGTGATTTTCATGTAAAATTCAAAGAAATAAATGAAATTAAGTGTAGTTTTATATCCACTAACCTTAGAGTAGCTTGAAATCACCTATTTCACCCCTCTCTTGCCTTCCTCCTCTTTGCTCTTTTCTTTCTCATGAAATTAACCTTTAGGTCAAATTTAGAAAAGAGGAAATCATGAGTTTATGCTATGTATTTCAACATGAAATACTCAATAATAATTCTACCAATGATTTTTTATAATTTTATAATAAAATAACCAATTAATTTTTACAAAAACTCAAGAACTTACCTAATTAGCTTAACTTTCTCTCACTAGAAATTCATATTTTCTAAGCCTTTTTTTGGTCCAGTATGATTTTTATGATGAAATGAAAGGAGAGAGAAATGAAGAAAAAAAAGATGGAATACCTAAATAGAGTATGGTTTGGATTTCTCAAGAGAAATGGAAAAAAATTGCAATTTTTTTGGGAGATTTAGAGAGTTTTCTCTACTTCTCCATTTTGTCCTCTATTGCATAAAATGGATGGCTAAGATTTGATCATTTTTTATTTAATCTAATGGCTTATTTTTAAGCCATTTGTCATCACCATATTAATCCCTACACACATTGAAGGCCATATCTGATTCCAATTGATTTTCGTATGATTTATTATGACATTTATGCCTTTGGATAATTTAAATATGACATTTAAGTTCACTAATTAATTTAACTTCGATTTTTACCTTTTTTTTGAAATTAATATTCCACTTGTCAGAATTCTCTAAAAGTTTTCCCTACATGCAATAATATTTGCAAAAGCATGTGGTTAAAATTTTAAATCATTTTGACTTCATTTTGGAATACTTTTAGCTTCGGAGGTAAAGTCAGCAAGTTTGAAACCTGAAATTTTGAAATTGTCAAAAAAATTATTTTTTACTTTCAATAGCTCATTTATGCTATTTCTAATGGGTATATATGATCAACATAATTTTTGGAGGTCTGTAAAATATTTCTGAATCTAAACAAACTTTTGGTTAGCCTTTTTACAATAACAAGTAAAATCTTTGCTGTCTATTTTAAGGACCTATTTAAACTTAATTTCATCCCAAATTATACCGTTAGACTTTGTTTAACTTATTTTATCTCATCTAATGACTAACTACAACTTCCATATAGGTCACCAATTCTCAGATTTCTTTGACCTGAACACATTCAACACTTCTGCACTTTTAAATTTTACTGCATTATTCTATTGTAATCACACCAAAAGCTCCCCTAGGATTACTATTCATAATATAGAATGTACCATGCATGTTAGAAGAAAATTTTAGGGCATTGCATATTGTGTCAACCATAAAAGCTCTTAAAATAAATTAGACACGGCGAAGACAATTTGTCTCAGTTGAGTCCTATGGTTAAATGGTGCATTCTAAAGGTTTGCAGGACATGCGGCCAAGACAAATGGTCTCAACTGAATGCTAGCTTTTTTTCGACATAAAATTTAAGAATACACCATTAAACACTCAAAAACTTCATAAATATCAAAATAATTCTATTTGGTAGAAAAGAGAACTTTAACACTTAAAATAGGAAAACATGTAAAATAAGATGCAAACTTAAATAAAAATACACTAAAAATAAACATTAAATCGGGGTTATCAACTACCCCACACTTAGCTTTTTGTCTCCTTTGAGTAATTGAACAAAAAAATTCTCGTAAACCCAAACTAAGAAAAGAAATTACAAGTTTAAGGAAAGCTCAATAACACTACAACAGAAGTCACTAACTATCACCCTAAACTAAAAATAATTCAACTTAAATCATACTAGCTAGTGTCCTAGTGTGTGTGTACGAGGCCTAATGAAAACTTTTGAATTATTAAACTCCAGTGCAATTCAACAACAGAGAAAAGAATTCCTATGAAAATTTGCACATGCAGATTCGCTTTTGAAACTCAAAAGATGCCATGGGCATCTCCTTTAGCACCGAAACCCGAAGGTCATCTTCGTAAATAATTATAAATAAAATAAGATCATTAGGTCTTAAATGGGTTAGAATAAGGTTGGGGCATGGCTAACAAGGAAAGTGTAAGGTATACGGAATAACATAGCCATTCACCAACTCCACTCAACCTAATAACACTTTAAGATTTTTTAGCTCACATTCTATCATTTTTCTTGATTCATAAGAGGCTCTAAATGCTAAGTTATTTAGAATGCATAACAATTTTCCAAAATTCAGATTTCTTAGAGAAGCACTGCACTAAAAGTTTCACTTAACAATACTATCGCTCGAGCGAATTTGAGGCTCCGAAATTTCCTTCTCTAACTTCAGCAAGCTACCCCATACTTATTAAATGCTATAATTCAAAACATTATTTTATTATACTTGTTTTTTTAAAAAAGAAATAGAGGCTTGCTAAACCTTTAAACACCACATTCTAGAAATAATCCTTAACATTCACAAGATAAACTCAACCTAAAATTTTTATTAACATTTAATCCTCATATAAATCATCTCTCTTTTAGTCTTGAAAAATATTTCTCTGTCACACTTTAAGAATGGCCAATTTTAAAGGGCAAAAAAGGCTTTAAGGCTAGGAAAATTACATAAGTGCTACAAAAATTTAAAATTTGGTAAGCAATTAGCATACTTCAATAGGCTCAATGTGGCTATGTAAGGGAAATAATTTAATATTGAGCAGGTCTAAAATCTTTTAGAGGATTACAAAGAAAATTTGCTTAAATCATTTCAAGCTCTGTATTTGAATTGCTATGAATGCTTTGAAGGGTGATGAGAATGATTCTAACAATTCAAAATTCCTATTTGATAATCTTTATGCACTAGTTTTTTTATTTTTCTAAAAATAAGCTTAAAGTGCATAATATTTTAGGAGACCTACCGATATCGATCTAATTGAACCTAAACAAAAAAGGTAAACAATCAACAACCAACTACTCTCTGATCATTCAACTACCTTAAAGAAACTTTTCTCAAGCTAAGTTCGTAGTGTCCATAACGGGAACGACTGAGGGCAAACTAAGCAAATATGCAAAGGTCTTTAAGAATAACTGGCCAAAAACTTGTTGCAAAAATCGCTAAATGAACTAAATCGATAAGTAATAAAATGAGATATTTTAAGGATCCGTAAGTATTAAATCAAAGGGAAATGAATTGGTGCAAGAAAAATTTGATTAATTGGCAACATATGCTTAAAAAATTATCTAATTATTTAAATATTTTGTTGTATTGAGTGGTAAAAACAATTAACAAAAAAAAAGATAAATAAAATGTAAAGTATGGATTAATAAGACAATTAAAATAGAAAATATAAGTTTAATAAATTAACAATAGCTTAAGATGTTGTTCAGGAATCTAATCCTCCCCAATCCCATGCAAGGTTCATTTTAACATAAAATTCATACATTTCAAATGTGGACAACACATCTAAACCTCTAGTATCCCATTCCGTAGCCTATTACTTTAACTACCCGTTATCCCATTTTAGAGCGTACCTAATAGCCAACATAAGCACTGGTCCTAAGACCTAGGTGTGAACTAATATCCCATTTTGGAGCTTACTAATCCAACATCTATTTATTTCCCTATCTTTTGTTTTTCAGAATTTACACACAACAAACCTTGGATCTAATAGTTTCCATTTTGAAAATGCCATCAAAACTATAGTAAATGTGAAAAAAATAGAGCATGTATGACACAAACATTAAACAAGCATTCATCAATCAACTTGAATAAGATTAATAACATAAATACTTGTAAAACATTTATACCAACATAAGCATAAGGGAAAAGAAAAATCTAAAAAATATATTAAGGAAATAAGTTTAAATTACTTACATGGTTTAAGGGATTCAAAGATCCATAAACAACAAAAGAACTACCTACTACCCATAATGAAAGTAACAAGTAAAAAGAAACTATAAAACCCATTTAGAGTTGTGGATTTGAAGTTGGTGAAGCTTCTCCTCTTTTTCTCCAAGCTGGAACTTAATTACAAACTATAACATGAAGTATAAACTTAACTATAACTATGTATTTTTGAAGTAAAAATATATTGAAAGAGTAATTTTTACAAGTAAATATATGGAAATTAAGTATGAAAACCATACAGTATGAAGAAAATATGAGCTAAACTACTGAGAAATCCTAAAGCTCAAAAACCTAAAAAGATTTACCTTTAAAGCCAGACAAAAATGCAACCTTTATATAGTTTTATAAATGGACATTGCTGAGACACTTTGGTCTTAGCTAAGTCCAATAAGTTAAAATAGTACTGTAGCACAGGACACGGTTGAGACACTTTGGTTTTAACCAAGCGCACCCTTTTGGACTGAATCAACCTTGAAGTTTGCATTGGATAAGGCAAAGACAATTGGTCTCAGTTGAGACCCTTGGTGAAATGGTGCGTTCTGAGGGTATATAGAGCACATGGCTAAGACAAATGGTCTCAGTCGAGTGCTAGCCTTTATTCTACACAAAATTCTAGAATACACAATTAAACACTCAAAAACTTAATAAATTTCAAAATAATCCTATTTGGCAGAAAATGAGAACTTTAACCTTTAAAATAGGAAAAATATGTACAATAAGATGCAAACATAGATAAAAATACATTGAAAATAAACACTAAATTGGGGTTATCAACTACCAAATTCGTGCAAACCCAAACATAGAAAAAAAAATTACAAGTTTAAGGAAAGCTCAATAGCACTACAGTAGAAGTCACTAATTATTGCCCTAAACCGAAAAGAATTCAACTTAAATCATACTAGCTAGTCTCCTAATGTGTGTATGTGAGGCTTAAAGATAACTTTTGAATTATAAAACTCCAATGCAATTTGACAATTGAGAAAAGAGTTTGTTTGCAAAATTTGCTCATGTCATTTTGCTCTTGAAACTCAAGAGATTCCATAGACCTCTCCTTTAGCACCAAACGTCGAAGGTCATATCTATAAAAAATTCTAAATAAACAAGATCATTAGATCTTAAGTAGGTTGCAATAAGGTTGGGGCATGGCTAACAAGGAAAGTGTAATGTATAAGAAATAACATAGCCATTGAATAACTCTACTCAACCTAATAACACTCTAAGATTTTTCAACTCGTATTCTACCTTTTTTCTTGATTCACAAGAGGCTCTAAATGCTTGGTTATCAAGAATGCATAACAATTTTCAAAAATTTAGATTTCTAAAAGAAGGACTACAATAAAAATTTCATTTAACAATGCTGTCGCTTGAGCAAATTAGAGGCTCAAAAATTTCCTTCTCTAACTTTAGCAAGCTACCCCACAGTTATTAAATGCTATAATTCAAAACTTTATTTCATTCTATTTTTTTTGAAAAGAAATAGGGGCTTGCTAAACCTTTACACACTACATTCTGGAAATAATTGTGAGGACCCAACATTGATCCTGGTGGGAATTATGTCTAATTAATTAATATTGAGGGCTAAATTAACATTTATGTATAGTTATGGTCATTTTAGGTTAAAGTTTTATGGAGGGCAATATGGTAATTTCATTAGATGTGTGTGTGAGGGGGTTAATTGAAAGAATAAAATGGATATTAGAGGTAAAATTGTGATTTCAAAGCTAATTAAAGATTAATGCTTCAATTAAAAATCTTGATGGGTCAATCTTATAAGAGAGCAACTATATGAGGAGTGGTAATTTTAGATCTTCTAGAGACTTCCTCACGTGATTGGTGGGAGAGCTTGTATGTATATTGCTTTTTCTCTCTTTTCTCTTGAAGACTCCATTTCTTTCTCTTGTTTGTGAGCTCTAGAATTTAGGTTCTTGGTAAGGAAATTCTTCTTCTTCTTCTTCTTCTTCTTCTTCTTCCTTTTGTTGTTGTTGTTGTTGTTGTTGTTGTTGTTGTTGTTGTTGTCGTTCTTTTTCTTCTTCTTCTTCTTCTTCTTCTTCTTCTTCTTCTCTTTAATAGTTAATGAAATATTTCATGGAAACAAAGTGAGAATTTAGTTTTTACAATTGATTGTAGGGGTGGAGACTAGTGAAGACAAAGGCAAAAAGATTTTGAAGGAGTGAAAGAATCTCAGTAAAAGAATTGGGAATGCTTACTTAATTATACATTTCATATAGTTGCATCTATCTTGAAAAAGAATATACAGTAGTTGAATCTATGAGATTTAGGTTCTTTATGAACAGTGCATGTTTATGATATCTAACCAATGTAAATCTCCATTTGAGAGGAATGGATTTAGCTAAGTTATCTTGCAATTAGTGATAAAGATAATACATTTTAATGGTATAGTGAGCATTATAGGAAACCAATTACTAATAGCTGGAAATGAGTTAAGATTGTTTAGTTACAGAAATCGAGTTCGCAGTGTTCTTCCGTACATCATAACTCCATCGAGTGGGATACCACTCCACTGAGTGGGTTTCACCACTCCATTGAGCAACCACTTCACTCCATCGAGTGTTACACCCTCGTATCCTCTCCTTGCTTTGAAATCTCACCTTATGTTACACCAATGATCACCTTAAGTAAAACTAACCCTTACCTCAGTTAAATCAACACACATTTAAGACTAAATGAGCTCTCACCTATAATACATCTTATGAACTATCTATTGCATGTTTTAATTTCAACTATTAAGGTAAAGTTATTAGAGGTTGAATAGGTGAGTGTTATTGCAACTTTCTTGAGTCTTTATAAGTATTATTGTTATAAATTCTTATAATTGCATTGCTTTGGCATATGATTTCATGAAGCAGCATATTGTTTACTCATAAGTAAGTTCAAGAACTCTGTATATGATAAGAGCATGCAAAGAGATGACTGTGCAATAGAGTTGGTAAGATGTTGCTCCATGAAAGTAAGTTACTTGGCTAATTGCTATTCTTTTATTTATTGCCTTATAAGGAATATATGAACATGTGATATACATTCTTATATATGGTGGTTTTATGCCAATATTGTATCCAGCAAAGATAAATATGCTAACTCAAAAATATTTTTGGATATTGTTAATCCTATGGGGTCTTAGATCAATTGTGAATTAGATAGGTATGCCTCAAGGGATATTGTTACAGCTGCTATTATCGGCCCCATTTGGATCTATTATTCATTTCTTAATGGAACTATAACTCAACCCTATTTGGGTTTATTGTTCGATATCTCAGCTATCTATTGCTGATACCTTCATGTATCTATTGCTTCCATTATCCACCCTTTTAACTACTACTTAGGTAGATTTTTAATGGTTAAGAAAAAGGTTCCTAAAAATGAAATATATCAATTGTTTCACTAATTAAATGTATTCACCCTGGATGGGTGAAAATTTTTAATAGTGTGATACTTGTGTGAAAATTTTGTCGACGACTACTATGAGTAGTCATCCATATTAATCATGCTTTCCCCACTAAGATTTATAGCTTAGCGCATGGTTATTTTCTATCCATGTAGGTTTGTAGTTGGAGGTTGCTCAGGGACTTAGTTCTGCATTGGAAGGTCAACACGAGTTGGTTAAGATTTTAATGTAAGATATTTAAGGATAATTCTCTTATCTAGTCCTATATTTTTTTGACTTATGATCCGATGTAATTATATTGGAGGACTGTAAACTGAATTAAGCTCCCTTTTTGCATGTGTTGTCCATGTGTCAATGGATGAATGCGTTATGATAGCTATAAGTATGATTTCTTGCATGAGAAACCTTAGATCACCATGCAAGTTATGTAGGTTCCCTATAGTTGATTAATAGGCCTTGTGTGCATCCTTTAGGGTGTCATAATAATCCATAACATTTACAAGATAAGCTCAACCAAAATTTTTTCTTAACATTCAATCCTCATCCATCTCATCTCTCTTTTAGTCTCGAAATAATTTTCTCTCACCCACTTCAAGAATGGCCAGTTATAAAGGGTAAGAAAAAGGCTTTAAGTCTAGGATAATTTCTTGAGTATATAAAAAATTTAAGGTTTGGTACGCAATTAGCGTACCTTAATAGGCTTAACGGGGCTATTTAAGGAAAATAATTCAATACCGGGCAGGTTTAAAGTCTTATAAAGGCTTACAAAGAAAATTTACCTAAATCATTTCAAGCTTTGTATTTGAATTGCTATGAGTGCTTTGAAGGGTGATGTGGAAGGTTCTAGCACTCTATAATTTCTATTTTATCATCTTCATACACTGGTTTTTCTGATTTTTCAAAAAATAGGCCTAAAGTGCATAATATTTTAGGAGACCTGCTAATATCAATCTAATTAAATCTAAATGAAAAAGGTAAATAATCAACAACTTACTACTCTTCATTCATTCAACTATCCTAAACAAGCTTTTCTAAATCTAAGTTTAGAGTATTCATAATGGGTACAACTAAGGGCAAACTAAACAAAATTGCAAAGGTCATTATTAACAATCGAAGACAATCAATCCAAAAAAAAATAAAATAATCATTAAGGAAAAATTTAAAAACTATAAGATGAATACAAGATGCAAAAATAATGAAAAACAATCGCCACTAAATGCAATTAGCATAGTTTAATAGGCTTAACGGGGCTATGCAAGTGAAGCAATTCAATACCGAGCAGGTCTAAAGTCTTTTAGAGGCTTACAAAGAAAATTTGCCTAAATCATTTCAATCTCTATGTTCAAATTGCTATGAATGCTTTAAAGGTTGATAAAGAAGTTTTTAGTGCACTAGAATTCCTATTTGTTCACCTTCATGCATTGGTTTTTATGATTTTTCTAAAAATAGGCCTAAAGTGCATAATATTTTAGGAAACCTACTGGTATTGATCTAATTGAACCTAAATGAAAAAGGTCAACAATTAACAACTAATTACTCTTCGATCATTTAACTACACTAAACAAGCTTTTCTTAACCTAAGCTTGAAGTATCCACAATGGGAACAACTAAACGCAAACTAAGCAAACATGCAAAGGTCTTTAATAACAATCGAAGATAATCAACCTAAAAAGAAAATAAAATGATAATTAAGGAAAAAATTTTAAAACTATAAGATGAATACAAGATGCAAAAATAATGAAAAACAACTGTAACTGAAAAATAAAAGATAACCAAAACTAAAGAAATATTAACACACTGAACTAAATATAAATATAAAATATAAAAGATACATAAATAAGCACCCATTTAAAAACAGAAATATAATAGCTAAACATTAAGAAAATTAAAGTAACTAGATTAACAAACTAAAATGACACAAAATGAAGATAAAGCTATTGTTGTGTTAAGTAAAATAAGAAAAATATCCAACAATCTAACAAAAGTTCATAAAATATCTCTAAATAACACCCTCACCCACACTAATATTTTTGCTATCCTTAGCAAAATACAAAAAACAATAATCACAAAATATTATGGGTTGAGAAAAATCCTGAAATATCATCACTATAGAGGTGTAGAAGAAAATTGGTGGTTTATTCGAGATGACATTATTCTAAGGGCAACAACGATCTCATCCATCCACTCCATTATAGCATTAAAGTGGGTAGTGATGGTAGTGTACTGCTCATTAGAAAGAGTGATAGTGCTTGCTATTGTTCGCTTAAGCTACATTGCTCCCTTATTTACAGCATCTCAATACTACACTATAGTTGAGAACACTATATACCCCTACCTTAGAAACCATAGGTCATCCATGAGGACTGACATATTCTTTAACATTTTATTATCGATGATAATTAGATTGCCTATAACATTTCCTAAGTTGGTGTAATTGATATATCTAACCAAGGTTGTTACAAAGCCACCTAAAGCATGCTTTGAGTCCCTTTTCTTATAGATTATCCAGTCATCGATCTTGGTTGAGATGAATATGGTTCCATTGAGGTATATTCCATGCTCTATTGCATTCAAAATGGTGGCCTTATTGGAATTAACATTACCAAGACCTCCATGTTGATTAAAGAACACCAAAGCCAAATACCTATGTATAATCCTTAACTAGTGATTCTCAAATGATGGGCTTTGGTTTTGCTAGCATCAAATGTTGTGGGGTTGTCCTCATCACATATGCCATTCCAAACCTCTTGGCTATTCAAATTCTTAATCCCCCTTACAACATATAGGTTAAAACCCAAGATAGTAGAGAACTCATTGAAGTTCATTTGGTGAGAAGTACCATTGAGCTAGAAGCTAACAATGCCTATATTAAAGTAATTATCCTTCCCTACTTGCATTTTGACAGTGGCTAAGAAATCTCGCATAAGATAGGGGTAAACTTGCTAATTTAATTCTATAAATCTCTTTCAGCCAACACAGTCAATCAAGCGATTGATTTCATCCCTCATATGGATCTCTTGCATAAGCTCTATATCAATATAGGAGGAGGCCAAATACTCTTTTCGATTAAAAATAGGCCATTTCTCCGTAAATGCATTTGGAACCTAACTTGGAGTCTTTGATTTTGAAGGTTCTTGGGGGGTAAAAGATGAAGATCCGACCTCAATCCTAGTAAAAAAAATATCCCTATTAGATTTTAACACATTAAGCTTACGTACAATGTAAGAGAGCAAAATTAAGCAAATAAAGGACAAAAAGTAGCAGACGAGATGAAAATTTGATAAATACAATACACATGACTAAATGTATGTCGATCAATAATTTACAAAAAAAAAAAACAAATTTAGCTATGAGAATCACAATGCCTATCATAAGGAAAAGAATTTGATGACTCTATCAACAATGGCTAACAAGAATCCTATCTAATAAAAAATAATTGTAAGCATGCTAATACTCCAACATACTATAATAAGCAAATACGTAAAGAGTATAAAACCTAAAAAGTAACAATAAAAAATAAATAATAACCTTCACAAAAGAATGACACAAAAATGTGGTAATAAAACTAACATACGACTTCTAATCAGGTAATAGAACATCAAAGGCATCAAGTCAATAACCACACACAATAGCATTGAACAAAAAAAAAACATTACACTTACCAAAAATACATTGCTTGAGTACCATAATTAAGAATGAAATGAATAGCTAAACTATGCAATACAATTGAAAAGTAGAATTTAAAGCAATCCATACAAACAACTTGAACTAAGCCTGATTGTTGTAGCACCCCCTATACAAATAACCTATTTATCTGATAATTTAAATACTTTTAATCATGCTTATACAACATATTCGCTTAAACATTAATCATGTCATACGGTTTCATATACTTATGTAAGTGATATAAGTCTATTCCTGTTTTGCATTTCATAATTAGTATCTTGCATACTATACTATACTATACGAATATTACTTTATGTATATCACATGCAAACATGCTCTTTCATAGCTGTACTACTAGTGAGTTATACCACTCCACATAGATTATATACATTTTATAAGATAACTGACCATAATACAAAACATATGATAATAGTAATACAAAAACATCTTACATCAAGATTAACAGTCGATGGTTGGCCTTTCCTAATGTAGAGATCGTCCCTCAACAAAAGTTTTATTAACTGTACCTACACGGATAAATAACCCGTGCTAAGCTATAAAACTTAGTGGGGAATATCTACAGATGGATGACCACTCACAACGGTCATCAAAATATACATACAATATATATATATATAGATATATAACATGTGCAAGATAACTTGCCAGAAATAACAAATACTTTAAAACTTAAAGCATATCCTCATGTACGTAAATATTATAATTAAGAGAGTAACAAATATTCTCATATTCCTAATTCATATAGATAGCAATTTCCCATGTGAACATATTCAAATGAAACATAATTTCTATGGACTAACCAACAATATAATCCAAAATATCAATCTTTAGTCAGATAAACATTAACTGTTTAATTATGATCATTACTATAAATAAACTTTAGCTTGCCTTAGCTTTATCAGTGGATAACGGGAACTATCGATACACATCGGTATCAAAATGGAGGATATCCAAAGATATCGAATCTATAGACCCAAACAGGGCCAAATTATACTGTAGACCAGTCATGTAGACCCAAACGGGGCAGTTCATGATCCAAACGGGATCAACATTAAGCAATTTTCCCTATAGGCACCTATCTATCCACATCTAAAACTCTATTGCATGCAGAACTATATTCATGTTCAATTCACATATTAAGACTGTATTCATAGTATACTATTTGTACATATACAGAGTCTTGTAAAACTATGAGTTCCCTGATGCATAAACAGATATATGCACATTTCATATGTCAAGTTATACAACTAGCTCATCCAATCCGTGTGACTATAAATTTGCATCATGACATATAGGTATGACATATAATCATCATATCATATACTTGATCATGTTCTCATTAAGCATCCCACATGTTCATAGTCATGCTAAAACATCTTCTATCTCATAGGGCAATTACATGCTCATACACTCATATACATAATCATAAATGTACAAACTTGTAGGTACATTCGCATATAATAGGCTTATTCTTATAAGCATGTTTATCAATATATATATACCTTTATCATTATTCAAATCATGTGCTATACAAAATATATCGACATGTTTCCATATGGGCATATACACATGACATGGTCATACTATTATATTCCCCATTTCAAAGCATAGGCGCATGTCAAAATATGCAATTTCATGTCATAGGATTACATATGTATACATCAATTTGGCATATGACAATCATGTACAAGTCTAATTACATGTATAGGTTAGATATTTTCATCATTAATCTTTATTTATTATACACATATGAATGTGTATGTATGCATATAAATCCTTCATTGATAGTCACATTACATGCCCTATTTAATTTATATTACTATCACATAAACAACTATTTGTCTCAATTAATTAAAAATCATAACATCAAGTGTAGCAAAAATTTGTACAGGGCAGCATTTTAGACTCGACTTGTGAGCCATATTTGGAATGGAAGATATCATTTTTAGGCAAAATGATCTTCTACAATATTATCCCCTATGTGTCTAGTTTTTAGAGCATCAAAATTCATCTTAATATCTGACCAATAGCTCGTGTTATTTGAAAAATACTATAGGCTGTTTTAAATCCAAAATAGTGTGGACTATCACTTATAAAAATTCATAACATAAAATTTAGAAGGATTTAGTCCAACATTTCTTCATAAAAGTTAGACTTTCATGTCTCTAGTTTTACCAGAATTTTATTTAGTAACATTTTAACATCTCTACAAAAGGTTATGCCCATTTTTGTAAATTCTATTTCTATAAGAAGTCTAGAAGACTAGTACGGATTCAACCCTAAATTCCATGTACTTAGAGGTAGATTTACGTTTAGGTTTCTTCATATGAAATATAGGTATGGAAGTCTATTTTTAAAAACAAGAATAATCACGCAAATTTCTATTCTATAGCTCAACTTATGAGCAAAACAATCCAGATAGGTCAATCAGTCTTGAAGAAGCGTTCGACTCGTGAAGAGATTCACGAGTGAAGAAAGAAGACCAAAATTCACATCTTGTGAAGGAGTTCACGAGTGGAGAAGAAAGTTACATATCACGACTCGTGAAGAGGCTCATGAGTCTGACTAAAATTCATGACTCGTGAAGGTATTCACGAGTGAGACCAACCTTCACGAGTGACCCAGAAGAAAATGATGCATGACTCGTGAAGAGCTTCATGAGTCAGACAATAAATCACGACTCATGAAATATTCACAACTCGGTAATGACTCTCACATCTGATTATGTTCTTCAAACTCATTTCGATAAAACCCCCGATAAAACCCAGAAAATATAACCCTAAATTTCTATCAACCACAACATGTTCCAGCAAAATTTCACATGCAATATGAACAACCCTAAGTTCCCATACCTTGGCTGAAAATCCCTATGTGTTCAACCTCTAGCAATATACTTCCTTTGCTCTTTATAACTTCTTCTTCTCCTTCACAAATGTCATCATCATCATTTAAAATTTCCAACACTTAATAAGCATTTTCCACAGCCAAAATGAAAAAAAAGAAGAAGAAGAAGATGATGAAGGGTTCCTTTAATAGTTTAATTACCTTAATTTGATGCATCAAACTCTTGATTAACCAACATACACAATTTCCTCTTCAAAATTACTTAAAGAAATCAACTTTGAATCATAAATGAGAGAGAAAGAAGAATATTTCTGCATTTTCTTGAAGGAAATGCCGTCGCACTCTCTCTTCTCTCTCTTCAAAGTTGGCTTTTTATAATAGCAAGGGATAATTTCCTTTTTAGTCCTTAAACCTTTTGCATGGCACAAAATAACCTAGCTAATCTTTGTATGTTAAACTTTAACCCCTCCTTTTAATTCCTTTCATACATTAACCTATTAATTTATTCCTTCTCTTAAATAGACCTCTAAATATATGTTTCTATCCACATTTGACCCTTATGTTTTCGAAATTATAAATTTACCCCAAATTAATACTTTTTACTTCAATTGCACCCTCAATTAATATTAAACCGTACTCTTAAATTTTATTTTCATGCAATTAACATAATAACATGATAATTTACCCCCTTGACCCTTACTTATACAAAATTCTCATTTAATTTAATCTTAATCAAATAAAAATCCCATTCAAAAATATGCAAATTAAATTAGGGTCACATTAGGGGCCTTACAATTCTCTCCCCCTTAAGAATTTCATCCTCAAAATTCATACATGTTTTGAATAAGTGAGCATATTATTCCTTCATAGCTGTTTCTGGCTCCCAAGTAACTTTTTGTAAATCGTGATGTTGCCAGAGCACTTTAACAAGTGGAATTTGCTTATTCCTAAGCTGTCTAACTTCTCTTGCTAGAATTGCTATAGGCTCTTCATCATAAGTTAAATCCAGCTGTACTTGCACATATTGAACTTGTATCACATGGGATTCATCTGAACGATACCTCCAAAGCATAAAAACATGGAATACATCATGGAGTTTGGCTAGTTCCATAGGGACAGCCAACCTATATGCCACTAGCCCAACTCTTTGAAGAATCTCATATGGGCCAATATACCTCGGGCTCAACTTACCCTTTTTCCCAAATCTCAATACTTTTCTCCAAGGGGACACTTTCAAAAACGCTTTGTCACCCACTTGATATTCAATATCTTTTCTTTTTAAATCAGCATATGACTTCTGTCTATCACTAGCTTTCTTCAATCTCTGCTTGATAACTTGTACCTTTTCTTTTGTATCTTTAACAATATCTGGACCAATAACTTTGCGCTCCGATAATTCAGTCCAGTAAACAAGAGTTCTACATTTTCGGCCATACAAGGCCTCATAAGGTGCCATCTCGGTGCTCCTTTGATAACTGTTATTGTTGGCGAACTCCATTAAAGCTAAATATCTATCCCAACTTCCTGTAAAATCCAAAACACATCCTCTCATCATATCCTCTAGAATTTTGATAATCCATTCAGATTGCGCATCCATCTGAGGGTGGAATGCTATACTGTAATGAAGCTGTGTTCCCAGTGCTTGTTGCAAACTCTGCTAGAATCTTGATGTGAATCTCGAATCTCGTTCAGAGATTATTGACATCGGAATGCCATGCAGTCTAACAATCTCATTTACATAAAGTTTCGCCAATTTATCCATAGGGTAATCCATCATAACTGGTATGAAATGAGTTGATTTAGTCAGCTTATCAACTATAACCCAAACTGCATCATGCTTTTTTTGTGTAAGGGGCAATCCTGTTACAAAATCCATGGTAATATCCTCCCATTTCCACTGTGGAATTGGGATAGAGTTCAACAAACCAGAGGGTAACTCGTGCTCTACTTTCACCTACTGACAAGTCAAACATTTGGAGACATATGCTACCACATCTTTCTTCATGCCAGGCCACCAATAACATTGTTTCAAATCCTGGTACATCTTATTCCCACCAGGGTGCATAGTAAATACTGTATTGTGAGCCTCATTCAATCCTGTTCTTTTTAATTCTTTGTCATCAGGAACATATAATCTATTCTGATAATACATTCCCCCATCCTCTTTCATTGAATACTCAGACTGGGTCCCTTCATGTGAAGACTTCGAAATCTTTTGCAACCTTTCATCATGTTTCTGAGCATCGATCACTATTTGCTTCAAACAAGGTCTAGCCTTCAACTGTGCTATTAAAGCACCATCATATTCAAGTTTCCATCTATAGTGATGTGCAATCATAGCAGCCATCATCTTACGGCTTAAGGCATCAGCTACAACATTAGCTTTGCCTGGATGGTAATCCATTATACAATCATAATCTTTAAACAGTTCTAACCATCTTCGTTGTCTTAAGTTAAGTTCCTTTTGAGTGAGCAAATATTTAAGACTCTTGTGATCTGTATAGATTCTATACTTTTCCCCATACAAATAATGTCACCAAATTTTTAAGGCAAACACTGCTGCTGCTAACTCTAGGTCATAGGTTGGATAGTTTTGCTTATGCAGCTTCAACTGTCTAGATGCATAGGCAATTACTTTACCATCTTGCATTAACACACACCCTAAGCTAACTCTAGAAGCATCACTATACATAGCATACTCCTTTCCCATAACTAGTTGTGTCAAAACTGGAGCCTCTGTCAAAAATTTCTTCAACTGATCAAAACTTGCCTGACACCGGTCAGTCCACTCAAACTTTATACCCTTTCTCAACAGTTTAGTGAGTGGTGTAGCTATAACTAAAAAGCCTTTCACAAAATGACGGTAATATCCCGCTAAGCCCAGAAAACTTCTCACTTCTATCACATTTCAAGGCGGCTTCCAATTCACTATAGCCTCTATTTTAGCTGGATCCACTCTAATGCCTTCAAAATATACTACATGACCAAGGAAAGAAATTTCCTTAAGCCAAAAATCACATTTTCTCAGCTTAACATATAACTTATTCTCCCTCAGAGTCTATAAAACAATTCTAAAATGCTCAGCATGTTTCACTTCATTTCTCGAATACACCAAAATGTCATCTATGAACACAACAACAAATTGATCCAAGTAGGGTCTAAACACCCTATTCATAAGATCCATAAATGCATCTGGTGCATTTGTTAACCCAAATGGCATCACCAGAAACTCATAGTGCCCATATCGGGTTCTAAAGGCTGTTTTGGAAACATCCACATCTTTAACCCGAAGTTGATAGTAACCCAATTGCAAATCAATCTTGGAAAACACTACAACACCCTTCAACTGATCAAATAAATCTTCAATTCTAGGTAAAGGGTACTTATTTTTTACTATTACCCTATTTAACTGTCTGTAATCTATGCACATCCTCATAGACCCATCTTTTTCTTCACAAATAATACTGGTGCACCCCAAGGTGATGCACTAAGCCTAATGAAGCCTTTGTCAAGCAACTCCTATAGCTGAACCTTTAGTTCCTACAATTCCAAAGGAGCCATCCTGTATGGTGCCTTCGAAATAGGAGTTGTACCAGGTAGAATTTCTATAGACAACTCAACATCCCTTTCAGGTGGAAGACTAGGTAAGTCTTCAGGGAACACATCAAGAAATTCTTTCACCACTGGAATCTCTTGGAGATTCACATTCTCTTTTCTTGAGTCAAGTACAAGTGCTAAGAAAGCTTCACACCCTTTTCTCTGAAATCGCTTAGCTCGCAAAGCTGTTATTACATTAGCTATGGGTTTAGATCGAATTCCCTGAACAATAGTTTCTTTACCATCAGCACCAATAAGAGTTACAGTTTTAGCTTCACAATTAATCACTGCATGATGTCTAGGCAACCAATCCATACCCAGTATAATATCAAACTCCCGAAAAGGCAATTCAATAAGATCAGAAAGGAATTCTTTCCCTTGAATTACAATAGGACATTATTTAACAACACTGTAACCCAAAGGGTTGGTTACACATATATCATATTCCAGTTCATGTATAGTAGACTCATTTCTACCCATATCCCCAGTGCAAACATAAGAATGAGTGGAACCAGGATCAATCAGTGTATGCATGTCAGAATCAAAGAGAGAGAAAATACCAGCTATGACTTCTGGAGCACTCTGATCCTCTCTAGCTTTCATTACATAAGCCCGAATAGGAATAACTGGAGCTGTGGGTCTGTCAACTGATTCAGAAATGTTCCTGGACTGGGATCCCTAATGACTCGATCCCTACGTCCTCTTCGTCTGCCTCTATCCGAAGATGGTGCATTGAAAGTTCCTCTACTGCCCTGCTGTCCAACACCTTGTTCCCTCTTTGAAGGATAGTTTGCCATGAAGTGATTAGTACCGCTACACTTGAAATATGCCCCAGTCAATTTCCTGCAACTACCCCAATGTTGCCTAGTACAATGGGGACATACTAGAGGTTGCCCCCTACTCTGTTTCCCTAAAGCTTCCTTTCCCTGCTTAGACAATGCAGAAGATTATTGTCTTTTATCCCTTTTTGTAGAACTATAGCCAGACTCAGTTGGCTGATTTCTTTAAGTTCCTCTAGCTCTCTTTCCAATGAAAGATCCACCCTTGGACCTAATCCTTCTCTGTTCTCTCTCCTTTTTTGCAATTTCATTCTTTTCAACTTGCAAGGCTGCTGTAACCAGTTGAGTGAAGTTAAACACTTACAAAGATGTAGATCCAATTAACTTTTCTTTGATATGATCATTTAACCCATCTTCAAACTGTTTACATTTAAAAACATCAGTTAACATCTCATCAGGAACATATTTGCACAGGTGATTGAATTCTTTCTCATACTCAACCACAGGCATAACTCTCTGCTTCAAGTTGAGAAATTGCTTTAACTTTTCTTGCTTGTACGCCTCAGTAACATACTTTTTCTTGAATTTAGCTGTGAAAAATTTCCATGTAAGGGGATCTGGTAACTGGGGTTGCTTCAACACCAACTTTCACCAGTCATAGGTTGCTCCCTATAATAAGGACACAACACTAGATGCCTTATAACCCAATGGATAGTGAATTTTATCAAAAATTCTCTCTAGCCTTTCCAGCCAAAATTTAGCTTCCTTAGACTGTTCCAGATTAGTGCCTAAAAACTCTTCAGCACCATGCTTCCTAATTTTAGATATTGGAGCTTTAAGTGCTGTCATCCTTTGAAGAATTTGAGCCATATCCTGTGATATCTTTCACAATGCTTCTGCAGGGATGGCTGCTGGGACCTCATTTGGATTGGATGATGAAGATCCAAGATTGGAAGGATTGGTTCTAACCGGCATGTTACTTTTAGCCGATTCCTCAAAAGCATCTCTAGAGCTCTCCATCTTCAATCTATAAGAAAACAGGGACTTTTGCATCAGGCCAACAAAACACTATATCATACTATAGAATCCTAGGTTCATTTTTACCCATAAAAGGCTAAACCTAGGCTCTGATACCACAAATTATAGTACCCCCTATATAAATAACCTATTTATCTAATAATTTAATTACTATTAATCATGCTTATACAACATATTCGCTTAACCATCATTTTACCATTAATCATGTCATACGATTTCATATACTTATGTACGTGCTACAAGTCTATTCCTATTTTGCATTTCATACTTAGTATCTTGCATACTATACTATATGAATATTACTTTATGTATATCACATGCAAACATGTTCTTTCATAGCTTTACTACTAGTGAGTTATAGCACTCCATATAGGTTATATACATTTTATAAGATAACTGGCCATAATACAAAACATATGATAATAGTAATACAAAAACATCCTACATCAAGATTAACAGTCGATGGATGGCCCTTCCTGATGTAGAGATCGACCCTCAACAAAAGTCTTATTAACTGTACCTACATGAATAAATAACCCGTGCTAAGCTATAAAGCTTAGTGGGGAATATCTACAGATGGATGACCACTCACAACGATCATCAAAATATACATACAATATGTACATATATATATATATATAACATGTACAAGATAACTCGCCAGAAATAACAAATACTTTAAAACTTAAAGCATATCCTCATGTACGTAAATATTATACTCAAAAGAGTAACAAATATTCTCATATTCATAATTCATATAGATAGCAATTTTCCATGTGAACATATTCAAATGAAACATAATTTCTATGGACAAACCAACAATATAATCCACAATATCAAACTTTAGTCAGATAAACTTTAACTGTTTAATTATGATCATTACTATAAATAAAGGTTAGCCTGCCTTTGCTTTATCAGTGGATAACGGGAACTATTGATACACATCGGTATCAAAATGGAGGATATCCGAAGATACCGAATCTATAGACCCAAACGGGGCCAAATTATACTGTAGACCGATCAAGCAGACCCAAATGGGGTCGCCTATCAACCCATACGGAGCTGTTTATGATCCAAACAGGATCAACATACTTTAGACCCAATTGGGCCAAACTATGGTAGATACAATTTTCCCTATAGGTGCCTATCTATCCACATCTAAAATTCTATTGCAGGCAGAACTATATTCATGTTCAATTCACATATTAAGACTGTATTCATAGTATACTATTTGTACATATACAGAGTCTTGTAAAACTATGAGTTCCCTGGTGCATAAACAGATATATGCACATTTCATATGTCAAGTTATACAACTAGCTCATCCAATTCGTGTGACTATAAATTTGCATCATGACATATAGGTATGACATATAATCATCATATCATATACTTGATCATGTTCTCATTAAGCATCCAACATATTCATAGTCATGCTAAAACATCTTCTATCTCATAGGGCAATTACATCCTCATACACTCATATACATAATCATAAATGTACATACCTGTAGGTACATTCACATATAATAGGCTTATTCTTATAAGCATGTTAATCAATATATATATACCTTTATCATTATTCAAATCATGTGCTATACAAAATATATCGACATGTTTCCATATGGGCATATACACATGACATGGTCATACTATTATATTCCCCATTTCATAGCATGTCAAAATATGCACTTTCATGTCATAGAATTACATATGTAAACATCAATTTGGCATATGACAATCATGTACAAGTCTAATTACATGTATAGTTTAGATATTTTCATCACTAATCTTTATTTGTTGTACACATACGAATGTGTATGTATGCATATAAATCCTTCATTGATAGTCACATTACATGCCCTATCCAATTTATATTACTATCACATAAACAACTATTTGTCTCAATTAATTAAAAATCATAATATCAAATGTAGCAAAAATCTGTATAGGGCAGCATTTTGGACTCGACTTTTGAGCCACATTTGAAATAGAAGATGTCATTTTTAAGCAAAATGATCTTCTACAATCTTATCCCCCTATGTGTCTAGTTTCCAAAGCATCAAAATTCATCTTAATAGCTAACCTATAACTCAAGTTATTTGAAAAATACTATAGTCTATTTTTAAAACTAAAAAAGTGTGGACTGTCACTTTGAAAAATTCATAACGTAAAATTTAGAAGGATTTAGGCCAACATTTCTTCATCAAAGTTAGACTTTCATGTCTCTAGTCTTACCAGAAATTTATTTTGTTACATTTCAACATCTCTACAGAAAGTTATGCCCATTTTTACAAATTCTATTTCTATAAGCAGTCCAGGGGACTAGTCTGGATTCAACCCTAAATTCCATGTACATAGAGGTAGATTTATGTTTAGGTTTCTTCATATGAAATATAGGTATGGAAGTATATTTTTCAATGCAAAAATAATCACTCAATTTTCTATTCTATAGCTCAACTTATGAGCAAAACAATCTAGATAGGTTAGTCAATCGTGAAGAAGCATTCGACTCGTGAAGAGATTCACCAGTGAAGCAAGAAGACAAAAATTCACGTCTCATGAAGGGGTTCACGAGTGGAGAAGAAATTTACATATCATGACTCGTGAAGGTATTCACGAGTGAGACCAACCTTCACAAGTGACCCAGAAGAAAATGATGCACGACTCGTGAAGAGCTTCACGAGTCAAATAATAAATCACGATTCGTGTAGATATTCACGACTCGGCAATGACTCTCACATCTGATTCTATTCTTCAAACTCATTTCGATAAAACCCCTGATAAAACCCAGAAAACATAACCCTAAATTTCTGTCAACCACAACATGCTCCAGCAAAATTTCACATGCAATATGAACAACCCTAAGTTCCTATACCTTGGCTGAAAATCCCTATGTCTTCAACCTCTAGCAATATTCTTTCCTTTGCTCTTTCTTCCTTCCTCTTCTCCTTCACAAATATCATCGTCATCATTTAAAATTTCCAACACTTAATCAGCATTTTCCTCAGCCAAAATGAAATGAAGAAGTAGATGATGATGATGAAGGGTTCCTTTAATAGTTTAATTACCTTAATTTGATGCATCAAACTATTGATTAACCAACATGCACAATTTCCTCTTCAAAATCACTTAAAGAAATCAACTTTGAATCATAAATGAGAGAGAAAGAAGAACATTTCTGCATTTTCTTGAAGGAAATGCCATCCCACTCTCTCTTCTCTCTCTTGAAAGTTGGCTTTTGATAATAGCAAGGGATAATTTCCTTTTTAGTCCTTAAACCTTTTGCATGCCACAAAATAACCTAGCTAATCTTTGCATGTTAAACTTTAACCCCTCCTTTTAATTCCTTTCATACATTAACCTATCAATTTATTCCTTCTCTCAAATAGACCTCTAAATATATGCTTCTATCCACATTTGACCCTTAAGTTTTTGAAATTATAAATTTACCCCAAATTAATACTTTTTACTTCAATTGCACCCTCAATTAATATTAAACCATACTTTTAAATTTTATTTTCATGCAATTAACATAATAACATGATAATTTACCCCCTTGACCCTTACTTATATAAAATTCTTATTTAATTTAATCTTAATCAAATAAAAATGCCATTAAAAAATATGCAAATTAAATTAGGGTCATGTTAGGGGCCTTACAATTGCACTATCAAATTCATGCTTAACTAGCCATGCTCATGGTGAATAAATGCATTAATTAAATAGATCAAAATGGTGCCACAAGTTAGATGACATAAACCATTATAAAAGAAACTAAAAATCAATAAAAGGGCATATAGTCATGACAAAACAATTCAATGGCAAATTAAGACAAAGCATTTATCCCCTTTAAGTAAAAATTTTCATGCCAAGTAAAACTAGCTCAAGTTTAGATATATACGCGAGTGAATTTGCATCAAACACAGATGAAAAACATAGCCATTGCATTCTAACATCTAAAAAAAACCAAACTTGACATCTACGAAAAAAATTCATATGTGATTAGCTATGAAACTAAAATCCACTTCTTTAAGACATTTTTACGAACACATAGCATGCATCGACTACACTTACAATCAAAATGTAATTTATAAAAAATGAGCACTTACAAAACTAACCATTAAGTGTACAAAATACATAACCATGGAATTTCTCAAAATAAAATAAGTGAAAACATTTAAATTTAGATTTTTCTTAACCTAAACATGTATGGTACTCTAAATAACCATAAGGCATGATTCATGAATAAATAAACATGATGCTATTAAAAAATACTTATGGCAAAAATCATGGAAAAAAAACAAGATAGAGATTAAATATAAGATGAATGAAGTTAGAATGCTTACGTTTTGATTTAAGCTTGCAAAAAGAGAAAAATGCATAATCAATGGAAGAAAAGGGGTGAAAATGCTGGAAATACCAAAAAAATGGAGAGAAAAATGAAATAGAGATGAAGGGTCATGACTATTGGGGTGTATTTATAGAGGGACATGATAGAGAGCCTTATAGATATGGCTAAGATGACATGGTCTTGGTCAAGTCAGACATAGAATCTAAAATGCATAATTTTGAAACATGAAAGGACACAGGTGAGACCAAATGGTCTCTGTTGAGTCCACCATCTATTTTTGAAAATCCTAAGGTCACTCAGCTGAGACCATTTGGTCTTGGCTAAGTGACCCTTTCTATAGCAAAACACAATCACACATATAGGTGAAACCAATTGGTCTCAACTGAGTGGCCCTAAAATGTATAATTAAACTTTCAATGGCATACGATTGAGACCAGTTGGTCTCAATCAAGTGACCCTTACTGGACTGACATATTTATGTTGCATATAGGTGAAACCAATGGTCTCAATCAAGTGATACCTTCTATCTTCGGACTAAGGTGCTGCACACGATAGAGATCACATGGTCTCAGTGGAGTGCCCCAAACTAGAATGTAAACTCTAATGGGGATATGACTGGGACCATTTGGTCTTATCCAATTCCATCAAAATTTGTACACTTTGTTCAAAATTTTCACACTTTCAAACATGCATAATTTTAAGACAATATTGAGCATATAGTCAAAACATCTAACACTGCTTATTGCTAAAAACAAAGATATAAAACAACCAATTAAACACAAATTAAAGGAAATGAGTACATAAGTTAGAAAAAGTTTTGGGTTTAATAAGTCACCAGGTGGACTTTTGAGGCTCTTATGGCACATCCTCCAATGTAATAACCATCGATGCTACTTCAAACCTGGAGTCCAAGTAAGGCTTGAGATGGTGACAATTAATTTTGAATTCTCGACCATCACCCGAGTGTTTGACAGTAACTACTCCATAACGAGTGACCTCAACAACTTTATAAGGTCCTTTCCATCTTGATTTTAGCTTTCCTTAAAATAGTCAAAGATGACTATTATAGACTAGCACTTTCATTCCTAGGGCAAATTCTTTGGGCACCAGCTTATTGTCATGCCATTTCTTTGTCTTCTCTTTATACCTCCTAGCATTATTGTATGCCCATAATCTCATCTCTTCCAGCTTATTAAACTATAAAGCCCTATACTTTCCTGCACTATCAAGACCAAAATTTAAGAACTTTATGGCCTAATAAGCATTGTGTTCTAATTCAATTGGCAGGTGATTGGACTTGCCAAAAACTAACCCAAAAGGGAACATCCCTATAGGCATCTTAAATGCTGTCCTATACACCCATAATGCTTCATCAAGCTTAAGGTACTAAGGTTTTCTTGATACATTAATTGTCTTCTTTATAATGGATTTGAGTTCCTAGTCTGACACTTCCATGTGACCATTGGCTTAGGCATGGTATGGGGTGGCGACCTTATGCATAAGTCCAAATTTTTTTAGTAAAATTCTAAATTGATGGTTGATAAGTGCCACCATCGCTGATTATGGCTCTAGATGCTCCATACTTGGTGAATATGTTATTTCTCAAAAATTCGAGTAGTACCTTGGCATCACAAGTCCTAGTGGCTATAGCTTCTACCCATTTGCTCATGTAATCTACGATCACTAAGATATACTCAAACCCGTAGGATAGTTGAAAAGGTCCCATGAAATCTATGGCCCATAAGTCAAATAGCTTTGCCTTTGGCATATTGGTAAATGGTAATTCATCCCTCCTAGATATATTTCCTACATTTCTACATCTATTGCATGATTGAATGAAAATTTTCACATCATTAAATAAAGTAGGCCAATAAAATCTAGTGGAAAGAATTTTTGATACCTTTTGATTTGGCCCATGATGTCCACCAGCTTCTCCACTGTGACATGCTTTGATAATGTCTCTTTGCTCTTCCTTAGGAATGCACCTGCTCAACACTTAATCGGCACACAATTTGAAAAAGTCATACCATATATAGTGTCTTGTATCGGCTTTCAACTTTTTTCCTTTGTTACCACATATAGTCTTTGGCATGTAACCACCTTTTTCAATATGTTCATGCTCGAGTCGAGATAAATGATCCACCATAAAATTTCCACCCCTATTTTTATCCTTGATTATTAGGTCAAATTATTGGAAAAGGAGAACCATCTAATCATCTTAATTTTGACTCATTCTTGGCAAAGAGGTGTCTCAATGATGCATGATTATACCACACCACAATTTTTGCACCATGTAAGGTCCAAACTTCTCCAATGTGAAGAAAATTGTAAGAAGCTCCTTCTAAATTATGGTGTAATTGGCTAGAGCTCCTATCAAAGTATGGCTTGTGTAGTAGATTGCACAAAACACTTTCTCCCTCATTTATCCTAACACTGCTCCAACTGTAAAATCACTTGCATCACACATTAGCTTGAATGGTAATTCCAATTTAGAGAGATAATCACAGGAGTTTAAATAAGCCTCTATTTCAATGTCTCAAATGCCTGCAAGCACTCATTAGTAAAATCAAAAGGAGCATCTTTCATAAACAAATTCATCAAAGGTTTGGTAATCTTAGAAAAATCTTCAATAAATCTATGGTAAAAACTTGTATACCCTAAAAAGCTCCTAAATCCCTTGATACTGGTTGGGGCTGGGAGTTTCTCTATTACCTTTACTTGATCTCTATCTACCTCTATCCCCTTTTTTGAAATTTTATGCCCTAACACAATGCCTTATCTTACCATAAAGTGGCGTTTCTTCCAATTCAACATTAGATTAGTTTTCTTACACCTCTTTAGCACTAAGTTGAGATGCTTAACATAGCTCTCAAAATCTTTTCCATATATGGTGAAGTAATCCATGAATACTTCCATAAATTTCTCTATGAAATCATAGAATATTGCCATCATGCACCATTGGAATGTAGCCAGTGCATTACATAACCCAAATAGCATTCTTCTATAGGCAAAGGTGTCGTAGGGGTAAGCAAAGATTGTTTTCTCTTGATCCTCGAGTGCTATGGGGATTTGTAAATATCCTTAATACCTATCTAAAAATAATAAAACCTATTCCCTGCTATTCCCTCTAACATTTGATTAATAAATTGCAAGGGGAAGTGATCTTTCCTAGTAGGGCTATTTAACTTTCTTTAATCTATACAGGTCCTTCAACCTATAACTGTATAAGTTGGAATGAGTTTATCAAGCTCATTTTTAATCACTGTAATCCCTTCTTTTTGGGCATACACTAAACTGGACTCACCTATTTGCTATCAGAGATAGAAAAGATTATACCTACATCGAGCAATTTCAAAACTTCCTTTTTAACTACCTCCTACATCATCAGGTTTAGTCTATGCTGAGGTTACACCATTAATTTACACTCCTCCTTCATCAAAATTTGGTGAGTGCAGTAGCTCAGATTGATCCCTTTTAGGTCTAATATCTCCCATTCAATTGCTTTTTTATGCCTTTTCAACACTTCGATTAGCATCTCCTCTTCAATTCCTATCAAAACATAAGATATAATCATCGGTTTGGTTATATTTTCCAAAAATACATATTTCAAATGAGGATGAAAATGTTTAAGTTTAGTTTTTGAATTTACTTTAGGTAATTCAAACCCTTCTTTAGTTGATTTCTCCTATTTACACTTTTTTCCAACTCTTGCACAGCTTCTTTCTCCATTTTGGTCAAATCCTACTTTTTTACCTCACTCACCAAGCCATTCTTCAGTGCATTAACCATTAGGATTATCTCTTGCATCTCATCCTTATAGTCTTTAATTGCATCCATGAAGCATAACGACTTCTCAAAATCATATGATAGGTACTTCATCACTTTGTTCACATCAAACACCATCTCTTCATCATTGAAGCTTAGAGTCACTGTCTACTTGTGCATGTCTATAAGTTCCCTTGCTGTATTTAGGAATGGCTTCCCTATAATCAATGAGACCTTTATATCCTCATCCATATTTATTACAACAAAGTCAATTGGAAAGATGAAGTTTCCGACTTTAACAAGTAAGTCTTCGATAATCCCCTTTGGGTGCTTAACTGAACAATCAGCTAGTTATAGTATCATCCTTTTCTCTTTATATCTCCCAACTTTAACTTTCTACATATTGAGTAAGGTATAAAATTTATGCTTGTCCATAAGTTATATAGTGCATTACCTATAAAATTTTCCTAATTCATAAGGTAATGTAAAACTACTAGGGTGTTCTAACTTAGTAGAAATTTGATTAGAAATAATTACACTATAGTTTTCAAAAAGTTGGATAGTGCCTACCTCTTTTAGGTTATTTTTGTTTAAGCAAATATCTTTTATGAATTTTGCATATTTTGGCATGTGAAGTAAAGCCTCAACAAATGGCAAATTAACATGTAATTTCTTAAACATGTTCAAAAGTCTCTCTAATTGCTCATTATTTTTCTCTTTCCTAGCTTTTGAAGAATATGGCAAATATGATGCATCAAAAGACAAATCAAAGTTTATGATGCTCTTACCCTTCTTTTTTTTCTTTGGAACCTCCTTTACATTCTTAAGGTTAGAGTTACATACCTCCATTGTTAGTTCAACCTTTTTAGAAGACGTGATGCTTGGTTACCTTGTTTGGTTCTTTGGACTTGCTTACAACTCTTTAATAAGATAGCCTTGGCTTCTTCTTTAGGGTTTTGATCAACATTCGAAGGAAATACACCCGACATAATTTAGCCCACTTAAATCTCCAAATTCCTTATTGTTGTATCTTAGTTCCTATTCCATTGCTCTTGACTAGTCATGAATTAATTTTTAGTTGACAATAAATCAGTAAACATTTTCTCAAGGTCTAGTTTTTTTTCTTATAGTGGGGGTTGCCCATGCTAAAATCTAGAAGATTGATATGGTGTTTTATGGATTTAACATAGTTGATATGGTGGCTGAAAGTGAGTATTTGCTATTGTGTGTTGGTGTTGCTGATGGTAACTAAGGTTGCGGTTGGCTTGGTTATGTGAAGTGAGTTAAATAGGGCTCCTGGGTTAGTGTTTGAGGTTAAGGCTTGATTTTTATCCCTCCATGAGAAGTTTGGTGGTTCCTCTATCGAGGATTGTAATGATTATTGAATGGATCATGTTAGTGTAAGCCCTAGCCCCAATACATTATAATAAAACACTTTAGTTAATAAATGAGGCATTTGTTTTATCTATTGTATTCCTGTGCATATCAATTGATAGAACTATCTTCAGTTTAAGTTATCATGTGTGAGGCACATGGTTGTAAGACCTTGAAACAATGAGACTTCATTTTAAATATCCCTAGTCAGTCATTGTTATGGGAATAACAAATGAATTAAGACTAGTATGCTCTCTCTGATAAGTTGAGTTCTATCTTACGGATTATAAGGATAAGAGTGTCAATCAGAGATCATAGATACATGTTTAGAACATGGTATCTAGATTCGATCCACTCATGAGAACACTACATGGTACAAGTCATAAGTGTTTCTTATATGCAAGTTTTGTATCGGAGTTCTTAGACCTAAAATCTACATGAAACTCTTTATGAATTACTGTGTGCTTTGACATACACCTAACATGCTCATAACAGAGTGACAAGTATGGGTATGCTTGGGTATGCATTGATTCATGTTAGAAAGAATGAGAGATGTGAAGGGATTACCCCTCTCTATAAGAGATAAAATATCATCGGCCACTTGATCAGTGAACTGAGAAGTGTATGGCCATACCGAGATGAAATAATGAGTAATCATTATTTATCTGAGAGTTCAGTGTCACTGGAATATCAAGAAAGGAATTAATATATATAAGGATGAGTAGTTCCATGCCTCATATAAATTCTGATATTTATGGGTAAAGGATTATGCAAAATTGCATTAGGTCACTAAATGGCATATGTATTTTCATTTAATTTGGAATGCTATAATATCTTGCTAGAGAATATATATAGCCTTTGAATTAATTTATTAATTCATTGCCAACATTAAATGGACCTATAAGATCGCACACAAAGCATTGGGCTTAAAATATTTAAATAAAGTATTAGGCATTAATTTAGGCTTTTAATGATCGCGCACAAAGCATTGGGCTTAAAATATTTAAATAAAGTATTAGGCATTAATTTGGGCTTTTAATTAAAGTCAAATTAATATGTGTAATGGGTTTTAAAATTGCTATTGGACCTTGGGCAATGAGAGAGAAAAATTCAGCCCACAAGGTTTAATTTCAATTAATTAATTATCTTGTATTAATTAAGTTAATTGAGTATTAAAGCCTAAAAGAATTTAAATTAAATTAAATCATTTAAATAAATAATGAAGTGGCCAAAATTCCAAGATAAAAATCAAGGAATTTCAGCACATGCACATTAATTATGTTAAGTGATTTTATTTAATTAAATGTCTTGTGTTTTATTTCAAATTTGAATTTTAAATTCAAAGGAGTTTAAATCAATATATATTACTTATTTTTAGGAAGTGATTGAAGTTGAATTAATTATCTTGAGATAGTAAAATTCAGATCAAACACTTGCCAAAAGATAAGGATATATATTAGAAAAGAAATAAAACCCTAAAAAAAAAGAAATAGAGTGCATTTGGCGTGAAACCCTATTTTCTTTAGGTTTTGGCGTGAACTTCTCTCTCTCTCTCACTTAATTATTTTGGACAATTTTCACAAGGAGAAAGGATTGTTCCTCATTCTCTTGTGTTGTTGGGTAGTAATAGCAACCTAAGAGAAGTATAAAATCAAATTTTGTAGCTTCAAACAATAGCCATTACACAATACTTTTTTTGAGAGCTAACAATCTCGATTTTAAGCTGTCGGTGCAATTGTGTGTGTGAACATAGAGAGGAGTGGCATAAAAGGCTATTTTTTAGCATTAGTGGTGAAGGTCTAAGGCTAAGATATCCTCCTTGGTTGCTGGTCATCATCAAAATCAAGTTTTAAAGGCATCTAAAGTTGTAAGTTTTAAAACCCTAAAATTGCATGTTTTGATTCTTGTCATGGAATTGTATGGCATGTATGATCAAATTTTATTGTTTTCCGCTGCGTGATCTTTATGTGCATACCATGACATATTCCATTAGTGGTATCAGAGCCTAATCATGCATATTTTAGTGCTTTAGATGCATGAAATAATTAATCAAAAATCGTTATTTTAAATACATGCAATGCTGAAATTTTTTGTTTTGAGTTTTTTGCATTGTTTTGGTGTAAAAATGATTTTAAATGATTAGATAGGTATTATAATTAATATGAAATGTTAATATACTGTCCTAAGATGTTCTAGGAGCTGTTAATGGTCGGATTTAATTGATAATACCTGGTGGTACATGTTAATATTAAAACTAGGTGCTATTTGGCATGTTAATTGTTAGTTTAACAACTAGTTTTAAATATTAAATGTAAAAACGATTTTGGCATGTTTGTAAGTGATTTTTTTAAGATTAAATATCAGGTCTGGACATATTTTAAATTTGGTTTTAATTCTGGTCCATGACAGTTTAATTGATTAATTTTAAAATCACTTAAAACTATGACTAGTTTGTGTTTGTTACATGTTTAATCAACATTATTTGTTTTGTTTTGATTAAAATGGTAAAAACACATTTAGATCAGATTGGTATAGAATATTAAATCAATATTTATGACCTTATTTTAATTATTAAATGACTCATAAAATTGATTTAAGTATTTGTGTATTTTGTGGCATCACATAAGCATTAAACAACTAGTTTTGTTGTTTGTTTGTTTTTATATGCATGCCGTGTATCATATATATGTTCTTCATGATTTTGTGTTTTAATTCATGTTGGTACATATTATATGTATTTTTAATGTTATGGGCTGTATGACATAAAATTAAAAATGGCAAAATTGGAAATTATACTAGAGTTGATTTATAACACAAATCTAACTAGTTTGTGTTTTGGGCTTTTAAGAGAACTTATTCAATAAGAGGATTTAGTCCATTGGGCTTCGGCCTAGGCCTATCACGGGGTCATCTCTTAAAGGTTCAAGTACACAATTTCCATTAATGGGCTTGGCTAAATTAATTAAAATTAGACTTTGTTTGATCCATGAATGTTATGTATATTTATTTGCTTGTTTGGTGTGATGAATGGATATGCATGGTACATTCATGGGCCCTGGGTTTTTGTAATTAAATATGGCCTGCGAGCTATTATGTATTATTGTAAAAGTTTCATTTATTTCTTAAAATAGAATTTACTTGAAGACTTTGTAAATCAAGACGAAGCCTACCGAGTGGAGAAGCCCAACTCGAAGATTCTTATGTAATAGTATAGAATCTTAGTTGTAGGTTTTTGGGCCCATGTTTGTCACGCTTTACTTTATGAAATTATTTATATATACATGCTATGAATGGATGACAAAGCATATGCCCTGTAAGCCATAATAAAATGAATCCCTAAAAATAGTAAGTCACAAAGTTGCCTTCCTAATTCGAAACATGTCAAGGCATCGATCATCGGTCACATAGACTAGGAGTCCTAGATGCGCCCGATTATCTTTGTGAGGCATAGGTATTGGATACCGGTTATGGTTCTCACATTTATTCAAATGTGCAGGGGCTAAGAAATAGGCGGTTACTTGGGAAGAATGAAGTGGACCTCCGTGTGGGGAATGGAGCACGAGTTACTACCATGGAGATGGGCGCCTATTAACTCACTTTACCTTTCGGAATTTGTTTAGATTTGAAAAATTGTTATTATGTGCCTGCTATGAGCAGAAACATTATTTCAGTTTCATGTTTGGATTTGGATGAATTTGATTTTGTTATTAAAAATGGCAATGCTCATATTCGTCGGCAAGTCATTTCTTATGGTAATGCCATGTTGCAAAATGGCCTTTATATCCTTGATTTACAAAACAAAGAGTCCATATACAACATTAATACAAAAAGGGTTAAATCAAACGAATTAAACCCTACTTATTTCTGGCATTGTTGTTTAGGACATGCAAACGAAAAATGCATTTCAAGACTCCACAAAACTGGAGTACTTGGGTCATTCGACTTAGAGTCTTATAATACATGCGAGCCATGTTTGCATGGAAAAATGACAAAGAGTCCTTTTAACAAGAAAGGTGAAAGGACTAATGGCTTATTGGAACTAATACATACCGATGTATGTGGACCATTAAGTACACAAGCTAGAGGTGGTTTTAGCTACTTCATGATGTTCACAGATGACTTTAGTAGATATGGCTATGTCTATCTAATGAAAAACAAATCTAAAACTTTTGAGAAATTCAAAGAGTTTAAGAACGAAGTAGAAAAACAACTTCGCAAAAGTATAAAAGCCATTCAATCAGATCGAGGTGGCGAATACTTAAGCCAAAAATTTGACAGTCATCTAAAAGAGTGTGGTATTATTTCACATCTCACTCCTCCTGGAACACCACAATGGAATGGTGTGTCCGAAAGGAGAAATCAAACTCTGTTGGACATGGTTCGATCTATGATGAGTTAAGAAAATCTTCCTATCTCTTTTTAGGGTTATGCATTATAAACTGCTGTGTTTCTATTAAACCGTACTCCAACTAAAGCAGTTGAGAAGACACCATATGAGGTATGGACTGGGAAAGAACCCAATATATCTTTTCTCAGGATTTGGGGCTGTGAAGCACATGTTAAGAAATTAACATCTGACAAACTAGAGTCTAAATCCACTGTCTGCTTGTTTGTGGGTTATCCCAAAGAAACAAAGGGATACTACTTTTACTCACAAGCCGAGAACAAAGTATTTGTTGCTCGCAAGGCTGTTTTCTTGGAAAAGGAGTTCCTTCTCAAGAAAGACAGTGGGAGTAAAGTAAAACTTGGAGAAATTCAACCACCACAAACTCCTATAGAGGATGAGTTGGAAATGGGATCAAGTTCACAACCAGTTGTGGAACAAGAACCCATTACACAAGAACCTAGAAGGTCTGGTAGGGTACGTTAGGAGATTGAGAGATATGGATTTCTAATCACTGACAGTGACACTATTGAGTTAGTAGATCGTGAGGATCCTACTACCTACCAAGAAGCTATTGAGAGCCCAGACTCAAAAAATTGGCTTGAAGCCATGAAATTTGAGATGCAATCAATATACGATAACCAGGTTTAGACCTTGGTTGATCCACCGGAAGGTGATAAGGTAATTGAATGCAAGTGGCTATTCAAACTCAAAGCTAATAAGACCTACAAAGATAGACTAGTAGCAAAAGGTTTTCGACAAACTCATGGTGTAGACTATGATGAGACCTTTTCGCCTGTAGTCATGCTCAAGTCCATTAGGATCTTGCTTGCCATAGCTGCATATCATGACTATGAAATATGGCAAATGGATGTCAAAACTGCTTTCCTCAATGGAAATTTACTTGAGGATGTGTATATGACACAGCCTGAGGGTTTTGTCAATCCCAAGCATCCTAAGATGGTTTGCAAGCTTCAAAAATCCATTTATGGATTAAAGCAAGCATCCCGAAGTTGGAATCTTCATTTTAATGAGGCAGTCAAAGAATTTGACTTCATCAAGAACGAAGATGAGCCTTGTGTGTACAAGAAGGTTAGTGGGAGCATAGTAGTATTTCTGGTCCTATATGTGGACGACATCCTTCTCATTGGGAATGACATTCCAACATTGCAAAAGGTTAAGCAATGGTTGGGAAAATGTTTCTCAATGAAAGACTTAGGTGAAGCCGAGACAATACTTGGTATTCGAATCTATAGAGATAGATCGAATTGGCTTTTAGGACTAAGTCAAGAAAAGTACATAGACAAAGTACTAAAGCATTTTAGTATAGGAGACTCAAAGAAAGGGTACATACCTTTGGCTTTAGGAGTTCTTTTGACTAAAGAACAATGCCCTAAAACCAAAGAGGAAAGGGACAACATAAGTAGAATCCCATATGCATCTGCTATTGGATCTATCATGTACGCTATGTTATGTACTAGGTTGGATGTTGCTCATGCACTGAGTATAACAAGTAGGTTTTAGCAAGACCCTGGTGAGAAGCATAGTCTGCTGTAAAAAGGGATTTTGAAGTACCTGCGAAGGATTAAGGATCACTTCTTGGTGTATGGTGGTCAAGAAGAGCTCGTCATACAAGGTTATGACGATGCTGCTTTTCAGACCAGCACTCAGGATTCTAGATCGCAATCTAGGTTTATTTTTGTTTTGAACAGTTGTAATGTCAGCTGGAGAAGCTCGAAGCAAGAGACCATTGCCGACTCAACTATAGAATCTGAGTATATTGTAGTGAGTGAGGCTGAAAAAGAGGCTGTTTGGATTAAAAATTTCATTTCTGGATTAGGAGTGGTCCCAAGCATCCTAGATCCTTTAGAAATTTGTTGTGACAACAACGGGGACATCACACAGGCTAAGGAGCCCCGGTCACACCAGAAATCCAAACACATACTCAGGAGGTACCACCTGATCAGAGAAATCATTGATCGTGGGGACGTCAAGGTTAGCAAGATAGCAAGTGAAGACAATGTAATAGATCCTTTGACGAAATAGTTGCGTCCAAATTTGCACGAAGCTTATTTGAGAGCATTCGGTCTTAGGGCTATGTCCAATTGGGACTAGTGCTAGTGGGAGATTGTTAGTGTAAGCCCTAGCCCCAATACATTGTAATAAGACACTTTAGTTAATAAATGAGGCATTTGTTTTATCTATTGTATTCCTGTGCATATCAATTGATAGAACTATCCAAGAATGTTATTTCAGTTTAAGGTATCATGTGTGAGGCACATGGTTGTAAGACCTTGAAACAAATGAGACTTCATTCTAAATATCCCTAGTCAGTCATTGTTATGGGAATAACAAATGAATTAAGACTAGTATCTCTCTTTGATAAGTTGAGTTCTGTCTTACGGATCATAAGGACAAGAGTGTCAATCAGAGATCATAGATACATGTTTAGAACATGGTATCTGGATTTGATCCACTCATGAGAACACTACATGGTACAAGTCATAAGTGTTTCTCATATGCAAGTTTTGTATCGGAGTTCTCAGACCTAAAATATTTATGAAGCTCTTTATGAATTACTGTGTGCTTTGACATACAACTAACGTGCTCATAATAGAGTGACAAGTACGGGTATGCTTGGGTATGCATTGATTCATGTTAGAGACCATGAGAGAAGTGAAGGGATTACCCCTCTCTATAAGAGAGAAAATATCATCGACCACTTGATCAGTGAACTGAGAAGTGTATGGCCATACCGAGATGAAATAATGAGTAATCATTATTTATCTGAGAGTTCAGTATCACTGGAATATCAAGAAAGGAATTAATATATATAAGGATGACTAGTTCCATGCCTTATATTAATTCTGATATTTATGGGTAAGGGACTATGCAAAATTGCATTAGGTAACTAAATGGCATATGCATTTTCATTTAATTTAGAATGCTATAATATCTTGCTAGAGAATATATATAGCCTTTGAATTAATTTATTAATTCATTGCCAACATTAAATGGACCTATAGGTTCGCACACAAAGCATTGGACTTAAAATATTTAAATAAAATATTGGGCATTAATTTGGGCTTTTAATTAAAGTCAAATTAATTTGTGTAATGGGTTTTAAAATTGCTATTGGACCTTGGTCCATGAGAGAGAAAAATTCAGCTTATAAGGTTTAATTTCAATTAATTAATTATTTTGTATTAATTATGTTAATTGAGTATTAAAGTCTAAAAGAATTTAAATTAAATTAAATCATTTAAATAAATAATGAAGTGGCCGAAATTCCAAGATAAAAATCAAGGAATTTCGGCACATGCACATTAATTATGTTAAGTGATTTTATTTAATTAAATGTCTTGTATTTTATTTCAAATTTGAATTTTAAATTCAAAGGAGTTTAAATCAATATATATTACTTATTTTTAGGAAGTGATTGAAGTTGAATTAATTATCTTGAGATAGTAAAATTCAGATCAAACACTTGCCAAAAGATATGGATATATATTAGAAAAGAAATAAAACCCTAAAAAAAAAAAGAAATAGAGTGTATTTGGCGTGAAACCTTAATTTCTTTAGGTTTTGGTCACTACAAGAAAAACGCAAAATAGCGAGGACAAAATTCCTCGCTAAATGATGATTTTTCGTCGCTAAATTAGTTTAGCGACGATTTAGCGAGGACAAAAATTCTGTAACAGAAGTCGTCCTAGCTGATTTTAGCGAGGATTTTCATCCTCGCTAAGTTTTGCAAGGATTTAGTCCTCGCTAAGTTTTAGCTAGGATGAGTTTCTTGCTAAAATTTAACATGCATTTTGTAACAAAAATTGTTCTTGCTAAATTTAGCATGAGATTTATCATTGCTAAATGTTCATATGAATTTTGTTTTCTTAATTTAATATGAAAATTTTATTATGTAAATAATAAACTGAAAAATAATAAATTTATATTCACTCAATATTTAATATAAAAACATATATATATATATATATATATATATTAATGAATAAATTTTTATTTACAAGTGTATATCATTGCTAATAATATATCCAAAATAATACATCCATATATAACAGTAACAATTAAAAATCATAAATAGCTCATAAAATGCCCGTTGCTTTTAGTTCCTATAGTTGTGTAATGATTGATTGCAGATAATGAAGAACTCCATCCAATGTCATTATTAGAACTTGATCATCATATATTTTTGTCAATGAAATCATTGGAAATGTATAGCCAGTTAGAATACTTAAAAGCATCAGCAGAAAAAGCCATAAGACAGTACTCATGTGAAACAGAGATCATCCAAACCATCCTGCAAATGTGCTTGGATTAAGAAGCCTGTTAGCTAGCATAAACCAAAAGAAAAGATAATAGTTCTTATACAGACAGCAATCATGCAGTTAACACCCATGCCATTATTGTTAACAAGTAATTCAAGCAAAATGAATTAACAATATGACATTTTTAGCTTAATAAATAAACATGCAAATGCAAAATTTTCTAAGAAACAAAAAGAAAAACACTGATCAGATTGAATATTATCCAAAAAATTTTTTCTTTTCAAAGTAAAACAAATATTAGGAGAGCCACACGCAGTAAGTATTATACATGCAGTATTATGGTTGGCCTTTTATTTTTTGTCTATAAAGAATTAAATATATTTATTTTTATTGGCCGAAAGATAAAGCTATCTCACAGTATTAATTCAATATGTTTGCTCACTTATAATCTGAGCGACTAATATATATATATATATATATATATATATATATATATATATATATATATATATATATATATCTAATGGTTAGTATTTATGAATTGTCATCTCCTCATAATTCCATTATTTCAATATTATTGGCACGATATTATTATCCTATAAAGACCTACATTTCAACCACAACTAATTTAATTTATTTAAAAAATACCATAGCAATAATATGAGAACTAGCTGCTGCAAGCTCCATTGAAAGGAACTGAACATTGGACAAATCCTTTTGGCATAAGTTTTGAATCAGGAAACTTTGTCATTGGATCAAAGGCTTACGGTTAAAGTTTGCTAGGAAGACTTGAAACAGGATATTGAACAGAATTGTATATCCAAGCAAAGCACCAACCCCTATCTAATACCAGTAACTCTCAGGAAAAAGAGCACGTGCTCTTAATACTGCCTCTCCTAATGAAAAACTAGAATCATTTTCAACTCTCTACAAAAAGCAGAGGAACAAAGAACAATAAGTTTCAAAACAGAAGTATGACGATAAAAAAGTAAGACAAGCTTACAATTTAAGCATTGGATTCTAAACCAAGCATGGGTTTTGGAGCTCCATAAGAACAAAATGTAACTGCCATGTCACAAAGTCTAAATGATTTCACTAGCAGCAGCATATATGATTAACAGGGAAGGATTCATTCAGGCAATAAGAGATACTTTTTAGCTCTCTCTAGTATCATTTAACGGGAAAACAGATAATTGCTTACAGCAGTTTTTATAAGATTACCTTGCTTTACCATTACCATTAGCAATTGAAAAACTTTAAAAAGCAAATGGATAGATGATTGACAACCTTATTCCAAGAGTTCCCAAGGAATTCATTTACTGAAGCTGCATTTTGAGCATACACCAACGGAGAGGCCCAGAAACCCCAAATCCACCAGCTTGGTATATGCTCTGTCATGGCAACTCATGAAAAAAAAAGTTGAGATGAAAGATTGAACATAGAAGCTGCACCCAAAAAAAAACACTCAATTACCTCTTAAAATGATGTATCCTCCAAGAGCCATGACAACCAACAAAGCAAAAGATCAAAGGTGTTTGCAACTATCATATTACGGCCCAATGATCCAATGACACGGAATAGAGCAATAGACATTTGGTGCAGACAGAAATATAACAATAATTGTTGAAAAAATCTGCAGATTTAAATAATTTTTAAGCAAATATATTGCCAAAAATCTAACATTGAAGAAACAAAGTAAGTTCCAATAGAAATCAATCATGCTTTAGAATATCAAAGTCTATTGAACAAAAGAATCAGAATAATCCAGAAATTGTAACAAACTATAAAACATTTCCAAGTCTGTTTCTCTTATTAATTTGAACTACATAAAAACAAAAAGGAGGAAAAGAAGACCATGATCAGGATAAGCATACCATTTGTTTCTTAAAAAGCCTACTGAGGTTGAGACCTTGAGATGTAGAGATAAGTTCAAAAGCATTCATAGTTAAAGGTGCTACTAGCCCTATAGGAGCTATCATATGCAAATACTGCAACTAGGTTTATAAAAACCAACGAAGTATTAAAGGAAAAAACCCCAAAAACGAATAAACTGCATAAGAAGTAATGAAAACCTGAGGGGCTAACGGGTGGCTCTGTAGCCAACTTAAACTTCTGGTAGTTGCCAAGTATTTCTAAGATTTCATTAGGCCAAAGCCAACGGTGCTTAGCTTCCTCCAGTAACTGATCTAAATCTGCAAGTTAAAGAAAATTCATAGATAACCAACGATGTTTACATCCAAAAGTCTGGAACAGCCATAAAAGAATCCACAGCATGATATGCAATAAATATAAAGTAAGAAGAAGATTATCTATACAATGAAGCAGAAGTTAGAATCATCAATTACTGATCCTTAAACAGCACTTGCTTTAGTAAGAAACAAGGCTCGGTAAATCCTTATTGTTTTTGAAAATGAACTGTTTTGAATTTATGAAAGATTTTTTGCATGCTAGCACACCTGGAAAGCGCGCATTGTGACAAACATATATAAGAGAAATGAGAAGAAGATATTCAGATATTTAAATGAAGAAACAAAAAAAAAATACAAAATGTATAAAAGAAAGACGAAACGGGGGGCAAGATTAAAAACAAATGCAAGAGACTAACCAAGTGGTTAATTAGGAAGGCATCTTCTAGGCTTAGCCATTGACATAGACCCAAAATATCATCACTGATTACAAGGAGAAGAACCTGCAAATATAGAAAATGCAATACAAAAGCATTCGAGAAATGAGAAAAAGAGAAATGTAAGAAACAGAGCCACCACAGCAGATAGGAAGCAAAATTGGAAGGGAAAAAGAAAAACAAAAGAAATGGAGAATCAAAAACCCTAACCGAATTGAATTAAAGAGGGAAAGAGAGGGAGAGGGAAGAGGGAAAGAAAGAGAGAAATGAACCTTGAAAACGAGAAACGAGAGATGAGCGTGTGAAATCCATCAAAGTTAAAAAGCTAGCCCTATCCATGGCAAGCTTTTTATTTATTTTTTATTCTTTTAAATTTACTTTCTGCATTCTTTTCAAAGGAAAAGTTCATCTAGTAATGCCAATTAAATCATTTTTAATAACTGTAATATGAATTTCAATTTCCTATTGAACCAGGTATGAAACTGAATCTGCATATTATTACCATTTGAAATCCTCACAGCTACCCCAAAATCCGCAAGCTTCATTTTCCCAGATGTTGTGAGGAGGATATTCTCAGGCTTTATGTCACAATGAACAACACAGGCTTAGACCAAGAAAATAATGCTCCTGATAACGCTAAAGAAACACAACCCGCAGGGATACCTGAAAGTAAAAACAGCAAATCTTACTATAATTAATTTCGAGACAATTCATCATTTCTAATTTTCCAAAGGCCACTAAACTACAGCATTACCGAAAACTTCATAGGCAGCGGCGGCAACCCCAATTTCAACAGAAGCAGCAGCAAGCGTCTCCTTGACTGACACTGAATGACCAGATATGGATCTATCCCTGCATCGACCACACACAAATTGTTAAATTCTGAAATCATTTACAGCATTTTCTTAATAACCAACAGAAAAAAGAAGATGAAGCCATCACGAACTAGAACTTCGACGAGGGACACAAGGCCAGGAGAATCGATTCCTTCGCCATTAGTAACACAAGGCAAGAAGTTGTTCTTCAATGAAGTAGTCATATTGAGAATTGAGATTCGAACAAACGAGAAAATAGAGAAGAGATTAGGGTTTTGTTAGTAGGCCAGAAAGAGAAAAGAGTGAAAAAGAAGGGCGGCATAAAGGGTCAGGTTGTAGAGAACTAGTGAAAAAATCCCGCTAACTTTACTTTTATCCCGCTTAAAATTTTAAGAAAATCAGCGAGGGAATACCTCTCGCAAATTTTGCGAGAACTTATTCCTAGCTATTTTTGCTAGGATCCATTTCCTCACAATTTAATTTTTTATTTTATAATTAATAATAATTAAAATTATTAAATATAAAAATAATAATTTAATTTAGTTAATTTAAAAAATAATAATTTAATTTATTTAATTTTTGCTAAAAAGATATTAAATAAATTTACTAAATTAAATATAAATAAAATTTAAATATTAAAAATTTAAATTATATAAAAATAGTTAAAATATAATTATCTAACTGTTAGCGAGGGATTTATCCGTTAGCGAGGGATTTTTACTTGCTAAATTAGCGAGAATTTTTTTCTCGCAAAAATAGCGAGGATTAAGTCCTCGCTAAATCGTTCATCTATTAAATGCCAACTTATTAAACCGTTAGCGAGGGTTTTGTTCCTCGCTAAATGATTCATCTATCAAATGCCAACTTATTGAGCCATTAGCGAGGGAGTTGTCCTAGCTAATTTAGCGAGGATTAAGTCCTCGCTAAATCATTTATCTATTAAATGCCAACTTATTTAAACATTAGCGAGGGATTTGTCCTCGCTAAATTAGCGAGGATTATGTTCCTCGCTAAATTAGCGATGATTTTTTTCCTCGCTAAATGCTTTATCTATCATATACATCTTATTTAAACGTTAGCGAGGGATTTGTCCTCACTAAATTTGCGAGGATTTTGTTCCTCGCTAAATTAGTGATGATTTTTGTCCTCGCTAAATGCTTCATCTATCATATGCATCTTATTTAAATGTTAGCGAGAGATTTGTCCTCGCTAAATTAGCGAGGATTGTTTCCTCGCTAAATTTGTGACGATTTTGGTCCTCGCTAAATGTTTCATCTATCATATGCATCTTATTTAAATGTTAGCGAGAGATTTGTCCTTGCTAAATTTGCGACGATTTTTGTCCTCGCTAAATGTTAGCGAGGAATTTATCCTCACTAAATTGTCGCTAAAGTTTGCGCCAAAATTTTTCAATGATTTTTCTTTTACGCGCTAAATTTTGTCGCTATTCTGCAATTTTCTTGTAGTGGGTGTGAATTTCTCTCTCTCTCTTACTTAATTATTTTGGCCAATTTTCACAAGGAGAAAGGATTGTTCCTCATTCTCTTGTGTTCTTGGGTAGTAATAGCAACCTAAGAGAAGTACAAAATCAAATTTTGTAGCTTCAAACCATAGCCATTACACAATACTTATTTTGAGAGCTAGCAATCTCAATTTTAAGCCGTCGGTGCAATTGTGTGTGTGAACATAGAGAGGAGTGGCGTAAAAGGTTGTTCCTTGGCATTGGTGGTAAAGGTCTAAGGCTAAGATATCCTCCTTGGTTTCTGGTCATCATCAAAAAGAAGTTTTAAAGGCATCTAAAGTTGTAAGTTTTAAAACCCTAAAATTGAATTTTTCAATTCTTATCATGGAATTGTATGGCATGTATGATCAAATTTTATTGTTTTTAGCTGTGTGATCTTTATGTGCATACCATGACATATTCCATCAGATCATTCATTTTATATTAATGCAAGGCATTCACTTCTCCCCTCCCTTGGCTGTATGGCTTAATTACCCTTACATCACTACCAAAATTTCCTCCCTCAAAAGCATTACCCTTTTGGCTAATTGTTGACATATTATTAACATTTAGCCCATTTAATTCCTTATTCAATAGCTCCAATTAAGCTTTTAACATTGCCACTTCATCCACGGTGTGAACTTCATATCTCTTCATTAATGCTCTTGAACTAGACCATTGAGTCTCATTCATTGCCATTTCATCAAGAAGCAAATAAGGCTTTTTCTAGGACTTTGTTTACGAAGCTTTCCTTTGATGTGGCATCCAATAAAGACCTTATAACTGAATTACATGCTGTATAAAATGTTGACATTAATTGGTGCATCTCGATCTCATGATGAGGATAGCTCTTCAACAATCCACTAAACCTTTCCCAAGATTTATGGAAGGTTTCATCATTTAGTTGCTGGAAATTATATATACTATTCCTTATGCTTGCCATCTTGGTGGCTTGAAAAAATCTTACAAGTAACTTTCCCTACATTTGCTCTTATGAATGAATAGATTAGCTCGGTAGCATGGATAATGAATCTTTCATTTTCCCTATAAGAGTGAAAGGAAAAAGCTTTAACCTTATAGCATCTATCATCACACCTTGAATTCAGACTCTATCACTTATTTCCAAATAAATATCCAGGTGTTATGCTGGGTCCTCTATATCCAATCTTGAAAATTGGTTCCTTTGAACCATGGTGATCGTTGTCGATTTTAGCTTGAAATATTACTGTGGAGGAAGCATTATGGTTCTATGCTCCTCATTCCATCTTGGAGTAGCATAATCATGGATAGTCCTCAGTCTTGGACAATTATGGTTTCTCATGTTGTTATTGATGCCCTACACCTTCTTCATTAAAAAAAGGCACTTCCAGATTTGGTGTGGATCATTCATGTCTTCATTTTGAATTTGTCTCCTTCTCCTGTTTAAGGTCCTCTTGATCTCAGGATCATATGGTGCTAGATGATGTAGATGAAATCTGTTCATGCAATAATTTCACCTAAAAAGAATAAGCAAAGAAAAGTAAATAAAAGAAAAACACATACAAACAATCAATCACAATTGTAATTAAACATGGCAATTTATGCCCAAAAATTGCACTAAAAACTTATTGCAAACGTCGGTTAGTCTACTAAATTGACAAGTAATAAAGTTGGGTATTTTTAAAATCCATAAGTATTGAACTTAAGGTAAACAAATTTGTGCAAAACAAATTTGATTAATTGGCAATATATGCTTAAAGAATTACCCAATTGTTTGATGACTTTGTTGTATTAAGTGGTAAAAACAATTAACACAAAAGAAAAATAAAATGTAAAGTATGGATTAACAAGATAATTAAAATAACAAATTATAAGTTGGATAAATTAACATCAACTTAAGATGTTGTTCAGGAATCTAATCCTCCCCAATCCTATGCAAGGTTCATTTTAGCAAAAAATTCATACATTTCAAATGTGGAAACACTTTTAAATCCTTAGTGTCCCATTCCAGAACCTATTACTCTAACTACTCGATATCCCATTTTAGAGCTTATCGAATAGCTAGGATAAGCACGGGTTTCAAGACTTAGGTGTGAACTAATATCCCATTTTGGAGCTTACTAATCCAGCATTTATTCATTTTGCCCTCCTTTTCTAATTTTACAACATAATAAACCCTAGATCTAATAGATTCCATTTCAAAAAGGTCATCAAAACTATAACAAATGTGAAGGAAATAGAGTATGCATGACATAAACATTAAACAAGCATTCATCCATCAACTTGAATAAGATTAATAACATAAATACTTGTAAAACATTCATACCAAGATAAGCATAAGGGAAAAGAAACATCTAAAACAAATATTAAGGAAATAAGTTCATATTCCTTACATGGTTTTGGAGATTTAAAGATCCCTAAACAGGAAGAGAACTACTCGCTACTCATAATGTAAATAACAAGTAAAAAGTAAGAAGAAACTATAAAACCCATTTGGAGTTGTAGATCCAAAGTTGGTGAAGCTTCCTTTTTTCTTCTCCTAGCTAGAATTTGATTACAAACTAAAACTTGAAGTATAAACTAAACTATAACAATGTATTTTTCTCTTTTTAAAGTAAAACTATATTGGAAGAGTAATTTTTACAAGTAAATATATGGAAAAAAAGTATGAAAACCCTAAAGTTTGAAGGAAATACGAGCTAAACCACTGCGAAAAACTCAAATGCTCAAAAAACTAAAAAGATCTCCTTATAAAGCCGATAGAAATATAAGTTTTATATAGGTTTGAAGATAGATATGGATAAGACACTTTGGTCTCAATCGAATCCAACTAATTAAAAGACACTTTAACATAGGACATGACTGAGACACTTTAGTCTCAGCTGAGCATACCTTTTTAGGTTGAATCAACCTCGATGTCTACATTAGACACATCGGAGACAATTAGTCTTAGCTGAGCCCCTTGGTGAAATGGTACATTTAGAGGGTCTGTAGGGCACACGACTAAGATAAATGGCCTCAGTTGAGTGCTAGACTTTTTTCTAAAAAAAATCATGAATACACCATTAAACACTCAAAAGCTTAATAAATATCAAAATAATCCTATTTGGAATAAAAGAGAACTTTTTCACTTAAAACAAAGAACTTTTACACTTAAAACAAAGAAAAACATGTAAAATGAGATGCAAACATAGACAAAAATATGCTATAAATAAACATAAAAGCTGTTGAAAGGATACTTAAATACCTCAAAGGTACAATAAATTATTCTCTTTATTAAGGTATTGATATGCAATTGAAAGGATATGCAAATGTTGACTTGGGATGTGATGTGGATAAGAAGAAATCCACTTCAGGTTTTATATTCTTACTTGGCAAATGTGCCATCTTATGGAGCAGCAAGAAACAAACCTGATTAGCCCTATCTACAATGAAAGCTGAATTTATAACTTCTTTAGTTGCAGTACAAGAGGCAATTTGTCTAAAATGGTTAATGAACCATTTAAGAGTATAATGGCATTTAAATGGGCCCGGGAGGTAAGTGTCATGTGTTGGGAATTGATCGGTTACATACATCACATGTATAAGCAGAAATTAAAATTTTTTAACTAATATATCTGATCTTGCCATGAATATACAATATAAATATTAATGAGAATAAGAAAATCACCTTTGATTTTTGTTGAACAATTGTTTTTTCTTCTCACCGGGTTGTCACAAACTACAGTGTCTAAAATTAAACACCTCTAATTGTAATCCACACAAGAGAAGGATCAAATAAATGAATTACAATTGAAATATAAGGAGGCCTAAATAAATTCTAAACACAACCAAATTAAATATATAGTCCTTATAACACTTATAAAATATAGTTAATTTATTTTAGTCCAAATATTAGGTCTCTAAGGCCTTCTATATGGGGTTCTGCATGAAAGCCATTCTCCAGTGGGCTTCTACGTAGAAACAAACTTTATAGGCCTTTAATTATTTCTTAAATGGACCTATTAATATTATATTAGCCCTATAACATTTATAGTCCAATAATATTTAATTATAAAATATAATGTTTCAATTAGGTCCATTTTGCAAAATATTTCTAAAAAGTTATGCAAACATCTCTACTTGTGCATAATTAATTAAACTTTTTAATTAATTACTTTCTTATTTATTTCTCTTCTCCAATAATAATATCAAAATATTATTATCCTTGTCATTTTACCATTTTATCTCTTACTCTATATGTGTGTGACCTATTGGGTTCTTGTCTATATTGGCAGTATAATATGTAATTAAAAGTTCCATTCAAAACTCATATGATCAAACCTTTTTAAATCATTTTATCAATTCTTTATTGATATTTATGATACAATATTATATAAGTAATGAGCGGCATTTAGCTAAGCATCATGACTACCCAAATGTCAGGAAAGTTAATTGTTTTGACTATACCTTTCCATAGAAATAGTTACCGTACAATTACTCCTTTCACCCCTCTTATCTCGATTAGCTTTTGAGTATGGATTTATGTCAACTTATATGAATCTAATTATGTATGTTTTATTAATTTAACCATTGTTCCTAAAATGCCCTTTATAAATCCCTATCCACCTTGATATATTACTCTTGCTAGAGATTCTATGAACAAAGCAATTATAGAATCATGTGAGATAATTTTCTTTAATAACTCTAGTTTGGTGAATCCTTTATTCATTATTCAACTATCTTCAAGCAGGTCATGATATACCTAACCTCATAACTATATTCACCCCCAGATAGAGGTAAGTAGTTATGAAGTCAAAGTATATCAGTTACTACTTAAGATAACTTTGGTAATCTTAAGTCTAAGGATACTTGCACCACTAATATGAAGAGATTTCTCATTGACATAGATTTAATATCCATGTGAGGATTCTCTTTGTAGGTCTTTAATGAACTTGTTATTCTAACAAGCATCCACATGTTAGCTTCGATCATCTCCTATAATTATAGTTATGAGAACTATTGCTTGAACTATTTAAGAAGCATAATATATGCTAGTCTATTTACATTAACAATATCCTATCTTATTAATACTATGACTTGGAATATTTAGATATTGTCACATTTGTATGTAATAGACATCTCACATCATGAACACTTTCATGATCACCTTTGCACTATGTTTATAATATCCAGGACTTCATTCATTAATTTAAGATAAACAAACACATGTATTTAAACACATCATTAATAAATGAATGGTATTTTTTTCATTAGCAACATGGATTCATATACATGAAATACATCCCTTTCTATGTGGGCTCTAGGGCATACTCTCTAACAATCTCCTACTTGCACTGGGGCCAATCACTCATATGTTTTAAAACCATGTTATTTATATGGTGATCATGCTTGTTCAGGGAAAGTGCTTTAGTGAGGGGATTCGCCACATTATCATCTGTAGGAGCCCTTACTATCTTCACATTATTTCTAGCTACTATCTTCCTTTTGAGATGGTAGCATTTGACAACATGTTTGGATTGTTGATGAGATCGTGGTTCCTTTACTTGTGCAATGGCTCCATTGTTATTACAATATAAAAGAATCAGATCAACAATGTTAGGGACCATTTGTGGGGTTCCAAACATAACCCTAATTGAAATTGTATGTTTTAAGTAGGATTTTATTTGATTAAGATTAAATTAAAATATGTATTTCATATAAAGTATGGGGCAAGCGGTAAATTATTATTTTTATTATATTAATTGCATGAAAATAGAATTTAATATTATTCAAGGGTATAATTAAAGTATAAAGTATTAATTTGGGGTAAATTTTATAATTATGGCATTTTAGGGGTCAATTATGAATAGAAGAATAAATTGAGGGGTTAATTTGAGAGAAGGAATAAATGGAGAGGTTGATTTAAGAGAAGAGTTAAATGGAGGGGTTAAGGTTAAGCATGCAAAAAGGTGTGTGATTATTGTGTGACATGCAAAATATGGAAGGACTAAAAAAGGGATTATCCCTTGCTATTATAAAAAGCCAAAATTTAGGAGAGAGAGGAGAGTGGGTCGGATTTTCTTGTAGAAAATTCAGAAATCTCTCTACTCTAAAATCCAAAATTAAATTCTTTAAGTGATCTTGAATAGGAATTTGTGCATGTTGGTTAATCAAGAGTATTTGTGTAACAAATTAAGGTAACAACCTCAATTAATTTGCGTCTTCTTCTTATCTTTCTCAATTTGTTGAAGTAATGGTTGAGTATTGTACTAGAATTTTTAATTTAATGATGATGTTGGTTGTAAAGGAGTAGATGAGAGTAGAAAGATCAAAGGAAAAGGTGTTGCAAGAGATTGAACGAAAAGGGAATTTCAGCTAAAGGTATGGGATTAGGGTCTTCCTAAATGCTTGTGGATGTGTTTGGTGGAAACATGTGGTGATTGACTTGAATTTTGAGTAATTAAAAAGAGAATACAACCTAAGAAGTGTGCATGAAGAGATAATGTGAATCCACTAAACTAGTGACTGAAGTTTTAGCATAAGTCAAAATAGAAATCTTTAATTGTAACCATTAAAATTTTTAAAGTTATACAAGACATATACCTACAAGATTGTAGAAGGAACCTAGCCTTAATTTTGCCTCTAAATAATTTTTATGATTTATTGAATGTTAGGTGAACTGTTAATTCTGGAATAGTTTGAGGTAAAATTTAGAAATCCATGTATAAAATGATCAGAATGACATGAGGTTAATTCCTATGTAAAATAGACTCCTAAATTCACATTTTGTATGAAGGAAGTATGAATTAAAAATGTATACAAGCATTTCAAATGTTGACTTGAAATTCATAGGGACTGGATGTACTGTTAGGAAACATACCTTAGTAAATTGGGTATAACTCTTGGTAGAGTTATTAAAATGCTCTAAAGTAAAATTCTGGTAAAACTAGAATCTTGGAAGTATAACTTTGATGGAGAAATGTTGGTCTAATTCCTTCTTCATTTTATTCTATGAATTTTTATAAGTGGTAGTAAACACTATTTTGGTTCTATGAATAGCCTATAGTTTTTGTCAAATATCTCAAGCTATAGATAAGATATTAAGGTTAAATTTGATGCTTTGGAAACTAGACACATATGGTAATACGATTTTAGAAGGTCATTTGGCCTAAAAATGACGTTTTTCAAATCATAAGTGGCTCACAAATTGGGTCCAGAATGCTGCCCATGTGTAGAATTTTAATGTATCTTACATTATGATTTTTATATAGTTAAATTAAATATGTGTCTATGTGAATACACAATGAATTGGATATGGCATGCGATATGATTATTAATAAGGGGTTATATATATATATATATATATTCATATATGTACATAGGTAAAGATTATTGATAAAGATATCAAATATTAATATGTAATTAAACTTATATGCATGATTGTTATATCCAAAATTATTTTCATGTATGTAATCTTATGATGAGTAAGTGTATATTTTAACATATACCTATACTATGAAATAAGAAATATAGTAGTATGACCATGTTCACATGTAATGTCTTATGGATAACATATTAAAGTATTTATTATGATGATACATGCTCAATTGTCAATATTTGAATTGTTAATGGCAAATTGGGTACATGTATTTATATAAACTAGGGATTATGAATCTTTTTACATAATCACTTACATAAGTTGTGCTATATTAGAAAGTTCTAAGAACAACTCATGATTTATGATGAGCATTTGAACAGGTATGATATATTACATGATTGTCATGGTATGATCGAGATAAAATATGATATCTAACGATAACACAATAAAAAACTATGTGAAACATTATATGAACTTTGTATACATAGTTATGCTATAGCAATAATATATCAATACTATGGTTATACATGTACAAATTGATTAGTCAAGTGAAAGCATGATATATGAAAACAAAATTAATTAAAGTATTGCCTGCAATTAGAGTTCAATTGTGGATAAATAGGCACCTATAGGGATTTTGCAGCTGCCACCGTTGACCTGTTTAGGTCTAAAGTATAGTTGATCCTATTGGATAATGAACAACTCATTTGGGTTGTTAGTTGACCCTATTTGGATTCATTTGATCGGTCCACCATACAGTCGACCCTGTTTGGGTTAAAAGTCTGATATCCTTGGATATCAGCTATTTTGATATCCTCGGGTATCCACCGTTCCCATTATCTACCTTTAGAACTTAAGCAAGCTAAGTTACAGAATAAAAACATCATAGTCAATTATAGTATAACAAGGCATATGATTTAGGAAATATTATGTTTAATTAAGTTTTCTAATGCATGTATGTTATTCTTTGGCTTATATACATATGTGCATATTATTTATGGAATGTTGGAATTATCGAGACTACTTTGAATGTAGGAAAGCATTGCTGATTAAGATCATTATATTGTTATCATATGCTTATTGTTTATATGTCAATTTAAATGATTTTAAATGATGTATTATTTTATGAATCTGACAATCACTGTGAGTAGTTGTCTTTCATATTTATTATCCCTACTAAGCTGTATAGCTTAGCATGGGTTATTTTGATTCGTGTAGGTTTTGGTAGTCAAGGCTTTTATACAGGAACATTCTCTGCATCAGGACAGGTCAACACCAGTCTATAAAAGTTGATGTAGGAATTTTGATTAATTTTGTATTGTTCCTTACATGCTTAATATGTATAAAGGTTATATAATATATGTATGTCATGTGGAGGTTAATGTTGTAATAAGCTCATAGTGAGAATGCTAGTATATACATGCATCTAGGAGCTAGAATGACTATATTCAAATGTGCTGGAACGCTGAATGCTATGCATGATAGTGAAATGACTAAGATAGTTGAATCTAGTATGATTATGATAATGGGTTGAATAATGAGTCACTGTGCTTATTCAAAATGAAATGTACATGAAAGATGTGAGAAGCCTAATTAGAATACAAGTTATATGATTAGACGGATCAAGTGACATGAATGTATGTAGACATTAATCGAGTTAATTTCCTAACATAACATGACATAAGTAGACCTCATTATATATAATAGAGATGCTAGATTGGGGTGTTTCACCACTCTTAGTTTAGATATGAACATCTTGATCCATACTATTTTTTTTGGCAGTCTCTGAAGTAGCAATGTACTCAGCTTCTATCATAGAATTAGCAGTTGTTTCTTATTTAGAACTCTTCCAACTTATTGCTCATCCACCCATTATAAACATAGAACCAGACTATGATTTACAGTCATTTTTATCAGATTAAAAGCTGGCATTAGAATATCCATTTATTTCCAAACTACCCTCTCCATATACCAAGAATATATCCCTAGTCCTTCTCAAGTACTTAAGGATATTCTTGATAGATGCCAGTGCTCTTCTCCAAAATTGGGAATCTGCTTGTGACACTCAAACCAAATGCTACATCCGAACGTGCAAATAACATAGCATAAATGATAGAACAAATTGCAGATGTATATATATGGTGTTCAATTTATGCTCTCTCTATCCTTTAGTATCTGTGGACACATAGACTCAGAAAGATGTTTCCCATGCCCCATGGGTAGAAACCCTTTCTTTGAAAGATCCATATTGGACCTCTTTAATACTTTATCTATATATATACTTTGAGAAAGACCTAGCAACCTTTTTGATCTATCTCTATAGATCTTTATTCCCAGAATATAGGATGTTTTTCCATGGTCTTTCATGGAAAATTGCTTGGATAACCATATTTTAACTCATTGGAGAAGAGAAATGTCATTTTCCATGATCAATATGTCATCATCATATAGAACTAGAAAGACAATTGTACTCCTACTAACCCTTTTATACACATAAGTTTCATCTTCATTCTGTGAGAAACCAAACTCTTTGATTGTCTCATTGGATCGGATGTTCTAGCTTCTAGAGGCTTGCTTTAATCCATAAATAGATCTATAAAGCTTTTATACCTTTTTGCCATCCCATGATGTGAACTTTTCTGGTTGTGTCATATACACATCCTAAGTTAGATTTCTATTTAGAAAAGCCATCTTCACATCCATTTTCTAAATCTCATAATCATAATGAGCTACAATAGCTAAAAGTATTCTTATAAACCTAAGCATCGCCACAGGAGAAAAGGTTTCATCAAACTCAATTCCTTCTCTTTAACGACAGCCTTTTGCTACTAAGCGAGCTTTAAAGGTAACTATATTACCATCCATGTCGATCTTCTTTTTAAAGACCCATTTGCACCCTATAGGTTTTATCCCTTTAGGTTGCTAAGCTAAAGTCCATACTTTGTTCTCATAAATGGAGTCCATTTCATACTACATAACCTTAATCCATAAATCATGTTTTGAACTGTTCAAAACTTTCTGATAGCTTGTAGGCTCATTATCCTTTACTACAGTTATGTCTCTATCTGAATCAATTGAAATCTATATCTCATAGGGATAAAACGCATCATTGTAGATCTTTTAGAATTTTTTTTTATAATTAGGTTCAATTGTAATCTCATCAGTATGAGATTCAGTCTCGGGTTCAATCAGTTGATCTGCTCCTATTTGTGGGTCTTAAACTTCAACAAGTTCAATTTTACTCCCACTGTCCTCTCGTAGAAAAAACTCTCGTTCTAAGAAGATAGCATGCCTTGAAACAAATACTTTTTGTTTTAATGGATGATAGAAATAATATCCAAATGTTTCTTTTAGATATCCCACAAATAAGAATTTGTCATACTTAATATCTAGTTTGTCTGACATTGTTCTCTTTACATAAGCAGGACAACCCCATACCTTCATATGAGAAAGTGTGGGTTTCTTGTTATTCCATATCTCATATGAAGTAACATCAACTGATTTACTAGGAACTCTATTCAACACATAAATAGTTGTTCTAATACTTATCCCCAAAAGGACTTAGGCAAGTCTGCTCAGCTCATAATGGATCGAACCATATCTAATAGTGTTTGATCTTTCGTCTCAGATACATCATTATGTTGTGTTGTACATGGTGGAGTCCATTGAGATAAAATCTCATTATCTCTAAGATAATCTTGAAACTCTTAACTTATAGTTTATACACATTCTCACAGACCCATCTTTCTTCTTAATAAATAAATTTGGTGCACACCAAGGTGATGCACTAGGACTTATAAGGCCTTTGTCAAGTAACTCTTGTAATTGAACCTTTAACTCCTTTAATTCTAATGGGGCTATTCTATACGATGCCTTAAAAATAGGAGTTATACTAGAGAGAACTTCTATATACAATTCCACATCCCTTTCAGGTGGAAGACTAGGTAAGTCTTCTAAAAATACATTAGGAAACTCATTCACCATAGGAATATCTTGAAGCTTTACTTTTTCCACATTTGAATCAAGTACCAAGGCTAAAAAAGATTTATATCCTTTCCTAAGAAACCTCCTAGCTTACATATCGGATATCACATTGGCTAAAGGTTTAGACCAAATGCCCCACACTACTACTTTTTTACCATCTGTATCTTTAAGTGTTATTGTTTTGTTCCCATAATTAACCATTGCATGATGTTTCAATAACCAATCCATGCCTAAAATAACATCAAATTCCTGAAATGGCAACTCAATGAGATCAGCTATAAATTTTTTCCCTTGAATCATAATAGGACACTATTTAGATACTTTATTAACACAAACATTGTGCCCCAATGGAATAGTTACACAAATATCATAGTCCAATTAATGTATGGTTGACATGTTTTCACCTATATCCCTAATGTAAACATATGTACAGGTGGAACCAAGATCAATAAGTGTATGAATATGAGAATCAAAGAAAGAGAAAATACCCAATTTAAACACTATAGATGATCATTGCCTTCACCCTTTATTCACATAACTAATAACGAACTCTACAGGCTGATTTTCTAATGCTTATCTAAATCTTTTTCTAGTGAAAGATCCACCTCTGCCTCACTTATTCTCTATTCTCTTTCTCTTTTAGCTAGCTTATTCTTTCAAACATTCACATCTACCCTAACAAGTTGATGAAAATTGACCAGTTGCAAAGATATAGGTCCCATATACTTTTCTCTAATCTGATCATTCAATCCATCTTCAAACTGTCTACACTTAAAAGCTTTAGTCAACATCAAATATGAAATATATTTACATAAATGGCTAAACTCTTTTTCATATTCAACAACAATTATAGCTCTTTATTTCAAATTCAAAAATTACTTCAGTTTCTATTCATTATGTGCCTCGGTAACATACTTCTTCATGAACTTTACCTTAAAAAATCCCAATGCAAGTGGATCTTGTAACTGAGATTATTTTAGTACTAATTTCCACCAATCATAGGCCATTCCTTGAAGTATGGAATAGCACAAGACACCTTATGATTAGCCAGGCAATTAATCTTATTAAATATTCTTTCCAAATTTTTCAACCAAAATTTAGCTTCTTCAAATTGTTCTAAATTATTGCCCAATAATTGCTATGTACCATGTTTTCTTATCTCGGTTATTGGAGCTTTAGGCACTGTCATCCTTTGTCAAATTTGGACTATGTCCTGAGAAATTTTTATCAGTGCTTATGCATTTATGGCCGCTAGAATATCGATTTGATTAGAAAATAAAGAATCAAAATTGGAGGGATTCATTCTAACAAGTAGATTACTAGTGAGTGATTTTTCAATAACATCCTTAGAATCCTCCATCTATGATCTATAAGAAAAATAAGGACTTTTGTATTAGGCCAACATCACACTATACCATAAAGTAGAATCCTAGACTTTTATTGACTAGAAATGGCTACACCTTTGGCTCTGATACCAAAATTATAACACCCTAGTATTATAACCTAGCTATATCATTAAATCATGCATCCTTAATCATACTTTAGTATGATATTATTTCATCAAGCCAACTTTAATATGTTATCATCATCATACTGGTTATCAAACATCTATGAGGTGTTACAATAGCTTATTACATTTTTTACGTCTTTACCTAACTTACATATTAAACACTATATATATATATATATATATATATATATATATATATATTTATTTATATCATACACACATGTATTTACTATATTCATTACAAAAGTGAGCTTATTACAACTTAAAAAACCCATATTAGATACATCATTACATAAAAATTACCCTTAGTAACAAATGTTATACAAAATATATGAAATAATCGAGAACGTCCTACATCAACTTCTTGTCAGAAATATGTTGTCCTTTCTTGATGTAGAGATGCATCCCTAGGCAATAATCTTAACTATTGAACCTAAACGGATAAACAACCCATGATAAGCTATAAAGCTTAGTGGGGAATAAATCATGATGGACAACCAATCATAACGATCATCAATAAACACTCATAATGTATTACAATTATAACATATGCTTCAATAGTAAAAATAGTATAATGAAATACAAAATTTAAGAGATAAAATAGAATTCAAAATTTATATCAACATACATAAATCATATGATTCATTGATAATAATTGAGTAGTTATGCTTTTAATTCAAGTACTGTAATTATAATTAGCTTGCATAAGTTTTGAGAATGGAGAACAGGAGCTACAGATACCCTTAGGTATCATATTGGATAGATATCCAGAGATATCGAATCTTTAGACCTAAATGGGGTTGACCTATACTATAAACCGATCAAGAAGACCTAAATGGGGACAACTAACAACACAAATGGGGTTGTTTATGATCCAAACAAGACCATTTTTATACTTTATGACATAAATGGTGTTAAATTATAGCAGCTACAACTATATCCCTATAGTCATGTCTGCCTATCCACAATTGAACTCTATTTGTAGGCATTACTATCTTTATATACATTTCATTATCATGTTTGTGCTTTTACTATGCAATCTTGCACATATATAATCATATAATAAGATACACAATCTCAAACATATATATATGTATATCCAATCTCATATAACCATACAAGTAAATGTAAATGAGCATATAGCACTATAATCGTATACTTTAGCATGATAAAATGTAAGCATAAGCATGTAGGCATACTTATATTATCTCAAATAAATAATAATTATGATGTTTGTTCATATCTCTGCCAAATATCATGCTTTACATTTTGGGATTATCATATTCTGATGTACTTATATCTCATTTTATGTTATTTTCTCATTACGAAATAATCTAAACTTCTTTAATCATTTCAACCCCATAATTATCTATATTATGCTTGATTCAATTTCATTAATTTATATTTTATTGGGTTGGTATTTGAGGTATAGTAAGATATTGCTATATAAGAGAAAAAAGGAAAGAAGAATAAACTTTTCAAAGTTAAGTCACGAGCATGACAAGGATCGTGGACATGATAAAGAAGGCTTGCAAATAACAAAAGAAATAAAAGAAGAGTTTAAGGGAGAATTGGCAGGCTCTTTTACAAGTTCAATAATGTCATGGGCATAACAGACCCTATTTAGTCTTCAGGCCCACATTTCAACTACAAAAAATCCAGAAAACTCATCTTACAGGTCTATAATATATTGCCCAATGATTACTTTATTTACAATGCATTTTAAACATTATAATTTTTTTTTCAAGAATTTCATCAAATAATCCATTATCAAAACCTCTAATTCAAGATCTATATTCTAAATCCTATATATATTAGAGCATTATGTCTAAAATAATTTTGACAAAGTTGCTAAAATATTAGTTATCTTACAAACTTTTGGGACACTTAAGTTAAACTGAAGTTCATCTAATCAAAAATTAACTTTTCACACCCTCTCTTTTCAAATTTACACTTGCATGCAATATCCTTATTTTGTTTAAAATTAAGGATTTAGCCTCCACTTATCAATTAAACCCATTTTTATCAACACATGCAGATCTCAATATCTCATTCTCCTAATTTAGCCTTGATTTATCATAATCAACTATAATCACACATGCATGGCAATAAACACACCCAGTTCTCATATCTTAGCAGAAATCTACAATCTTTTTCAATCTTTAATCACCTTTTTCCTTTTGTTCTTGGTTACCTCACCTTTTATAGAAAATCCACACAAGTACTATGTCCCAACATTTCCTTTCCATTAGAAAACATCACCCAAAAAAAGAAAAAAGATGAAGGAGATAATGTAGAGAACTAGTTACCTTTACTAATCCCATATCAAAAACCTTTTTCTCAAACATATATAGCATAATTTCTTGACAATTATGTAAGAGAGAGAAAATATGTAAATTTTTAGAAAGAGCTTAAAAAGAAAAAAAATCCAAGTTTTTTTCTTGCCTCTACCAACCAAGACACTTAAATCCTTTAATATTAGCTATTTTTTCTCTTACATGCAGTCTTCAGAAACCTAAGTGGAAGGGAAAATATTTCATTTTATCCCCTCTCATTTCTTTCTCTTTTAAAATCTACCCCACATAAACTTTCTTTCAATATTGACCCCAAGCTTATCTTCCTTTTTTAATTACACACTTAACGCTAACATATTCGACCATTCATACAAATAACATAACATAAATTTACCAATTTGCCCCTTTTATAACCTTAATCTAAATTTCACTTGTTTAATTAAGCCTCAATCAAATATAATATTGTTTAACCATGTATTTTCTATTAGGATCAAAGTTGGGGCCTTATATTTATGCCTTTTTTTTTGCTAAAACACTTGAAAATTCCTTAAAAAATAAAAAAATTTTAAGAAAATATGAGAAATTCATAATCAAAGCTATAAGATCTGAACCTGTTGTGAGTAATATACTATTTCTTCATCATCAGATAATCTTGATCTAGGCTATCTTAGGTCACGCTATCTAAAAATTAGTTAGATCTTGAGTGGGAAACTAATCCATATCTAGAATTTATTAGACCCATGCTTAAGCTAGCTATTAGATTGGCTCCAGAATGGGAAATTAGGTAGTTAGAATAGTTGGCTTCGGAATGAAAAATTTAGGTTTAGTTAGGTCATCTACATCCTAAATATATGAATTTTATGTTAAAATGAATCTTGCATTGGTTCTAGGGAGGATTTGACTCCCAAACATCATTTTTAGTTATTTTTATTATCTAAACATTTATATTCTATTTTACTACACTTGTTTGTTTTGCATTTTTAATGTAAATCACTTTAATTTTATTCATTAAAAATTTGATAGATATAACTCACACTAACATACACTTGGGAAATTCTTTAACACATATTTGTAATCAATCAAGTTAAGATGAATAGTCTAGTTCCTAGGGTTCAATAATCTTTGGTGTCTTAAATATACTCCATTGTATTACTTATAGATTCATTGCACTTGCTGAGATTTCGAATAATATTTTTTAAGTTATTACGATAGCTTATTTAAGCTAAGTTGGTTGTACAGACACGAGTTAAACTTTCCACTTAATGAAGTTATCAAAATGCATTTATGTGTTTGGAATTGAATTCTATTGATTTTAGTTTTACCGATTATGACCAGGCCTTAAGAACCTAAGTATCTTGTTAATTTTGTTCCTAAAAGTGTGATATACATAACTTGGGTTGTAGTCAAACTGCAGCTAGTTACATGTATGACTTGGGACTTATTTTTATACTAATAAATATATTTACATCTACATTCAGAAACCTAAGGTAAATGGATAAATAAATTTCCATAGGTATGTATATAGATACATATACAAGTGTAAGAACTTTGATATCTTTGCTATAAACTATATGTTTGAGACAAGTAAAAGCCAATCCAGATACAAAACCATGAATGTGCTTATATAAATAGTTAGATCCAAAAAAAATAATACTTTGTATAGCTTTAATGAAGAATATAGAAATATGGATTATATGTTTTTTATGACCAGTTAATCATGTACTTTTAGCCTTTAGGAGACGAGTTAGTTTATATCCTTGTCAACTAATATACCATAAGGTATAGGTAGTTAAACTTTATTTTAGCAAGCTAATTGGTAATATTTATTTTAATTGGGAGCTCTAAATGACTTTATTATTTTAATTATAAGAATGTGATTCTTCTGAGTTTGTAATACCATGTTGTTTATTTTGTGTTATTATTACTAGACTTTTAAGTATAATAAATAAATGTATTATACAAAGTGTATATATATATATACAGATGTAGAATTTGAATAGAATGATCGTTTGATGCTAATATATAACTATGTGAACTAAAATGATTGTATAATTAAAGATATGATTAATGTATAATATGATTAAGAATCTTTACTTCATGCATGACTTCAATTATATGATAGATGAGAAATCCATAAATTGGATGATATATTAAATTAGAAAATATTAAGTGGAACATTATAAGGCTATGACAGCAAACATTATTAAAGTGAAATTGAGAAATAATCATGAAAAAATGGAATTGCTAAATAGTGATGGTATGTATTATTCAAATTTTAAATTGAGGATACTTAACACATATGTAAATATATATGGTATAATTACATGCTTGCAAAAATGTGAAGTATTATTAAATATCAAGCTCATAAGAAAATAAATTATGATATAAAGTGAGTAATATATTGTGATAAAAATAATTAAGATGTTAAAATATAATAAATTTAATGCCTTTAGTGTTCAGTGGGTGATCCAGGACTTTAAGATAGTATGGCTAGCTATAGGGGCAATTACCATGCAGATGTTCTATTATTGTACTGAAGAAAGTGAGATTATACTGTTAGTTGGCTTATTTACTGATATACTAGGGAGTTGTATCATACTCTAGTGGTATGGTCCCTCCCACACATTAGATTTTCTCATCCGCTTATCTGGTTCGTGGTTTCCTACTGTTGACAACTAGGGGCATAATTGTAAATTATTTGTGTACACAAAGTAAAAGGGGTAATTACAATATTAAAAATGTTATAAATACGAGAAAAGTGAAATAAAGTGAGAAATGAAATAAGTTAATTTAGTAAAGCATCATAAGTCGTAGATTGAGTAATATTGTTAAGCATAAATATAATTACAAACTTCTTAATGTTAGGAAGGGACAAGTGTAGTATGAATTTTAAAGTAAATTACAAAAATGCCTTATTATATATAATGTAACAAATATGTGAATGTTGTAAACGAGGAGTTAGGTAAATATTAAGACTTTTGGATCTTATGAGGTATCAATATGACATTAGGGATTAACACTCAAATCAACTACTTAGCTTCCTTGACTATTAAATTATATGAGAAATAAACATACAAATATATACATGCGCGGGTGTAAGTTAACAAAACTTGTTCAGTTATTTCTGACAATTCTATATAATTTAACCAGGAAGTGTTACCTGCGGCAGCAATATATGTGATCTGTAAACCAGATATATGGAATTATATATGTATATATTATGATGTTTACACTGGAAATAAGTATTTGTTGAAGTGTGGTATATGTGCATATATTTTGATATCAATTTTAGTAGAATATATAATAGAATAACTTATGAACTGAGATAAGAATAATTAAATATTATTTTGTAATTATGCCTTATTGATTATAAAATAGATAAAGGTAAAAATAGTTAATGAATATTTTGTTGAGTATGAAATTGTAAATGAAGTCCTATTCTTTTAACTTTTTGATGTTTGTATGTATCATAACCTGGAATATAGAGTCTTTATATGTCCTATGAGTTGGTAAGTGTGTATGAAAATGTTAAATACGTTGTATAATATATCATTTGAGAAGTAAATTTGGTAGTCACCAATAAGCATATAGCTTTGCACGTGGTTTTCTCCTCACGTGGGTTGATCCATATTCAGCATCCTTAATGCCAATGAGGGAACCCTCATAAGTTACTGCAGCTAGAATGGTTGGTAATCTTGGAGATGAAACAAGTTATTTATATTATTTATGTATTTTGAAACTTGGCATGTACGTAGGTATTAACATTGATATAATTTAAGTGTAATCTTGTAAATGTCTAGTTGAGGTTCAATTTTATGCTAGCAGTATAGATATGTAATGATATCTTGTATAACCACTATTGAGAACAAAATATTGGTGTATTAATATAGTAACAGGTAGATCAGCTTAGGTATTGACTGAGGAGGATAGGAATACTTATGTTGGCGTTTGTATGGTGTTATAGTGAAATAATTAGACAATATTAGAAGTAGTTTTATTCTTTTTCGATAGGAGGCTGTTAATATTTAGGGGAGATTCTCACAAAAATTTTAGAAAAAATTAGAGTAAAAAATTTAGAAGTTTGATGATTTAAGCATAATTTATGTTGATTTAATGGTATACAGATCATAGACCGATTTGTGATATCCTTTGTAGGTTTGACTACTAGATCAGGTTTAGGGTGTTACAATTAATGGTATCAAAGCCTTGGTTTAGTCATTTCTAGGTATAGTGTTAGAGAGTATGCCCTAGAGCCCATGTAAAAGGGATGTATTTCATATGTATGAATTCAAATTCTTAATAAAAGGTATCATTCATTTATTAATGCTATGTTTGAATACATGAGTTTATAAATCTTAAATTAATAAATGAAGTCCTAGATATTATAAACACAGTGCAAAGGCAATCATAAAAGTGTTCGTGATATGAGATGCCTATTGCATGCAAATGTGTAAATATCTAAATATCCCTAGTCATAAAATTAACAAGATAGGACATTGTTAATTCGGATAGACTAGCACATGTTATGCTTCTTGAATGGTTCAAGCAGTGGTTCTCATATATGTGATTATGTAAGATAATCAAAGCTAACATGTGGATGCTTATTAGAAGAACAAGTTCATTAGAGACCTACAAAGAGAATCCTTACATGGATATTAAATCTATGTTAGTGAGGAATCTCTTCATTACGGTTGTGCAAGTATTATTAGATTTGAGATCACCAAGGTTATCTTAAGTAGCAAGTGATATACTTTGACTCTATAACTGATTACTTCCAACTGGGGGTGAACATAGTTAAGAGGTTGGGTATATCATGACCTACTTAAAGATAGTTGAGTGATTGACAAAGGATTCACCATTCCAGATTTATTAAGGGAAGTTATCTCATGTGATTCTATAATTGCATTATTTAGAGAATCTCTGGCCAGAGTAATATGCCAAGATGGATAGCGATCTATGAAGGGTATTTTGGGAAAAATGGATAAATTAATAAAACATACATAATTAGATTTATATGAGTTGACAAAAATCCATACTCAAAATCTAATTGAGATAAGAGTGGTGAAAGGAGTAATTACATGGTAACTATTTCTATGGAAGGGTATAGTCAAACCACTTGACTTTTCTGACATTTGGATAGTCATGATGCCTAGCTAAAGGCCAATCATGACTTGTATAATAGTATATCATAAATATTAATAAGGATTGATAAAATAATTTAAAGAAGTTTAAATCATATAAGTTTTAAATAGAACTCACAATTACAATTACACTGCCAATATGGACAGGAGCCTAATAGGTCACACACATATAGAGAAAAAGGATAAAATGGTAAAATGACAAGGATAATAATATTTGATATTATTATGAGAATAGAGAAGTTAATAAGAGAATAATTAATTAAAGAGTTTAATTAATTATGATGAAGTAAAATTGTTCGCAGAACTTTTTAAAAATAATCTGTAAAATAGACCTAATTGAAATATTGTATTTCATAATTAATTATTATTGGAGAAATTAAAAGAGGCCCAAAAGATTAGTTTTGGCGCAGAAACCCTCTAGAGGAAGGGTTACACGCCAAACCCTGATAGAAGGCCTTATAGGCCTAATTCTTGGACCAAAATAAATTAAATATATTTCATATGTGTTATGGAGCCTATATATTTAATTTGGAAGGATTTGAAATTCATTTGGGTTATTAAATCCAAGTGTATGCATGAAGGGCCTAGTTTGTGGGTTTTATGCATAGTCTTTTATAAAAGAATTTAAATTGGATTTAATTGAGCCCAAATAAATTATTAATAATTCCAAAATCCCATTTAATATTTCTCCATCAATTTTAAAGTGCCCAATCCCATTATGAAGTTGGATTTTTTAACCTAACTATAAAAATCCAAGTGATAGGAATTTTAGGGTTAAGTGAACATTAAGAGAAAAGAAACATTCTCTCACTCTCTCAACCCTAAGCCGCCACCCCCCTCCCTTGCTAGCATCAAGGGATTTTTGCTAGCCCTTGTATTCCTCTATTGTTGGTTCATTCAATCCTTCTCTAGTGCGGATTACTAATTGGAGGTATTCAATTTTGGACACTATGGTTTGCGACAACCCAGTGAGAAGGAAAATCAACTGTTCAACAAAAATCAAAGGTGATTTTTCTTATTCTCATTAATATGTATATTGTAAATTCATGGCAAAAGCATATCTATTGGTCAAAAATTTTTACATTCCGCTTATGTATGAGATACATGTAACTGATAATTCCCAACATATAGAATAATGAAATTTAGTTAAGATGGAAGTTATGGTACTTTGATTCTCTATGAGGAATTCGTGATATTTGGGGCAGTGATTTAAACATTTATGCATAGGGCTAGGCATCTTGCATTTCCATTTCGTGAAAGGTACACCCATATAATGATACATTCATACAACATTTTGCATACATTGCACTAGCATCATCTCATTTTCTATGACTGCATAAATTTTTATACATACGCCCCAATTGAAGGAAAATTGATAGGTTGCCGAATGCATTGAAGTAAGTAAGAATATGATGTATACATTGAGGAACGATATGGATTAGATATAGATATGATGAGTAGACAAAAGGAGACTGACAAGCTACATAATTAGTGTATAAAATAAGGAAAGAGATATTGGGGTTACAAAAGGATAAGATGAATTAGAATTGGTTAGGGTAAGTGAATATTAAGAAAGTAAGTGAAGAATAGTAAGTGTACATAGCAAAAGAAATACAAAAGGGGGTGTGATTTTAGAATGAATCAATTTTAAATTAAGTGTGATATAAAGATAAAATTTCATTTGCTTAAATAGATTTAAGCAAAGAAGTATTGTTCATCGTTAATGCTTTGGTTAATTTTGTGATTAGGGTTTCTCTACTACAACACAAGGATTAATATCAGAATAATTTTATGATAAAACTTATGACTAATTGTTAATCAAGATCTATATAAGACTATATTTATGGAAGTAATATGGGATAATAATCATAAAATTGTTGCTATGACTTATTATAATTGCCCTTAATTATCAAAGGTCTATTTTTTTTAAACACAAAAAAAGAGTTTTAGGAATACAATGTATTGAAAAAGAAGTAGTTGACTAAAAATGATGAAATACAACGTCTTCTACATTCATTGATTGGATTTGAAGTTCCTACTAATTCAAGGGTCATAACTATATAGCACATCTTCCTAAAGGTTGGACTATTAAATCTCGATTCTTGTATGATATGGAGTCAGAATTTATTGATTCAAAATATTTTATACTATAATAAGAAAAAAAGGCTATGTAATAAAAGTGGATATGTATATATAATCTTCTCATTTAGAGCAGGTTTTCCATTATCCCATTATTCTCACAAACTATACATGAAGCATTGCCATTGACAAGTGACACTGATCTTCATAGAATATAAGGATACGGTTAAATTATTTGCAATCTCACACTAAGAATTTTAAATTGATTGAGTGGATTTGAAAAGTTATGGAGGATTGTAAAGAATAATCATCTCTTAGAATCCAAAAGTTTATTTTTGATGAATGTCACAAATGGTATTTGGTGTGGGTAGGTAGAACTAAAATTTTTCCAATTAAACTGGCTGAAATGCTTTTGGGTTCTGTAGAAATCATACAAAGGGAGTTGAAATAATTAAAGTCGATAGATATGAATCACTTGGTAACTCATTCTAGATTGATACTATTACCTACCATCTATTAGTTTTTGAAAGATTTAATTCCCTAAAAATATTGGTTTTCTCCCATCCTTTGAGATTGGTAGTGGGGAAACTACTTCGCATATGTTTGGAACTGTTTGTAGAATGGAGTGTCGATCGAGATTTAGAAATAAAAGGGATATTTTAATATATTGATGAGAGCAAATCTATTAGATAAGGAATTTGATTGATATTATGGATGAGTAACAGCTAATTGCTAACAGATTAGAACAATTAATGAACTCCTTTAAATGGGTTTAATCCTGTTGTTGGCAGAAGTTGATTGATGTTATGGATGAGTAACAGCTAATAACCTAGTTAATGACTATTGTTACTTCAATATAGTTTGGAAGATAAGAATTTTCTTTTCTCCTCAACTTGTTAAATATTAAACTTGGTCAAGAGTATAATAGCAAGGAGTTATATAAACCTATGTGTAAGATGAAGTTTTAGGAGTATCAAAGAAAGACAAAGAAATTTTTCCTAGCTAGAAATTATAAATTAAAAGAGATATGTACTCATGTGTTATGTTTAGCCAAATAAATTTTGAGGATGAAATTTTCTTAAGGGGGGAGAAATGTAACGCCCTAAAACTCGAGTCGATTAATAGTTGGAGAATAATACTTTTGATACCAGTTTACTAGGAACAATTTATTTAGGACGTGATATAACATTAGTGAATATTATCTCTAAGCTTTAATTTTGTAATTTAAATTAAAATACATTTTAGTAATAAATAAGGAATTAAAGTAGATAAATGTATATAATAATAATAATAATAATAATAATAATAATAATAATAATAATAATAAAATAGAACAAAGATATTTAGGTGGGGGGGAGTTTTCTTGAAGTCCCTAAAAATGTCTAAAAAAATAATGGTTAGAAAACTTTTTAAAAGAAATCAGAAATAGGGGAAGGTGAGGAAGAGCATAGGGAGGAGGGCAGGCTAATTCGTCCCACCGTTTAGTGATGCCATACGTCGTGGATGGCCGCCTGTTTGCCATAGGTCTCTAAGCGCTTGTCCCACCACCGACCATGGCATTTAACACCTATTTTTTCTTCTTATTTTCTCTTTCCAAGTCATAACTCCCTCCCTCTTTTTCGGCGATGCATGGTGGTGGATGGTGACACCACCATCATCAGATGACTCCTAGTGGCGAAGTGAACTTCTAGTGCCATCTATCACCCTGCTGACTATTTTTAGGGAATTTTGGCCAAATTCAATGGTGGTGAGGCATGTGATTATCGAAAAAAGGTCCCTGAAGTTTTGGCTTCCATCACGGTAGCATCAAGGCAACATCATCAAACCTCCGATGAGCGAGATCGTTGAAAAAAATGAGAAAAATTGCAAGAAATAGGTACGTGGCTATCAAATTTATTTTTTGATTAACTCAGTTAGATAAATCTTGAATTATTTTTTGTTAAGAAATTTTGTTAAAGTTAAATTTTTGGTTTTATGTGTTTTAAATTTGTACGGTGTATCTGTTGACACATAAAGGTGATTGAATTGCTATAGGATTTACTGTCAACTGTATCTGTGTTCTTATTTAACTAGAAATAAATTCATAGAGATGTGGATGTTTTAGATGTATTAGAAGACCTTAATGATTTTAATAAAATAAAATTGAACATTTAAGAACGTTAAACTTGTTACAGTGTGATTTATGTATAAGCTTTTATTTTTATAATGATAAACCTTTATAGCTGCAATGTTGGGTAATTGATTGTTGTGAGTTGCTTTAATTGGTTGATTATAAATGAGAATTTATAATATTTGATTTAAGTTATTACGACACGTCATTTAAGCTAAGTTGGTAATACAGACATAAGAGTTAAACTTTCCACTTAATGAAGTTATCAAAATATGTTTATGTGTTTGGAATTAAATTCTATTGATTTTAGGTTTGCCGGTTATGACATGGCCTTAGGAACTTAAATATCTGGTTAATTATGTTCCTAAAAGTGTGATATACAAAACTTAGGTTGTAGTTAAACTATGGCTAGTTACATGTATGACTTGGGACTTATTTTTATACTAATAAATATATCTACATCTATATTCAAAAACCTAACAAGAATTAAAACTTGAGGCAAGTGGATAAATAAATTGCCATAAGTATGTATATAGATGCATATACAAGTGTACGAACTTTGATATCTTCGCTATAGACTATATGCTTGATATGTTTGAGACAAGTAAAAGCCAAAATGGATACAAAACCATGAATGTACTTATATAAATAGTTAGATTCAAAAGAAAATAATACTTTGTATAGTTTTAATGAAGTATATAGAAATATCGATTATACGTTCTTGATGATCGATTAACCATGTACTTTTATCCTTTAGGAGATAAGTTAGTTTATGTCCTTGTCAACTAATATAGTTTATGTCCTTGTCAACTAATATACCATAAGGTATAAGTATTTAAACTTTATTTTAGCAATCTAATTGGTAATATTTATTTAAACTGGAGGCCTAAATGACTTTATGATTTTAATTATAATAATGTGATTCTTTTGAGTTTGTAATACTTTGTTGTTTATTTTGTGTTATTATTGCTAGACTTATAAATATAATAAATAAACATATTGTATAAAGTGTATGTATATACAAATGTAAAATTTGAATTGAATGATCTTTTGATGCTAATATATAACTATGTGAACAAGAATGATTGTATAATTAACGATATGATTAATATATAATATGATTAAGAATCTTTACCTCATGCATAACTTAAACTATATGACATATGAGAAATACATAAATTGGATGAAATATTGAGTTAGAAAATATTATATGGAGCATTATAAAGCTATGATAGTAAACAATATTGAAGTGAAATAAAGAAACAATTACGAAAAAAATTGAATTGCTAAATAGTGATGGTATGTATTATACAAATGTTAAATCGAGGACACTTAACACATATGTAAATATATATGGTATAATTACATATTTGCAAAAATGTGAAGTATTATTAAATATCAAGCTCATAAGAAAATAAATTAAAACATAAAGTGAGTAATGTATTGTTTTCAAAACAATTAAGATGTAAAAATATAATAATTTTAATGCCTTTAGTGTTTAGTGGGTGATCCAAGACTCTAGGATAGTATGGCTAGCCATAGGGGCACTTGCATCGCTGTGTTCTGTTGCTGTACTATTACTATACTACTATTGTACAAAGAAAGTGAGATTATACTGTTAGCCAGCTCATTTACTAATATACTTAGGAGTAGCATTATACTATAGCGTTATGGTTCCTTCCACACAGTAAATTTGGTCATCTGCTTATCCAAATCATGTTTTCCTACTATTGACAACTAGGGGCGTAATCATAAATTATTTGTGTAAACGAAGTAAAAAAAGGGTAATTACAATATTAAAAAATGTTATAAATACAAAGAAAGTGAAATAAAGTGAGAAATGACATAAGTTATTTAGTAAAACATCCTAAGTAATAGATTGAGTAATAATGCTAAGTATAAATATAATTACAAACTTCTTAATGTTAGGAAGTGACAAGTGTAGTATGAATTTTAAAGTAAATTATGAAAATGCCTTATGATATATAATATAACGAATATGTGAATGTTATAAATGAGGACTTAGGTAAATATTAAGACTTTTGGATCATATGAGGTATAAATATGACATTAGGGATTGACACTCAAATCAACTGCTTAGCTTACTTGAGTATTAAATGATATGAGAAAGAAACATACAAATATACACATGTGTGCGTGTAATTTAAGAAAACTTATTCAGTTATTTCTAACAATTCTATATAACTGAACCAGGAAGTGTTACCTACGGCAGCAATATATGTGATCCGAAAACCAGATGTATGGAATTATATATATATATATATATATATATATTCTAATGTTTACATTGGAAATAAGTATTTGTTGAAAAGTGGTATACGTGCATATATTTTGATATCAATTTTAGTAGAATATATAATAGAATAATTAATTATTATTGTGAAATTATGCCTTATTGATTATAAAATAGATAAAGGTAAAAATAGTTAATGAATAGTTTATTGAGTATGAAATTGTAAATGAAGTCCTATTCTTCTAACTTCTTGATATTTGTATGTATTATAACCTGGAACTTACAGTCTTTCTATGTCTTATGAGTTAGTAAGTGTGTATAAAAATGTTAAATACATTTTATAATAAATCATCTGAGAAGTAAATTTTGTAGTCACCACTAAGCATATAGCTTAGCACGTGGTTTTCTCCGTACATAGGTTGATCCATATTCAGCATCCTCGATGCCAATGAAGGAACCCTCATAAGTTATTTCAACTAGAATGTGGGTGATCTTTGAGATGAAATAAGTCATTTATATTTCTTTTATGTATTTTGAAACTTGGCATATACACAGGTATTAACATTGATATAATTTAAGTGTAATCTTGTAAATGTCTAGTTGAGGTTCAATTATATGCTAGCAGTATAGATATTATAGATATGTAATGATATTTTGTATAACCATTATTTAGAATAAAATATTGGAGTATTAATAATGTGATAGGTAGATCAGGTTAGGTATTGATTGAGGAGGATGGGAATACTTGTGTTGGGGTTTGCTTGGTGTTGTAGTGAAACAATTAGATAATATTATAAGTGTTTTTATTCTTTTTCTATAAGATGCTGTTAATATTCAGGGGAGATTCTGCCTAAATTTTTAGAAAAATTAATAGTAAAGAATTTAAAAGTTTGATGATTTAAGCATAATTTATGTTTAATTTGTGGTATACAGATCATAGATCGGTTTGTGACATCCTTCATCGGTTTGACTACCAGATCGGGTTTAGGGTGTCTCAATAGAACTTTTGGCTGTGGGACAGCTGCCTCTCAATGAGGGATGTCGATCTATGGCACGAATTCCAGAATTCCCACATCTCTGGAATGCAAAAGGTAATTAATGGTTTTAAAAGGATTTTATCCAAATTTATTGGGATTTTCCTATAGATTTAAAGAGTTAAAGTTAGAACCCAACTATAAATCTAAGTTAAGAGGGGGGAATCACTTTTTACAAAGGGCTGAAAAAGAGGGGGGAGTCATTTTTTACAAAGGGCTGAAAAAGGCTTCGGAAAGAAAAAACCTAATTTCTTTATCTCTCTAAGAACTTTCTCTAACAATCTCTTTAATACACATAAAACACAAATGAATTTCATTACACTTTTTTGGAAAATAAAAAGTACGAATTGGAAAAAAGATCTGAACTACAAGAAATTCGGAGTCAGAATATCTTCTAAAGGTAATAGTCTAGGTGCATTCATGCTCTTTTTCTATAGAATGATGCCACATATGATCATATGATCATTTGATACAAATAAATATGTTTATGTACTATATGCATGCGATTGGCATGCTTTAATTTCATTGAGATACAAGTATGAATCAAAGGGTATGTTATAGGCATGATTAATTGATAGATATCTCCATTATCGTATTATCTTAAGCTTTATTTCATTCTCTTAATTTTCTATATTGGTGATCCTTAATGTGTTTTATGCATGATTTGATGTTACAACATTGTTTTAGCATGATTTAGAGCCTAATAATTGCAAGTTTAGGGTTAAAAGACACTTTTTATGATTTTTAAAAATTTTGGCCTTTGAATTCTACATCATGTTTTGTCTAAAAGTGATAGACGAAAAAATGGCCCGACGGATGTCTGTCTACTAGGAGACAAACGGAACATCACAAGCTATCTTTTCAGCTCATCCTTCGCTTTGGTTTGGACATCCCTTGCCTTGTTTTGGGCATTTGTAGCCATATTTTTAAGTATATTTTTTCATGTTTTATGCATTTTATGTATTTTTATGCCATTTATTTAACTTATATGACATTTTTTTTCTGCATAATTCATTTATGTAAGTAATCTATTGATGCACTATGTATTAAATTTATGACTTTCTTTGTTATGTTATTCTAATACTAACTTTTTTGCTTTCTTCTTTTGTGTGTGTTTTTTAGTATTAAGTTCTTTTGCCTTGGAGAATTGAATGACCATTCTCAGCTTGTACGGTTATCTCGGTTAACCACTTTATTTTACCATTTATTTATTTTATTTGGTTATTATTTATTTTTATTCTTATTTATTTATTCAACATTTTTTTGTTGTATTATTGTTTTGAGGATGTAATAATTAGTAGAAAAAAGGCTTTTGTGCACATTAAGAGGAAAATACATTTAAAATATTTTTCCTATTAAATTAATTGGGTTTTTCTTCAAGACTTGGACTAATGTCTGATTTTTATCCTGAAGCCAAATAAAAGAATAAAATTAAGATTTTTGTAAAATATGCATGCAGAAACTAATGTTCCAAGTCCAAATAAATAACTCAATTTATGTATGCATATTATTCTATTGTTGTTATCAAATGATTTGTTTCTGTAATAATTTTAAGTAGTTTAATTTAATTTATTTATTTAATTCTTTATTGTTTACTTGGAATATTTACTTAATTTTACCACTTTCCATCGTGTAAAGGAGGAGAGAGCATTACATTTTAAAACATAAATATAAAATAAACACCAAACCAAGATGCCTAATAAGAGTAATGTCCCAAATGCCAATCTTTATTTGGACATTAAAAGGTCGAGATTCATTTTTCAATGTTTTGATGGGTGGAGACTCCATGGCACCTACCTCTTTTATGTAAGGCCCATAACATGACTCTAGTAAAAAATGCATGATTTTATGGAATTATATATGATTAAAATTAAATTAAAAATTTGTATTTCATGTATGCGTTAGGGGACAAGCAATAAATTATTTTATTATATTAATAACATGAGAAATTATTTTGGTTTAATAATATTTGGGGTGTAATTTAAGCATGAAGTTTAAGTTTGGGGGTAAATTCGCTAATATATATATTAAAGGGTTAATTGTGAAATAAAGTAAGGAAAAGAATGGTTGATTTAAGAGAATTGAAAATTGAAGAGGTTAAGGTATAACATGCAAAACTAGGTGGGAATCTTTTGTAGCATGTAATAATTTGGAAGGACCAACTAGGGAATTTTTCTTATTATATATAAGTTGAATTAGTGGAAGGAAAGAGAAATTATGAGAGTGGATAGAGAGGGACGACCTTTCATAGTAGGAAAATATTGTTTTTTGCTCTTTCTATCTTTTTGACTTTTCCTAAACCCTTTCAATCTCTTTATGAAATTTTGAAGAAAACCTTTTGCATGTTGATTATTCAAGAGCAATTAAGTGTAAATCACTAAGGTAACAAATTTTAATTTGGTTTATATCTTCTACTTCTTCTTATTTTGTTTGGTGTTGATTGAGTAAGATGCTGGAAATGATTAATTGAAGAGTGAAATTAATTGTAGAAGGAATAAAGGAAAAGGTCTTACAAAGGATTGAAGAGCTAAAGGGAATTTTGCTAAGGGGTTGGAATTAGGGTTTTCCACACTTGCATATAGGTAATTAGAATTGAAATGATTATTTAAATAATTGATGTGATTAATTGAAAAGAGAAATAATTTTAGGTAGTGTTACAACAAGTAAAGACATGAAAAGCTTATGAATGGCTATAATTTTAGCATAAATTGAGTTAGAAAACTCTAGTTGAGGCCATTTTAATTTCTAAGGTTACATAAGAAATATGTCTACAAATTTGTAGGAGGGACCTAGCACTAAATTTGCCTTTAAGTTATTCAAATATTAAATTAAAAATCATGTGAGCTGTTGATTTTGGTTTTGGAACAACTTGTAGAAATTATGATGTATTTTCATGTACAAGAGTTGGATTGCTATGATGTTTAATTCTATGAAAAATATACTTCTAAATATACATTTCATATGGAGAAAGTGTTTCCTAATTTTATTTCCAATCATGTCAAATTTTAGCATGACATTTATAGAAACTATTTTCACTATTAAGGAACAGATTTTTGTATTTTGGGCATAAGTTTTGGTAGAGAAGTCAAAACTTCGATGAAGGAAAGTTGGTCTAATTCTTTTCTCATTTTATTCTATGAGTTTTTTTAATCGGAAAAAAAAATGTTTTGGTAGTATTTACAGTATATAGTTTTTCTCAAATATATCGAGTTGTAGATATAATATTAAGATGAATTTCAATGTTTTAAAAATTGGACATATAGGGGAATAAATTTATAGCAAGTCACTTTGACTAAAAATGACATTTTCCAAATCACAAATGGCACAAAAATTAGATCTAAAATGTTACCCTGTGCAAAATTTTGTAGGCAGAATTTTTAATGTATTTTCTATTAAGGTTTAAATGTGGTTGTGTTAAATATGTTCCTATATGAAAATACATTGAATTATATATGGCATGTAATATGATTTTTGATAAAGATCTACACATATAATCTTGTATATGCACAAGTAAAGAGTAATGTTAATGATATAAAATATTTATACATGATTAAACTTATATACATGCTTGTTATATGCAATTATTCTTACATGTTCGTACTTTAATGATAGAGTACATATTTATTTGTACATGCACTTGTACTAAGAAATAAGAAATTCTTTATTGTGACCATGTTCATGTGTGGTGCTTAAATGATAGCATGTTAAAATACATAATTACGATAATATATGTTCAATTTTTTATACTCGTATTATTATATGACTATATGAATACTTGTGTATATATTCACTAGGGATTAGGTATCTTTTTACATGATCACATACATATGGTTTGCTATATTGTAAAGTTTTAAGAATGAGGCATATTTTATAATGAGCACTTGAACAAGTATGATACATTACTTGATTGACATAGTATTCCCCACTAAGCTTTATAGCTTAGCACGGGTTATTTTATCCTTGTAGGTTCTTCTGTAGTCAAAGCTTTCTCTTAGGAACGTACGCTACACCAAGACAGGCCAACACCAATTCATAGAAGTTAATGTAGGGACTTCTGGTTAATTTTGTATAAGTTAATTAATATGCTTAATGTATATATGTAAGCTATATAACATATGCGAGGATAAGGTTATACTAAACTAACTATAAAAATGTGTTGTATATGCATGCACTTATGAGGTAGATTGATCATATGTCAATTGAATTAGATGATGGTATATGTGAGGATTAATATGAAAACTAGGGAAGATATACCTAGCATGGTTGTGGTGCATATGTGCAACGGGCCATTGAGTATATGAAGTAAATTAATGTGAAGGTGTAAGAGACACTTATATTGCTCACAATAATAAAAAAAATTAGAGTTGCATCTAATTGACATGCATGATGATTAAATTAATGAATAATTTTAATGACTACTATTGGTTAATTAGGTTAACATCCTAATAACATTAAACTGAAATGTATGGCATGGTATTTGATAAAGGCAATAGACTTAGGGTGTTTCAATTTTTGTATCAGAGCCTAGTTTAGTCTTTTTCTGGGCAATGAGTATAAGATTTTATAACATGAGATAGTGTTGTGTTGGCCTAATCCAGAAACTTTTACTTTTCTTATTAAATAAAGATGGAGAATTCTTCTAAAGATGCTATTTAAGAATATGGTAAAAGCAATTTTCCGATTAGATCCAATCCTTCTAACCTAATATATTTATCATCAACTAAGAATAAAATTCCTATAGTTGTTCCTAGGGCAGCCCTGTTAAAAATTTCTCAAGATATGGCCCAAATTCTACAAAGAATGACATTGCCTAAAGCTCCAATATCAGAGATTAGAAAGCATGAAGCACAGGAATTTCTAGGAACTAATTTAGAATAATCTGAAGAAGCTAAGTTCTAGTAAGAAGAAAAACCATGAGTGGCCATGCAAGGCAAGAAGAAAAAACATGAGTGACCATGCAAAGCAAGAACGAAAACCATAAGTGGCCATGCAAAGCAATAAGAAAAACCTTGCTTGGCCGTGCACTGAAGCTCGGCTAGTCCTAGGCCTAGATTATGCACTTAATTTCCATATTTCAACCAAGTTCAGTATAATAGCTCACAACAATATTTATGAAACCTTTGAATCTTTCTAAACTCATCGACATTGATAGAATTAGCTTTTAACATCGTTAAATATGACTCACATACAAGAAGAAGAAAGGAAAGTTCTTGTAAACAATGAACAGTACAATAAACATAATTCCCATACTTGATACTGATGCTTTAACTCCTCTAGTTCCTTTCCTTCCTTTCCTACCCTCGATCTATTACTCTTTTCTTAAGATTTCTTGCTTCTCCTTAGACATACAGACAACAATCATAATTCTTTAAACCCTTAAATCTTGAAATTGAACCTAAGAAAGAAGAAAGACTGCAAAAGGGGAAAACATTACCTTTTTATGCTAACTCACCAACCCTAAGCTTCATCTCCTTCAACCCGTAACTAAGAGAAGAGAGAGAGGGAGAGGGAGAGAGATCTCCTTATGCCGATCTCCTCAATCTCCAGGAACCCTAAATAGGTGAGTGGGGTAAATATCTCCCTAAGAAAATTCTCATAATGCCTCTAAGCAGAATTAAACCCCCAATATTTCAAGCCCTTTCAATTTAACCCTAAGACTTCTAATTTACTTCAATTGTATCCTATTGGGATATATCCTCGATAATTGCAAAATAATCCAATTTTGCCATAATTAACGATAATTCTCGTTAATTAACAATAATCCAATTAGGGCCGAAATTGGGTTCTTACAAATCTCTCCTTCTTATAAGAATTTCATCCTCGAAATTCAAACCTATAGTTTATTTTTTATCTTTATTGCTAGCAATTATCCAAACTCTGCTTTAGCTATAAGCAACTATATCTATATGTTCTCTATTAACCATAGCAAACTCATCCATCGATAATCACTTGCGTCTATCTTCGATTCCCAAAAGCTCTTATGCTTATTATATCTTATATCAGTTTTTACTTTTAGCTGGGCCTGAATATGATGCGATGTTATTCATAGTTATGAAATGATATGGGATGCTATGCAATGCATCAATGTTTTCATGTACGCAATGAATACCTATGCATATTCATATAAATTGTTCATGATTTATATTATCTCAATACCATGAAACATGTTTATTTGCCCATGCTGATTAGGAAAAATTATGATAATTATATATATAGCATCTTAATAACCTCAACATCTTGCATGCTCAGTAGCACCAAAACTCAAATTCTCTACTTATCATATAGATTTTCCTCAAGCATCTTAATAAACAATCTAGACAGACTTATAATCAAACTTATGCTATACTTTAATCCTAGAACATCATGGCTTTTAAGCACTTCCAATATCAGGAAGTGAGAGATACAGATAATTCCTTAGATATCATCTCAAATCTTTGAACCAAAATCCTACTAGTACTCCAATATCTATCAATCGTAAGTCAATAATCTCTCACAATCATCAAAATTTGTATCTCAATAACAATAACAACGAATATTACTATTTAATCTAGACCAATTCATCTAAACTTCCAAAAATAATTTATTAATTTCTTATTGCCCAGAAAAGACTAAACCTAGGTGCTCTAATACCACTAACTGTAACACCCTAATCCACTAATAATGGATAGTTATCAATCATCATCATAAACCTAGTAAAGGTCATGCATAAATAATAATAATAACAATACATGCCATAATTACATGTCATAATAAATTAAAATCAAACTTATAAATAAGAAGGCCTAACATAATTGGCCAACGATACATAATGAAATCCTCAAAGTCAATTGCAATCTACCAGATCTTCTCTTCAATGGTTGTCTAGCCACTATAGCTATCGATCCACTGGAGCTTATCCTGAAACCTACAAAGATAAACAAACCTATGCTAAGCTATAAAGCTTAGTGGGGAACAAAACTCTATAGACAATCCTTTTATAATTACATCTTATTTTACACAACTTCCCTTATAACATATGAGAAAATATATGTCTATCATATGGATCATTGCTCAATGGGGATTCGGGGGAGTCCTCATCTTTAACAGTAAATACCCTGTTTATCATAATCTAAAGCATTATTTAGCTTATCTTGTTCCTGGATACTTGTCATTTCACCATCATCATATAATCACTTTTTAACTTCATTAACTAGCCTAGTTCATGTACCTTATAGTCCATTTATTTTAAGGATCAAGTTATTAAGATTATTGATAGCATGAAAATTTTGCTTAATGCATTAAATCTTATTGGGTACATAAAGTATACATACAACATTAATCCAATTCATAAGGGATTGCTTATGTCAGAATTATACATCATGATTTTCCGATAAAATCTTCATACCACATGCAAACATTTCATAACTCCCACATAGATGAAGATCATTATGTATGACATAGCTCGTATAACGTTTAATATAATGTTGTTAGCTTATGGCCCAAGTGGCCCATCTATTCACCGTGGAACCCATTGGTGGAACTAACTCACACCGGCCCTCACATGGGAAAATTCCTCACAATAGGTGTGAGATATCAAAATCATGTCATAATAAGCATAGCATTTCATTTCATAGAGACAATTTATAGCCATAAGGAATTTAAGATAAAATAACACAATACAGTAGGATATTCATCATGCTTATGTTAAATAAGTGAAGAAATTAGTGCATATATATTACTTTATTTCTTACACTTTTTATCATCTTTAATAGCCTACCTAAGTAATAGTTCAAAGGTTGGACAACGGAAATAATGGATACCCAAAGGTATCAACCAATGGATATTCGAAGATATTAAACAATAGACCGAACGGGATCAAGCAATGGTTCCAGCAAGGAACAAACAATAAAGCCAAATGAGGTCTAGCAATTGTTCCATTAAGGAACAAGACCTAAACAGGGTCAACTATGGTAGCTGTAACTATATCCCTTTGTGCATGCCTATCTAATCCACAATTGAACTAAGAAATGCAGGCTTTATCATTCTTAAGCATATTTTGATTCAACATATCTTTCTTTACTTAATATAGCATCTTTTCCTAATGCCATCATTCATATAAGAATGCATATTATTCTTATCATACTTCAATATTGAGCTCTAGGCTCTAATGCACATGAATTCTATCATATGATCATATAGTTGCATCAACTTTCATTTGTTCATGTCATAATAGTTACTTGTTTATGCAAACAATAATAACATGTAATCTTTCATAATTAGCATTGTGCATGACCACATAGACATATACATATGTATATGTAACTTAAACCATGGCAATACATGCTTTCATTATGCATACTTGTTCACATACTGAATTAGACTACTAATCCTAGCATAGGTATGTTAATTATAAGATATTGGACTTATTTAACTCATCAATTGTTCTCAATGGCATACCTTGTTGTTGTTTGCCGTGAGTAGCATCCATACAACATCACAACTCCCATCAACACATAATTAGTTTAAACATTGCTCATGCATTTATACTCCATATAAGAATATAAGTAGGGTCTTCTTAGATTAAGGTCGACACTTGTGCATCTTTAATGCTTGTAGCTCATTTTTATAGTATATTAGATTATTGACACAAAAAGTGATCTTCTTTAATATTATCACATATACACTGATCATATTACTTGTATTTTCTATCTTATAACATTTTAAACCCAGTTAAGTTTATATAAGATTAGTTCATCGTAATCATTAGCACACTACATGCGGACTTGCGATTTTTCATATTATGTCATAGGGCATGAACAGAAAAGTAAGTAGGTTTCCTTACATCAAAGCTCATCATTAATTCTTATTATGGCTTAGAGCATAACCAAACTTCTATAGCTCCATAATTAAATGTCAATTAATATTCCATCTCTTTTAACTTAAACACGTAACATTGCAACTATCTTCTTATTATTACTAGGCTAAATTATAGTATTTTTCATGTCATTGCAAAGAATTATCAATGTACAGCATTTGAGGTAAAACAATTTGCTTTGGCATAGTACATACCTTATACCATACTATATAGGACATATTAAATAGCATAAAATCTTATGATAACCATATTTCTTCTTACTCTTTTTAGTTTTGGGCTATCAGGCACTAAAACATATTTTAGCAACCTAATTAATTTAGCATTACCATGTGTAAGTCCCTTTAATTTAGAGTTCAAGTGGACTCCAAATTACATCTTTATTATAAGTTTATTATCCTAAAGCTTTTCACCCTACTATATATATATAGAGAGAGAGAGAGTGAGAGAGAGAGGGAGAGAGAGAGGTTTCTCAAATTAAGTGATCATGTCTTATTCACCTTACAGGTGACTTTAGGTAACTTACATCTTAATTCAATCTTATTCCTCTTATAATATCATATATATCTTTTAAACTTTTGTAATACTCCATCTTATATTTATGCCTTTCTAAACAATATCTTTATGGACTTTAACATTAGAGACAGAGACTTTCATAGTCTATTAATCCATTGATATCAACTCGTGTAGCAATCATCACCTAATAACCATTTATCATCAGTTTTACTTACTAAAGTCAATTCACCTTAACTCTTGTTCACTTAATAATCTTATGAACCTTATAATACTGTGTTCAATATCTAAACACATGGCTTAATCTTGGGGTGAGCAATTTTTTTATTGTGTAGAATGTAATGTATCGATTTACCTATATGTTTGATGCTATATTTTACTTGTCCTGTAGCACCCTCTATGCAAATACCCTATTACACATGTATCATGAATATTACTAATCATGCTTATACTTCATATTCATTTAACTATCATTTAGCCATATGGTTTCATATGATTATATTCGTGCTACAAGTCTATTCCTGTTTTTCATTTCATACCTAGTATCATGCATACTAAACTATATGAATATTACTTCATGTATATCACATGCACACATGTTCTTTCGTAACTTTACTACTAGTGAGTTACAATATTCCACATAGGTTATATACATATCATAAGATAACTGGCCATTATACAAAACAGATGATAGATGTAATACAAAACATCCTACATCAAGGTTATAAGTCGATGGTTGGCCCTTCCTGATGCAGAGATTGTCCCTCAACAAAAGTCTTGCTACCCGCACCTACATGGATAAATAATCCGTGCTAAGCTAAAGCTTAGTGGGGAATGACTAAAGATGGATGACCACTCACATAGGTCATCAAAGCATACATATACAATAAATAAATATTATAAATAACATGTACCACATATCATGGCAATAATAACATATACTTTTAGGCATAAAGCATATTCTCACGTACATAAACCTTGTACCCAAGAGAGTAATACATATTTCATTTTCATAATTCATATAGATGAGCATTTTTCATGTAAACATATTCAAATGAAGCAGAATCCCTGTGGGTAAACCAATAATGTAATCCACACTATTAATCTTTAGTCAATTAACTTTAAATGTTTAATTTTGATCATTACTCTGAATAATGTTTAGCCTGCCTTAGCTTTATTAGTGGATAACGGGAACTATGGATACACATCAGTATCAAAAGAAGGATATCCGAAGATATCGGATCTATAGACCGAAATGGGGCCAAACTATACTGTGGACCGGTCAAGCAGACCCAAACGGGATCACCTATCAACCCAAATGGGGCTGATCATGATCCAAATGGGATCATATATACTATGGACCCAATTGGGCCAAACTATGGCAGCTGCAATTTCCCTATAGGCGCCTATCTATCAACATCTAAAACTCTATCGCAGGTAGAACTATATTCATGTTCAATTCACATATTAATACTGTATTCATAGTATACTGTTGCACATATACAGAGTCTTGTAAAACTATGAGTTCTCTGGTGCATAATCAGATATATGCACATTTCATATGCCAAGTTATACATCTGGCTATTCAAATCTGTATGACCTTACAATTTGTATCATAACATATAAGCATGACATATAATCATCATATCATATACTTGATCATGCTCTCATTAAGCGTTTCACATGTTCATAGTCATGCCAAAACATCTCCTATCTCATAGGGCAATTACATGCTCATATACTCATATATATAATAATAAATTTACATACCTGTGGGTACATTCGCATATAGTTGACTTATTCTTATGAGCATGTTACCAATATACAAATATATATACCTTTATCATCATTTAAATCGTGTGTTGTACAAAATATCAACCTATTTCCATATGGGCATATACACATGCCAAGGTCATACTATTATAGTTCCTATTTCATAGCATAGGTACATGTCAAAATGTGTACTATCATGTCATAGGATTACTTGTGTATATATATATATCAACTTGGCATGTGACAATCATGCACAATACTACTTACATGTATAGGTTAGATATTTCATCACTTGTCTTTATTCATATACACAAATGAATGCATATGTATGCATATAAATCCTTTATTGATAGTCATATTACATGCCTTATCCAATTAAATTTACTATCACATAAACAACTATTTGTCTCAATTACTTAAAAATCATATTATCAAGTGCAGCAAAAATCTGCACATTAATGTAAACTCTGTTTCTGTGAGCAGTCTAGGAAACTAGTCTGGATTTAACTCTAGATTACATACACTTAGAGACAGATTTAATATTAGGTTTCTTCATATGAAATATAGGTATGGAAGTCTATTTTTCAATGCAAAAAGAATCACTCAATTTCCTATTCTGTAGCTCAATTTATGAGCAAAACAATCTAGGTAGGTCATTCAGTCGTGAAGGAGTGTTCGACTCGTGAAGAGCTTCACGAGTGAAGCAAAAAAGGCAAATCTCACGTCTTGTGAAAGAGTTCACGCGTGGGGAAGAAAAGCTATACATCATGACTCGTGAAGAGCTTCACGAGTTGGACCTAACATTCCCAGAGGAAGAAGAAAATGCATGACTCGTGAGGAGCTTCACGAGTCGGACAAAAGTTCACGACTTGTAAAGACATTCACGACTCGGCAAGGACAATCTTCTTCAACCTCACATCGTTAAAATCCAGCAAAACGTAACTTTGAATTCTATAAATCCTACCCAGTTCCAGCAATCAATTTCACATGCATTATGAACAGCCTAAATTCCCATACCTTGGCTGACAAATCCTATATCTTCAACCTCTAGCAATGTCCTTTCCTTTGCTCCTTCTTCCCTCCACTTCTCCTTCACAAATATCAGCATCATCAACTTTTAAATTTCCAGCATATGTACATTTTCCTCAGTTAACTTGAAAAGAAGAAGATGGAGATGATGAAGGGTTAAATTAAGAGTTTAATTACCTTAGTTTACTGCACTAAACTCATGATTAACCCACAAACATTATCACCTAATTGCTTGAGATGATTGAATGAAAATCAAAGGAAGAAGAGATAAACAATTTTCTTGTTTTCTCTCTTCAAATGCCGTTCTCAAGATCTCAACCAGCCACCTCACAATCCACTAACTTCTTATCTTTATATCAACAAGCAAAATTCTCTCTATGGTCCCTTGAAAGTTTGCATGCCACATAAATGCCACAAACCTTTATGCAAGTTAGACTTTAACCCCTCCACTAACTCTTTTTCAAAAAATCAACCTATCAATTTATTCATCCTTTCAAATTAACCTTGAATTCTATTCACAATTGGCCACTAAAATGCCAAAATAGAAATTTACCCCAAATTAATACCTTTTTACTTCAATTGCACCCTCAATTGATATTAAACCATACTTTTTATTTTATTTTCATGCAATTAACATAATAACATGATAATTTACCCCCTTACTTAAACACAAAAATATGCAAATTAAATTAGGGTCATGTTAGGGGCATTACAATTCTCTCCCCCTTAAGAATTTCGTCCCCGAAATTCATACCTGTTTTGAATAAATGAGGATATTGTTGCTTCATAGCTGTTTCTGGCTCCCAGGTAACTTCTTGTATATCTTGATGTTTCCAGAGTACTTTAACAAGTGGAATTTGCTTATTCCTTAGCTGTCTAACTTCTCTAGCCAGAATTGCTATAGGCTCTTCATCATAAGTGAAATCCGGCTGTACTTGCGCATCTTGAATTGGTATCACATGGGATTCATCTGAACGATACCTTCGAAGCATAAAAACATGAAACACATCATGAAGTTTGGCTAGTTCTATAGGGAGAGCCAATCTATATGCTACTGGCCCAACTCTTTGAAGAATCTCATATGGGCCAATAAACCTTGGGCTCAGTTTACCCTTTTTCCCAAATCTCAATACTTTTCTCCAAGGGGACACTTTCAAAAACACTTTGTCACCCACTTGATATTCAATATCCTTTCTTTTCAAATCAGCATATGACTTCTGTCTATCACTAGCTTCTTTAAATCTCTGCTTGATAACTTGTACCTTTTCTTCTGTATCTTTGACAATATCAGGACCAATAACTTTGTGCTCAGACAGTTTAGTCCAGTAAACAGGAGTTCTACATTTTCTACCATACAAGGCCTTATAAGGTGCCATCTCGATGCTCCTTTGATAACTGTTATTGTAGGCGAACTCCATTAAGGGTAGATATCTATCCCAACTTCCTGCAAAATCCAAAACACATCCTCTCATCATATCCTCTAGAATTTGGATAACCCGTTCAGATTGCCCATCCGTCTGAGGGTGGAATGCTGTACTATAACGAAGCTGAGTTCCCAATGCTTGTTGCACACTTTGCCAAAATCTTGATGTGAATCTCGGGTCTCGATTAGAGATTATTGACACTGGAATGCCATGCAGTCTAACAATCTCATTTACATAAAGTTCTGCCAATTTATCCATAGGGTAATCCATTCGAACTGGTATGAAATGAGCTGATTTAGTCAGCTTGTCAACTATAACCCAAACTGCATCATGCTTTTTCTGTGTAAGGGGCAATCCTGTTACAAAATCCATGGTAATATCCTCCCATTTCCATTAAGGAATTGGAATGGGGTTCAACAAACTAGAGGGTAACTGGTGCTCTGCTTTTACCTGCTGACAAGTCAAACATTTGGAGACATACGCTACCACATCTTTCTTCATGCCAGGCCACCAATAACTTTGTTTCAAATCCTGGTACATCTTATTCCCACCAGGGTGCATAGTAAATACTGTGTTGTAAGCCTCATTCAATACTGTTCCTCTTAATTCTTTGTCATCAGGAACATATAATCTATTCTAATAATACACGCCCCCATCCTCTTTCACTGAATACTCAGATTGGGTTTTTTCATGTGAAGACTTCAAAATCTGTTGCAATTTTTCATCACGTTTCTGGGCATCAATCACTACTTGCTTCATACAAGGTCTAGCTTTCAACTGTGCTATTAAAGCACCATCATATGCAAGTTTCCATCTACAGCGATGTGCAATCATAGCAGCCATCATCTTACGGCTCAAGGCATCAGCTACCACATTAGCTTTGCCTGGATGGTAATCCACTATACAATCATAATCTTTAAACAGTTCTAACCATCTTCGCTGTCTCAAGTTAAGTTCCTTTTGAGTGAGCAAATATTTGAGACTCTTGTGATCTGTATAGATTCTGCACTTTTCCCCATACAAATAATGTCGCCAAATTTTTAAGGCAAACACTACTGCTGCTAACTCTAGGTCATGGGTTGGATAGTTCTGTTCATGCGGCTTCAACTGTCTAGATGCATAGGCAATTACTTTACCATCTTGCATTAACACACAACCCAAGCCAACTCTAGAAGCATCACTATACATAGCAAACTCCTTTCCTGTAACTGGTTGTGCCAAAACTGGAGCCTCTATCAAAAATTTCTTCAACTGATCAAAACTTGCTTGACACCGGTCAGTCCACTCAAACTTTATACCCTTTCTTAACAGTTTAGTAAGTGGTGCAGCTATAACTGAAAAGCCTTTCACAAAATGACGGTAATAACCTGCTAAGCCCAGAAAACTTCTCACTTCTATCACATTTCGAGGCGGCTTCCAATTCACTATAGCCTCAATTTTTTGCTGGATCCACTCTAATGCCCTCAGAAGATACTACATGACCAAGGAAAGAAATCTCCTTAAGCCAGAAATCACATTTGCTCAACTTAGCATATAACTTATTCTCCCTCAGAGTCTGTAAAACAATTCTCAAATGCTCAACATGTTCTGCTTCATTTCTCGAATACACCAAAATGTCATCTATGAACACAACAACAAATTGATCCAGGTAGGGTCTAAACACCCTATTCATAAGATCCATAAAAGTAGCCGGTGCATTTGTTAACCCAAATGGCATCACCAGAAACTCATAATGTCCATATCGGGTTCTAAAGGCTATTTTGGAAACATCTACATCCTTAACCCGAAGTTGATAATAACCCGATCGCAAATCAATCTTGGAAAACACTCCAGCACCTTTCAACTGATCAAATAAATCTTCAATTCTAGGTAAAGGGTACTTATTTTTCACTGTTACCCTATTTAACTGTCTGTAATCTATGCACATCCTCATAGACCCATCCTTTTTCTTCACAAATAAAACCGGCGCACCCCAAGGTGATGTACTAGGCCTAATGAAGCCTTTGTCAAGCAACTCCTGTAGCTGTACCTTTAGTTCCTTCAATTCCAAAGGAGCCATCCTGTATGGTGCCTTCGAAATAGGAGCTGTACTAGGTAGAATGTCTATAGAAAATTCAACTTCCCTCTCAGGTGGAATACTAGGCAAGTCTTTAGGGAACACAACAGGAAATTCTTTCACCACTGGAATCTCTTGAAGATTCACATTCTCTTTTCTTGAATCAAGCACAAGTGCTAAGAAAGCTTCACATCCTTTTTTCAGAAATCGCTTAGCTTGCATAGCTGTTATTACATTAGCTATGGGTTTAGATCGAATGCCCTGTACTATAATTTCTTTACCATCAGCACCAATAAGAGTTACAGTTTTAGCTTCACAATTAATCACTGCATGATGTCTAGACAGCCAATCCATACCCAGTATAATATCAAAATGGCAACTCAATAAGATCAGCAAAGAATTTTTTCCCTTGAATTACAATAGGACACTATTTGTGCACTCTATTAACAACAACACTGTGACCCAAAGGGTTGGTTACACATATATCATATTCCAGTTCATGGACAATAGACTCATTTCTACCTATATCCCCAGTGCAAACATAAGAATGAGTGGAACCAGGATCAATCAGTGCATGCATATCAGAATCAAAGAGAGAGAAAATACCAGCTATGACTTATGGAGCACTCTAATCCTCTCTAGCTTTCATTGCATAAGCTCGACTAGGAACAACTGGAGTTGTAGGTCTATCAACTGATTCATAAATGTTCCTGGACTGGGATCCCTGATAACTCGATCCCCCACGTCCTCTTCCTCTGCCTCTACTTGAAGATGGTGCATGGTAAGTTCCTATACTGCCTTGCTGTCCAACACCCTGATCCCTTTTGGAAGGACAATTTGCCATGAAGTGATCGGTACCACCACAATTGAAACATGCCCCAGTCAATTTCCTACAACTATCCCAATGTTGCTTAGAACAATGGGGACACACTGGAGGTTGCCCCCCACTCTGTTTCCCTGAAGCTTCCTTTCTTTGCTTGGACACTGCAGAAGATTCTTGTCTCCTGTCCCTTTTTACAGAACTATAGCCAGATTCATCTGGCTAATTTTCTTGTGCTCCTCTAGCTCTCTTTCCTGTAAAAGATCCACCCTTGGCCCCACTTCTTCTCTGTTCTCTCTCCCTTTTTACAATGTCATTCTTTTCAACTCGTAAGGCTGCTGTAACCAATTGAGTGAAGTTAACCACTTGCAAAGATGTAGATCCAATTAACTTTTCTCTAATACGATCATTTAACCCATCTTCAAACTGTCTACATTTAAAAGCATCAGTTAACATCTCATCAGGAGCATATTTGCACAGGTGACTGAATTCTTTCTCATACTCAGCCACAGACATAACTCTCTGTTTCAAATTGAGAAACTACTTTAACTTCTCTTGCTTGTACTCCTCAATAACATACTTTTTCTTGAATTCAGCTATGAAAAATTCCCATGTAAGGGGATCTGGTAGCTGGGGTTGCTTCAACACCAACTTTCACCAATCATAAGCTGCTCCCTGTAATAAAGACACAACACAAGATGCCTTAAGACCCACTGGACAACGAATTTCATCAAAAATTCTCTCTAGCCTTTCCAGCCAAAATTCAGCTTCTTCAGACTGTTCCAAATTAGTGCCTAAAAACTCTTCAGCACCATGCTTTCTAATTTCAAATATTGGAGCTTTAGGTGCTGTCATTCTTTGAAGAATTTGAGCCATATCCTGTGATATTTTTAACAATGCTTCTGCAGGGATGGCTGCTGGGACCTCATTTGGATTGGATGATGAAGATCCAGGATTAGAAGGATTGGTTCTAACCAGCCTGTTACTTTCAGCCGATTCTTCAAAAGCATCTCTAGAGCTTTCCATCTTTGATCTATAAGAAAACAGGGACTTCTGCATCAGGTCAACAAAACACTATATCATACTACAGAATCCTAGGTTCATTTCTACCCAGAAAAGGCTAAACCAGGGCTCTGATACCACAAATTGTAGCACCCTCTATGCAAATACCCTATTACACATGTGTCATGAATACTACTAATCATGCTTATACTTCATATTCATTTAACTATCATTTAGTCATATGGTTTCATACGATTATATTCGTGCTACAAGTCTATTCCTGTTTTTCATTTCATACCTAGTATCATGCATACTATACTATATAAATATTACTTCATGTATATCACATGCACACATGTTCTTTCGTAACTTTACTACTAGTGAGTTACAATATTCCACATAGGTTATATACATATCATAAGATAACTTGCCGTTATACAAAACAGATGATAGATATAATACAAAACATCATACATCAAGGTTATAAGTCGATGGTTGGCCCTTCCTGATGCAGAGATCGTCCCTCAACAAAAGTCTTGCTACCCGCACCTACACGGATAAATAACCCGTGCTAAGCTATAAAGCTTAGTGGGGAATAACTAAAGATGGATGACCACTCACATAGGTCATCAAAGCATACATATACAATAAATAAATACTATAAATAACATGTACCACATATCATGGCAATAATAACATATACTTTTAGGCATAAAGCATATTCTCATGTACATAAACCTTGTACCCAATAGAGTAATACATATATCATTTTCCTAATTCATATAGATGAGCATTTTTCATGTGAACATATTTAAATGAAGCAGAATCCCTGTGGGTAAACCAATAATGTAATCCACACTATTAATCTTTAGTCAATTAACTTTAACTGTTTAATTTTGATCATTACTCCGAAAAATGTTTAGCCTGCCTTAGCTTTATTAGTGGATAACGGGAACTATGGATACACATCGGTATCAAAAGAAGGATATCCGAAGATATCAGATCTATAGACCCAAACGGGGCCAAACTATACTGTGGACCGGTCATGCAGACCCAAACGGGGTCGCCTATCAACCCAAGCGGGGCTGATCATCATCCAAACGGGATCATATATACTATGGACCCAATTGGGCCAAACTATGGCAGCTGTAATTTCCCTTTAGGCGCCTATCTATCCACATCTAAAACTCTATCGCAGGCAGAACTATATTCGTGTTTAATTCACATATTAATACTGTATTCATAGTATACTATTGCACATATACAGAGTCTTGTAAAACTATAAGTTCTCTGGTGCATAATCAGATATATGCACATTTCATATGCCAAGTTATACATCTGGCTATTCAAATCTATATGACCTTACAATTTGTATCATAACATATAAGCATGACATATAATCATCATATCGTATACTTGATCATGCTCTCATTAAGCATTTCACATGTTCATAGTCATGCCAAAACATCTCCTATCTCATAGGGCAATTACATGCTCATATACTCATATATATAATCATAAATTTACATACCTGTGGGTACATTCGCATATAGTTGACTTATTCTTATGAGCATGTTACCAATATACATATATATATACCTTTATCATCATTCAAATCGTGTGCTGTACAAAATATCAACATATTTCCATATGGGCATATACACATGCCAAGGTCATACTATTATAGTTCCTATTTCATAGCATAGGTACATGTCAAAATGTGTACTATCATGTCATAGGATTACTTGTGTATATATATATATCAACTTGGCATGTGACAATCATGCACAATACTACTTACATGTATAGGTTAGATATTTCATCACTAGTCTTCAATCATATACACAAATGAATGCATATGTATGCATATAATTCCTTCATTGATAGTCATATTACATGCCTTATCCAATTAACTTTACTATCACATAAACAACTATTTGTCTCAATTACTTAAAAATCATATTATCAAGTGCAGCAAAAATCTGCACATGAATGTAAACTCTGTTTCTGTGAGCAGTCTAGGAAACTAGTTTGGATTCAACCCTAGATTACATGCACATAGAGACAGATTTAAGATTAGGTTTCTTCATATGAAATATAGGTATGGAAGTCTATTTTTCAATGCAAAAAGAATCACTCAATTTTCTGTTCTGTAGCTCAATTTATGAGCAAAATAATCTAGGTAGGTCATTCAGTCGTGAAGGAGTGTTCGACTCGTGAAGAGCTTCACGAGTGAAGCAAAAAAGGCAAATCTCACGTCTCGTGAAAGAGTTCACGAGTGGAGAAGAAAAGCTATACATCATGACTCGTGAAGAGCTTCACGAGTCGGACCCAACATTCCTAGAGGAAGAAGAAAATGCATGACTCGTGAAGAGCTTCACGAGTCGGACAAAAGTTCACGACTCGTAAAGACATTCACGACTCGGCAAAGACAATCTTCTACAACCTCACATCATTAAAATCCAGCAAAACGTAACTTTGAATTCTATAAATCCTACCCAGTTCCAATAACCAATTTCACACGCATTATGAACAGCCTAAATTCCCATACCTTGGCTGACAAATCCTATATCTTCAACCTCTAGCAATGTCCTTTCCTTTGCTCCTTCTTCCCTCCACTTCTCCTTCACAAATATCATCATCATTAACTTTTAAATTTCCAGCATATGTACATTTTCCTCAGTTAACTTGAAAAGAAGAAGATGGAGATGATGAAGGGTTAAATTAAGAGTTTAATTACCTTAGTTTACTGCACTAAACTCATGATTAACCCACAAACATTATCACCTAATTGCTTGAGATGATTGAATGAAAATCAAAGGAAGAAGAGATAAACAATTTTCTTGTTTTCTCTCTTCAAATTCCGTTCTCAAGATCTCAACTAGCCACCTCACAATCCACTAACTTCTTATCTTTATATCAACAAGCAAAATTCTCTCTATGGTCCCTTGAAAGTTTGCATGCCACACAAATGCCACAAACCTTTATGCATGTTAGACTTTAACCCCTCCACTAACTCTTTTTCAAAAAATCAACCTATTAATTTATTCATCCTTTCAAATTAACCTTGAATTAAATGCTTCTAGTCACAATTGGCCACTAAAATGCCAAAATACAAATTTACCCCAAATTAATACCTTTTTACTTCAATTGCACCCTCAATTGATATTAAACCATACTCTTTATTTTATTTTCATGCAATTAACATAATAACATGATAATTTACCCCCTTACTTAAACACAAAAATATGCAAATTAAATTAGGGTCATGTTAGGGGCCTTACATGTCCAACCAATGTCTATAAAAGCTTAGTTCTTTAACAAATATTATTGTTTAAACAAATCATTTGTCTAGTTTTATGTGTTATTGCCATACTTATACTTGTGTGAAATAGCCTTGTTTGTGGGAACTTCTCCTTGGTTTTATTGCCTTGATTTTATCATATGTCATGGTCATCAATTAGCCACAGAGGATGATAATTCAAGGTAGTAGTTCCATTGGTCAATTATGATTGGTTAGGATTGTTAATTTAGAGTGCATCAAGCAATTTTTCTTTTTAATGCATTGTATAGTTATTTGCTGTTTATATTGCTTTTGCATACCTTGGATATTTTACTCAAGGCATGTTTAATCATGTGTGCTAAATTTGCCAATTTTTCACTTTCTTCTACCTTAAAGTTTTATGTCATATTGTAAAATGCCTTTTTTCTACATTTGCATTGTGATGAGCATTATTTTTCTCCATGTTAATATGTGTTAGGCTTAATGGCACTTGTTTATCTTTGCAGTGGCACACAAACGTTCAAGGCAAGAAGCTGTCTTTTCATCCTCAACTCCATAAGAACCTAGCAAGCAAGAATCCCATCTTGGGTTCCAATGGAATTCAAAGAAGATTGGCCTCTCTTTTCATGAGTTGAATATATAGCAACTCCATACATGGATATAGAGTTACTAGAGGAATTCAATTTGAAATCCAATGTAGGATAGATCAAGTTTGTAAGCAGGAGAGAGTCTTTGCACCCATACCTTATAAGGGACTTTTTGGCCACAATAAGGATAAGGATAATGAAGAATAGCTATGATGATGAAGGTAATGTTAGCTTTTGGCTACAAAGGATATTTTATCGGATGAGCTTCAATGATTTTTCTTTTCATATGGGCTTTAATCCCCATGCTAGAAGAGGCATTGAGAACTTAAAAAAGCAAGAAATATAGGCTTGTATCCTGGATGAGGAGGGGTCGATTGAGTTTGAAATAGTCAATATAAAAACCCATCATTTAAGGAATCACCCTTTAAGGATACTACACCGATACCTAGCCCTTGCTATTTTTGATCAACTTAGTGGCCCTGGAAATGTCAATGCTAATGAAGTAATCATTTTACATGCAATGCCGAATTCCATCCCCCTAAATTGAGCAATTTTTATTACTACCAAAATTGATTAGCTGAGAACATATTAAAAGAGGCTGACAAAGATTGCATTGGGAGGAATAGTCACCATACCAGCTAGGGCAGTCAACCACACAAACTTGGTCAAAGAAGTTGGTAACCCTATCCTCATAGATAGGAAGATCTGAGAAATATGTTAATGCTGATAGATGATCCTAGATTTCTAGGTTAAGGATATCTTGTTGTTTCTGATAGAAAAACTTATTTAGACATTATGGTCAAAACCAAAATGGTACTTTTCACGAACGGATGCTGCAGTGGTTTGTAATGTGTATCGAACCCTATAAGCAACTGAATTGCTCTTAAAAGCCTATTTTTAGGGTTAAAAATCATATCAAGGTCCGTTTAACTCATAAAAGCTAATCGCTTCATAATGGATAAGGATTCGATCCAACACTTAATGCACTTAGGCTTCCAAAAGGCATGAGATAGCGTATTAGAGTATCACTATATATTTACTAATGACTGACTTATGAGGTATCAGCTAAGCATCACAAGGTGTAAATTTAAGAGTTGCCATCCAATAAAAGATTAGGAAAGTGATTTTTTAATACCTTATGATACCGAAACTAGAGAGTTTGGATTCCACTCCTATTTATACCTTTGGTTAATGTTTTAATGATTAATATATTTTATCTCTTTTCTCACATGGGTTATTATGTTAGAAAATAAAAGCACATCCAAGCACATTGAAAGCAGTAAAGCATGCATATTGAAAGCTGTAAAGCATGCATATGAAAGCATTAAAGAATAAAAGTATAAATGTAAAATAAATTAATAAATAAATTGAGGAATTAATTAAGTAAATTTAAATAAAGATGTTGGTCCTCTGATGTGTATTTGCAAAAGGCATAATTTTGAGTACATTTTGGATAAAAAGAATGGGATAATTGATCCTTCATGGCTTTGGAAAAAGAATTGTGTTAGTCAATTTTAAATAGAAAATCATATGTATTTATAAAGAGAAATTCATTAATGTACATGTTATTTTATGGGTGAAATTTAGGACACGATTAATTAAAACTAAATATTAAAAATATGAATTTCAAGGGTTCGAGAATATTACCTTCAATGTCGATTTGTCAAAGAATGAGAATTCGATGCTCTATAGTTTTTTCCTGAATTTTGGCATTTTTTGGAATTTTTTGAATTTAAAAAAGTTTATTTTTCATGGGAGAAAAGAGAGAAAAGCAAGATGAAGTGAGAGAAAAAAGATGAAGATTAGGAAGAGAGAGGATAAGATTAGCCTTAATTAAAGGTTCAAAAACCCAAGTAAAATAATGGGATATTTTACAAGTGGATTTTTCCCTAGACATTTCCCCTAAATATGTATGTATTTTACAGTTTTGATGTGAGTCACGAACCTGGTCCATGAGTCAAATAAGGACTATTGACATTGAATTTGCCCCCTTCTCAGCCGATTGGCCTCCAACTCGAAATGTTTGGCTATTTTTAGGCCTATAGATGATATTTATTCAATTAGGTGTCTTCTAAAAATTTGTTTCCCTATGTCTTAGATTTCTAATGAATTAAAAGTTACTCAATTTGGATTTTTATATTAGTATTTATGGCTAAGATTGTAAGGACCATACTAATCTATCCAGATTCCTGTTACTTATTTTAATGCCTTTAATATAAAAGTACATATAATAATAATCCATTTGTTCATCTGTCACGCAATTTACTATATTTTTTCATCAAATTCATGCATCAACATATGTTGTATAAGTCTATATTTTATTATATCATAACTATACTCTGAGTTATTATTTACAGAACATGTTCATTACATTAATCCTAAAAGAACTATAAGTATTGCATAACCAAAAGGTAAAAGTGGTACAATTTTCATACATCAAAAATTTTCTTTTCCTATCCGATGTTGGCTTTATAGTGGTTTGGCTTTATAGTGGTTAGCTTTATACCTAAAGCGAAGGCCTATCTTGCAAAACTACATGGATAAACACTTGTGCTAAGCTATATAACTTAGTGGAGAAAAAATAATATGTGGACAACCACTCACAGTGGTCAATCCCAATTCAACAAGCCATAACAATATCAAGATGTGAGGCCCCTATCATAGGCCTAATCATATTATGGTATTTTAATAAGGATTATAGTTTAATAAGGCAAAATTAGATCAGTTTGCATTATTGAAGCTAAGTCAAATAAAGGGGTATTTTGGTAATTGTGCCGATGTGTAATTGAGGTGTGGTTAAATTGAAGGGAGGATGCAATTGAAGTAAGTTAGAAGTTTGGGGTTAAATATCAAGAAAAATAAGATTTGAGAGTTAAAAATGTATAAGGATAATTTTGGAATTTCCTTAGGGAGATATTTACCCCACTCAGCCATTTAAGGCTTCATAGGGAAGAGGAGATTGGGAAAAAAGTAGGGAAGGGATCTTTCTCTCTCTCTCTCTCCCTTTCTCTTTCTCTCCCTGGTTGCGGATTGAAAGAATGATGGCTTAGGATTTTGAGAGATAGCATTTTAAGGTAATGCTTTCCTCTCTTGCATTCTATTTGTTTGGGTTTTATTTCCAGATTTAAGGGTTTAAAAGGGTTTAAATGATTATGATTATTATCTCTATGTGTAAGGAGAAGAAAGAAAAAAAGATAGATCAAGAGTAAAAAAGAAGGAAGCAAAACAAATAAGCTAAAGGAGTTAGAGCATTAGTAATAGGAATTAGATTTACTATATTGTTCATATGAATGATTTAGGTATTTTTTCCTCTTTTCGGGTATGTGTCCTCCATGATGAGTTTAAAGGATAAACCTAGTAAGTTTTGCTAAGTATAGTTTGATTTGAAACTTAAATGATCATTTAAGTTAATGGGGAAGTGAGATCTGGGATTTAAGTTAATGTTCTGTATAATTAGGGTTTTTAGGCTTCTTTATATCTCTCCCTATCGAGGACCCATGCACTGCCACATATGGCTTTTTCCCTTTCAATGCATGCCCACTCATTCCTTTTTCTCCTTGAATGTTCGACCACTTATGGATTTCATCTTTGCTTTGCATGGACACTAGGCCATTTTCTTCATGAAATGCACGACCACTTATGGCTTTTCCCCTTGAACGCATGGCCACACATTCCTTTTTCTACTTGAATGCACAACCACTCATTCCTTTTTCTCCTTGAATGCACAGCCATTTGTGGATTTCACCTTTGCTTTGCACAGCCACTTGTGGATTTCACCTTTGCTTTGCATAGCCACTTAGCCATTTTCTCCATGAAATGGACGGCAACTTATGGCTTTATCCTTTTGAATGCACGGCCATCCATGGTGTGCCTCTCTACCATGCATGACCATTTGGCCATTTTCTTCATGAAATGCACAACCACTTGTACATTCTCTTTTCAATGGTTCTTCTTCACCCCAAGCTATAAATCATTTATTGTGTGGTATACAATATTGAGAAAAACCAAGTTAGCAATGGATAATGATGATGGTGATTGTGTATTAAAGTGGTGGATAGTATGTTATTGGATTACTGATGAATTAATATAGTTGTAAAGTCTTCTTAATGCTAAGTAGTAAGATATAGTAAGAATGGCATGACCTTAAGATGAGTTATTATCTGAATTTGAATGACATGAACATATTTATACAAAGGAATGGATTAAATTAAATTGTAAGTCATCTAACCCATCGATATGTTGTATGGGGTAAGATTATTCAATTAGAGAATCCCTATGTATGTAAATAAAAGAGTGAAAAGCTTTAGAATAATAAACTTATTGAAATAAGGTAAGAGCTTCATTTGTAAGCTGATTTTTAGAGGAACTTGAAAAAGGTAATATGTATATGAATCGCTTTGACTATAAAGTGGTTTAGTGCATAATGAGCACAAATCTAAGTAGACCAAGAGGCAACCTAGTAACCTTAAATCTAGATGCTAGTTAACGTGTCATATAAAGTTGGGATATGGTATATGCTCTATCAAAGTAAATGGTTTTACCCAAATATCATATGCTAATATTGCTATGCAACAACATGACAATACTATGATGCAGTCTATTGACAATTAGAGGATAGTTACAGGGTTAAATGTCTAAGTTAAAGAGATGGGATATTATATATTGCACTTAATTATGAAACTATAGGAGTTGGTTATACTCTAAGTCATAATGGAAAGTAATGATTAGCCTTGATGTAATGGAAAACTACTTACCTGTCTTTTCATAATATGAAACCAAGTCTGCAAGTAGTGTGCTAATTAGTAAGATGAAATACTCTTACATAACTTACCTTGGTATAATGTGATTATAAGATGAATAAGTATTAGTAAGACGATTGAAGCCTATATAACGGTGTTAGAGTAGATAACCTGTTGTTCATGATCTAATAGACTATAAAAGTGATCTAAAGGGGATTAAAGATGAACAAGTGATAACCTTAGGCCAAAAAGAACCTACTTTGACTATTATAAGGATCATAAATGCATAAGCATTGTTAAAATTAATTATGTATTGATGTGAACTATAATGATGTGTGAAAGCTGCTCACGACAAACATCAACAAGGTACATCATTGAGAATTATCAATAAGTTATGTAAGTCAATGTTTTACAATTCATTCAACCATGCTATGATGAGTAGTTTTACCCATTATGTGAACAAGTATAAGTAATGAAAACATGTATTGCCATGATTAAATTGCATATATATATATATATATATATATATACGTGAGTGTGTGGACATGCATAATTATAATTATGAAAGATCATGCTATATTGTTGTTTGCATATTCATGTAACTACTATTATATGGATGAATGCCCATGCAATTATGTGATCATATGACGACATCAACATGTAGGTATGTTAAGAATGATATACATTCTTTTATAAAATGTGGCTTTAAGCTAATAATGTACTAAGTAAAGCAGAACAAATTAAATCAAAGATGTTCTTAAAGTGGTTAAGCCTAAGTGTTTTAGTTCAGTTATGGATTAGATAGGCATGCCTAAAGGGATACAGTCGCAGCTGCCATAGTTTACCCCATTTGGGTCTTGTTCCTTAATAGAACCATCATTCGAACCTTTTGGGTCCATAGTTTGTTCCTTACCGGAACCATTGTTTGACCTCGATTGGGTCCATTGTTTGATATCTTTGGATATCCATAGGTTGAAATCTTCAAGTATCCATTGCTCCTGTTATACATCCTTTGAACTAGTACTTAGTTAGGCTGTTAAAAATGATAATATGAACACAAGATAAAGTAAAACATACATTAATTGCCCCACTTATGAAATGTAAGCATGATGAATGACCTATTATTTTGATTATCTCAAATTCCTTTCGACTATAAACTATTTTTATGAAATGAAATGTCATGATTCATATTACATGATTGAGATGTCCCACATTATTAAGGAAGGTTCCTCGTGTGAGTGCCGGTGTGAGTTAATCTCCACTAATGGGATTCCACAGAGAATATATGGACCCTAAAGTGTACAATATTATACTAGAAGCTATATGGACTGTAACATGTACACTAAGTTTCATGTACTTTGTTTTATGAAATGCATACATATGACATGGAGACTTTGTATGGTAATCATGACATGTAATGCCAGTTCTTTGTGATCGCATGTAACTCCATTTGTCTGTTATATATAGATAAATGTTTACACACATGTATGCATAATGATAACATTGATCTAACCAAGTGCAATGCATGACTTAAAATAATGTTGTAAGAGAATTTAGTTACCATGCTAAGATAACATTAAGGGTATAAAGGTTACAAATCTAATATGAGAATTTTATGATATATGTGAAGTGATCATGCCTACCAGGATTACTTATATATGCAATATGACTTAACTATGCCTTTATGTTATGAATTAATGTTGAATGCCTATAATATGTGAATAATGAGATTTAGGCAACAAGTTAAAGTTTTGTACTATTAATAGCTATGATGTATAGACTCATGAATAATAGGACTATAAGGTGTATGAACTAGGCTAGTTAAGTTAAAAAGATATTATATGATGATAGTGAAGTGCCAAGTATTTAGGAACAAGATAATTTAAGTAATATTCTAGATTATGATAACAGGGTATTTATTGATTAAAGTCGAGGACTTCCCCAAATGCCCATTGAGAAATGATTCATATGATAGATATATATGATCTCCTATGTTATAGTGGATGTTGTCTAAGATAACATATAATTGTAAGAGGATTGTCTTTAGAGTTTTGTTTCTTTGCTAAGCTTTATAGCTTAGCATGAGTTTATTTATCCGCGTTGGTTTCAGGATAAGCTCCAGTGGATCGATAGCTATAGTTGCTAGACAACCAGTGAAGAGAAGATCTGGCAGATTGCAGTTGCCTTTGAGGATTTCATTATGTACTGTTGGCCAATTATTTTTGGCCTTCTTATTTATAAGTTGATTTAATTTATTGTGGCATGTAATTATGGCATGTATTATGATTTATTATTATTTATGCCTGATACTAGGTTTATGATGATGATTGATGATTATCCATAGTTAGTGAATTATGGTGTTACACACGATATAATTATCGTATTAAACAACATACAATGATTATAATATTGAGAAATAGTTACAACATCAATCCATTTATCATTTTTAATCTTATAGCATTTATGTATAATGATAAATCATAATGAGTTAATCAATTCTTTATCATCAAATATATGTTATTCATTTTGCCCTGTCAAATGCTTGCTAAAGTTCTGTGGGTGTGGATAATAGATGTTGTGGATACCTATAGGTATCAAACATATAAATACCCAAAGGCATTAAATCTAAGGACCCAAATGAGGTCAAAATTGTGGTCCCAATAGGGAGATACTGTGCACCCAAACAGGATCAAACTGTAATAGCTGCAATTATAACCATATAGGCACGCCTATCTATCCACCACCAAGTTTCGTGTGTAGGAAATTGTTCATTTTTCATGTATCATTTGATTCATAGCATACCATTTATTATATAATACGATAAATTGAACAATATAGTAAGGTTCTGTAATTGTCAGGGCATAGCCAAGATCACAAGCATATAATTGTCATCATGCAAGTCTTATTTTAGCTGACAGATTCATATATCAAATACTATAACTTCACTCTTGGATTCTTTATACATTTTACATGTTTAATGTCACATATCACCATATATTTTATGTTTAAAATGATCTAAAGGACTTAGAGAGAATTAGGCAGACTTAGGTATCTATTGGAGTCTTGAAAATCATGTTCTTATAAATTAGGAGAGGGTTATGGTCAGCACCTTATTTCTATTAACCATTACCTATGTTCATGGGAGGAGGTCACGATCAGTATCCAATACCTACTGACTGTGACATAGGTTGCACTTCAATTCTGGACTAAGGTCAAACTACCTAACGGTCATTACCTACTTGCTTTTAACCATGACCTTAGGTTATGAAAAGGGGTCATAGTCATTAGGTTATACCTACTAGTCATGACATAGGTGTTTGTAAGATTTTGGACAGAAAAGTGGACTACCTCATGGTCATTAGCTCAAACCTGCTCACTGTGAGGTCCATTATGGCCAGAGGTAGATTCTCAATCTCGATTTGAACTTTTTGACCTATAAAATGACATTATTAGCCAAAGTGGCCTCTACAAAGTTATTCCCCTATGTTTCTATTTTTTAAAATATGAATGATCGCCCTAATGAAGCCTATATATCTCAATATATTCAATAAAAACTATAGACTACTCCTAATGACAAGGCAACAACCAGACATAGAATTCAACCTAAAATTTCACTATCAAGAAGTAAGATTCAGTTTTCAATTTCTTCATACAAAATCAAGATATGTGTGTCAAGTTTCTATCGCAATTGGAATTTCTCAAATTGAATCATTATACCTCAAGATATCACAAAATTAGTCCAGATGGATCAAATGAACTCTAGATAGATTTTTATGATTTCAAAAGCTACATGTATCATTCTATTTCTAAGCCATATAAAGCTTAATTCACATAAATAAAACATATAATAACATTTATAAACATGTATTTCAAGTCCAAAACCTAAGTACACATGCACATATACAACTATGAAAGTTCCCAAACCTTAATAGCAAGCTAAGCTTTCTTCACCCTTGTTGTGCTTCTTTCCCTTTCCTCTTACTTCCTTCTCCTTTTATATAAAGAAGAGTATCACCATAAATATACATATATCTTCCTTCAATTAAATCACTACATACACTAAGAAAATAAGAGAAAGCATACATGTTTACCTTAGAATTTAACTACTAGCTAGCCCTTTCTCTTTCAAGGAATCAATTGAGAGATTGTAGAGAGGAAGTTTTAGGGGTTATTTAGGGTTAAAGTGGTTGAGATTCCTGTCTTGAAATGGTCAGTCGCTACTTGAAATACCCCCATCTCTCTTCAACTCTTAAGAATTTTCTAGAAAAGCTAGATGCCAATTGACCATTGGTCCACTTGGGGGATTTTTGTGATTTTTCACTTAACTTCTTAGATCTCACTTATTTCTATTTTTACCCCAAAATTTACACTTTCATCTTTCAATTAAGCCCCCAACTACACTTTTTCATCAAATCTTAGGCTCACATGGTCCAATATGAAAAGACAATTTTACCCCCATCTTTAGAGATAATTCTTTCTAGGTTCCACTTGCAATGGAATCCATAACCATACATAGTCAAATTAAAAATACAACATTAATTGGTTAGAATTTCTCCTATGGTATAGTTAGGGGCATTATATATCTCTCCCTTTTAAGAATTCCATCCCCAAAATTCATACTTGTGTTGAACAGTTGTGGGTATTGAGCTCACATGACTGCTTTAGGTTCCCAGGTAACTTCTTGTACACCATAGTGCTGCCATAACACCTTGACTAGAGAAATTTGTTTTTCCCTTAATTTTCTAACTTCCCTAGCTAAGATTGCCTTACGTTCTTCATCATAGGTATAATATGACTCGACACTTATGTTCTGTAGTGGCACAATATGTGACTCATCCGATCGATAATGTCCGAGCATCGAGTCATGGAAAACATTGTTTAGCTTTGATAATTCTAATGGGAGATCCAATCTATCAGCTGCAGGCCCAATCTACTCCATAATTTTATAAGAACCTAAAAATTGTGGACTGAGTTTCTTTTTCTTTCAAAATCATAACACTTTTCTCCATGCCGATACCTTTAAGAATACTTCATCTCCAGCCTGATACTCGATGTCTTTCCTTTTTAAATTCGCATATGAATTTTGTCAATTGCTTGCTTCTTTCAACCTCTTATTGATAATATGGATTTTCTCCTTAGTATCTTTGATAATATTAGGATTGATCAATTTACTTTCGACCATAAAATGCTTCATAAGGTGGCATACCAATGATAGTTTGATAGCTATTGTTGTATACAAATTCCATTAAGGTCAAATACTTATCCCAACTTCCTGGAAATTTTAAAACACAGCCTCTTAGCCTGTCCTCTAATACCTATATGATTCTTTTAGATTGACCATCCATTTGTTGGTGGAAAGTAGTACTAAAATGAAGCTTTGTACCTAAGGCCTGTTGTAAACTTTTCTAAAATCTGGAAGTGAACCTTAGATCTCGATTTGAAATTATCGATATTGGTATTCCATGTAGTCGAACAATTTGATCCACGTATAATTTAGCTAATTTATCAATCAGGTAATTGATGGAATATGACATGGTATGAATGTGATGATGGCACAGCGGAAAAACAAAAAATTCTAATCATACATGCCATACAATTCCATGACAAGAATCGAAACATGCAATTTTAGAGTTTTAAACTTACAACTTTAGATGCCTTTAAAACTTGAGTTTGATGATGACCAGCAACCAAGAAGGATATGTCCACCTTAGATCTTCACCACCAATGCCAAGGAACAGCCTTTACGCCACTCCCTCTATTCTCACACACACACTTGCAAAGATGGCTTAAAATCAAGAGTGCTAGCTCTATGATTGTGTATTCGGCAATGGGAATGATTTGAAGCCACAAGATCTGATCTTGTTCTTCCTTTAGGTTACTGTTTCAGCCCGAGAACACAAGAGAACAAGAAAGATTTCTTTCCCCTTGAGTATTTCGGCCAAGAGAGAAAAATAGCAAAAACGGCATCCATGTTATTCATTTAATTCATTAATATATATCACTAATTTAGGTCAAGTGTGAGTGCCGTAAATTGAGTGTTAATTTCAGCCTCCATCACTTCCTAATTAAGAGATATATCCTAATTTAAATTCCATTAGAATTTAAATTCAAATGGCATTAGTCATTTAATCAAAACAAACTTACTTATTTAAGGTAAAATAAGTTGCCGAATTCAACTAGTATTTTAGTTTGAATTTTGGCTACTTTAATTTCCTCTCAAGTATTATATTTTGATTAAATACAAATTAGGATTTAATACTCAATTAACTTAATTATACATAGATAATTAATCAATTGAAATTAAACCTAGCACATGCCAACAAATTTCTCTCGTGACCAACATATTTGCCTAAAACAGCTAGCTGTTTTAGGCAAAAAACTCGTTTCACATATTTGCCTAAAACAGCTAGCTGTTTTAGGCAAAATCGTGGCTTAACAGTTTTGCCTAAAACAGCTAGCTGTTTTAGGCAAAAAACTGTTTCTACAGATTTGCCTAAAACAGCTAGCTGTTTTAGGCAAAAAATCTGTTTTTACAGATTTTCCTAAAACAGCTAGCTGTTTTAGGCAAAAATCTATTTACCCATTTTATGCATTAATTTGACTTTAAATAAAAGTCTAAATTAATTCCCAATACACAATTTAAATATTTTAAGCCCAATGCTTTGTGTGCGATCCTATAGGTCCATTTAATGTTGGCAATGAATTAATAAATTAATTCAAAGGCTATATATATTCTCTAGCAAGATATTATAGCATTCCAAATTAAATGAAAATGCATATGGCATTTAGTGACCTAATGCAATTTTGCATAGTCCCTTACCCATAAATATCAGAATTAATATAAGGCATGGAGCCAGTCATCCTTATATATATTAATTCCTTTCTTGATATTCCAGTGACACTGAACTCTCAGATAAATAATGATTACTCATTATTTCATCTCGGTATGGCCATACACTTCTCAGTTCACTGATCAAGTGGCCGATGATATTTTCTCTCATATCGAGAGGGGTAATCCCTTCACTTCTCTCATGCTCTCTAACATGAATCAATGCATACCCAATCATACCCGTACTTGTCACTCTGTTATGAGCACGTTAGGTGTATGTCAAAGTACACAGTAATTCATAAAGAGTTTCATAGAGATTTCAGGTCTAAGAACTCCGATACAAAACTTGCATATGAGAAACACTTATGACTTGTTCCATGTAGTGTTCTCATGAGTGGATCTAATCCAGATACCGTGTTCTAAACATGTATCTATGATCTCTGATTGACACTCTTGTCCTTATGATCCGTAAGACAGAACTCAACTTATCAGAGAGAGCATACTAGTCTTAATTCATTTTTTATTCCCATAACAATGACTGACTAGGGATATTTAGAATGAAGTCTCATTTGTTTCAAGGTCTTACAACCATGTGCCTCACACATGATAACTTAAACTGAAACAACATTCTTGGATAGTTCTATCAATTGATATGCACAGGAATATAATAGATAAAACAAATGCCTCATTTTATTAATTTCAAGTGTTTCGTTACAATGCATTGGGGCTAGGGCTTACACTAACAATCTCCCACTAGCACTAGTCCCAATTGGGCATAGCCCTAAGACCGAACGCTCTCAAATGAGCTTCGTGCAGATTTGGACGTAACTGTTTCGTCAAAGGATCTGCTACATTGTCTTCACTTGCTATCTTGCTAACCTTGACGTCCCCACGATCAATGATTTCTCTGATCAAGTGGTACCTCCTGAGTATGTGTTTGGATTTCTGGTGTGACCGGGGCTCCTTTGCCTGTGCGATGGCCCCGTTGTTGTCACAGAAAATTTCTAATGGATCTAGGATGCTTGGGACCACTCCTAATCCAGTAATGAAATTTTTAATCCAAACAGCCTCTTTTGCAGCCTCACTTGCTGCAATATACTCAGATTCTGTAGTTGAGTCGGCAACGGTTTCTTGCTTTGAGCTTCTCTAGCTGACAGCACCACCGTTTAAAACAAAAACAAACCCAGATTGAGTGCTGGTCTGGAAAGCAGCATCGGCATAACCTTGTATGACGAGCTCTTCTTGACCACCATACACTAAGAAGTGATCCTTAGTCCTTCGCAGGTACTTCAGAATCCCTTTTACAGCAGACTAGTGCTTCTCACCAGGGTCTTGCTGAAACCTACTGGTTATACTCAGTGCATGAGCAACATCCAATCTAGTACATAACATAGCGTACATGATAGATCCAATAGCAGATGCATATGGGATTCTACTCATGTTGTCCCTTTCCTCTTTGGTTTTAGGGCACTGTTCTTTAGTCAAAGGAACTCCCAAAGCCAAAGGTATGTACCCTTTCTTTGAGTCTCCCATACTAAAACACTTTAGTACTTTGTCTATGTACTTTTCCTGACTTAGTCCCAAAAGCCGATTCGATCTATCTCTATAGATTCGAATACCAAGTATTGTCTCGGCTTCACCTAAGTCTTTCATTAAGAAACATTTTCCCAACCATTGCTTAACCTTTTGCAATGTTGGAATGTCATTCCCAATGAGAAGGATGTCGTCCACATATAGGACTAGAAATACTACTATGCTCCCACTAACCTTCTTGTACACACAAGGCTCATCTTCGTTCTTGATGAAGTCGAATTCTTTGACTGCCTCATCAAAACGAAGATTCCAACTTCGGGATGCTTGCTTTAATCCATAAATGGATTTTTGAAGCTTGCAAACCTTTTTAGGATGCTTGGGATTGACAAAACCTTCAGGCTGTGTCATATACACATCCTCAAGTAAATTTCCGTTGAGGAAAGCAGTTTTGACATCCATTTGCCATATCTCATAATCATGATATGCAGCTATGGCAAGCAAGATCCTAATGGATTTGAGCATGACTACAGGCGAAAAGGTCTCGTCATAGTCTACACCATGAGTTTGTCGAAAACCTTTTGCTACTAGTCTACCTTTGTAGGTCTTATCAACTTTGAGTTTGAATAGCCACTTGCATTCAATTACCTTAGCACCTTCCGGTGGATCAACCAAGGTCCAAACCTGGTTATCGTACATTGATTGCATCTCAGATTTCATGGCTTCAAGCCAATTTTTCGAGTCTGGGCTTTCAATAGCTTCTCGGTAGGTAGTAGGATCCTCACGATCTACTAACTCAATAGTGTCACTGTCAGTGATTAGAAATCCGTATCTCTCAATCTCCTGACGTACCCTACCAGACCTTCTAGGTACTTGTGTAATGGGTTCTTGTTCCACAACTGGTTGTGAACTTGATCCCATTTCCAACTCATCCTCTATAGAAGCTTGTGGCACTTGAATTTCTCCAAGTTCTACTTTACTCCCACTGTCTTTCTTGAGAAGGAACTCCTTTTCCAAGAAAACAGCCTTGCGAGCAACAAATACTTTGTTCTCGACTTGTGAGTAAAAGTAGTATCCCTTTGTTTCTTTGGGATAACCCACAAACAAGCAGACAGTCGATTTGGACTCTAGTTTGTCAGATGTTAATTTCTTAACATGTGCGTCACAGCCCCAAATCTTGAGAAAAGACATATTGGGTTCTTTCCCAGTCCATACCATGTATGGTGTCTTCTCAACTGCTTTAGTTGGAGTACAGTTCAATAGAAACGCAGCAGTTTCTAATGCATAACCCCAAAAAGAGATAGGAAGATTAGCTTGACTCATCATAGATCGAACCATGTCCAACAGAGTTCGATTTCTCCTTTCGGACACACCATTCCATTGAGGTGTTCCAGGAGGAGTGAGCTGTGAAATAATACCACACTCCTTTAGATGACTGTCAAACTCTTGGCTTAAGTATTCGCCACCTCGATCTGATCGAATGGCTTTTATACTTTTGCCAAGTTGGTTTTCTACTTCATTCTTAAACTCTTTGAATTTCTCAAAAGTTTCAGACTTATACTTCATTAGATAGACATAGCCATATCTACTGAAGTCATCTGTGAATGTCACGAAGTAGCTAAAACCACCTCTAGCATGTGTACTTAAAGGTCCACATACATCGGTATGTATTAGTTCCAATAAGCCATTAGTCCTCTCACCTTTTTTATTAAAAGGACTCTTTGTCATTTTTCCATGCAAACATGGCTCGCATGTGTCATAAGACTCTAAGTCGAATGACCCAAGCACTCCAGTTTTGTGGAGTCTTGAAATGCGTTTTTCGTTTGCATGTCCTAAACGACAATGCCAGAAGTAAGTAGGGTTTATTTCGTTTGATTTAACCCTCTTTGTATTAATGTTGTATATGGACTCTTTGTTTTGTAAATCAAGGATATAAAGGCCATTTTGCAACATGGCATTGCCATAAGAAATGCCTTGGCGACGAATATGAGCATTGCCATTTTTAATAACAAAATCAAATTCATCATTATCCAAACATGAAACTGAAATAATGTTTCTGCTCATAGCAGGCACATAATAACAATTATTCAAAACAATACAAAGTCCGGAAGGTAAAGTGAGGTGATAGTCGCCTATCTCCATGGCAGCAACTCGTGCTCCATTCCCCATACGGAGGTCCACTTCATTCTTCCCAAGTAACCGCCTATTTCTTAGCCCCTGCACATTTGAACAAATGTGAGAACCACAACCGGTATCCAATACCCAAGTGGTAGAAATAGAAAGGTTAATTTCAACAACAAAAATACCAGAACTGGACGCCTTGGCTCCATTCTTCTTTTGTTCTTCCTTGAAGAGAGCGCAATTCTTCCTCCAATGCCCTATCTTGTTGCAATGGAAGCAAGTGCTCTCACTCTCTTTGAGTTTTGACGCCTTGGGCTTGGATTGGGCCTGAGGTGCACTCCCAACTGACTTGGGTTTTCCCTTTCCCTTTCCCTTTCCCTTAGCAGGTCCCTTCTTAATTCCTTTTTGAACCATTAGTACGGGATTGGTCTTTCGAATGTTTTCTTCAGCATTCTTAAGCATCCCATGAAGCTCAGTGACTGACTTGTTCATTGCATGCATGTTATAATTCATCACAAATGGATCATAAGCAGCAGGCAAAGATCCTAAGATCAAATAAGTGGCCAATTCCTTTGGCACTAGTACCTCAAGCTTCTCAAGAGTATCAAGATACCCTTTCATCTTGAGTACATGGGTACTAACAGGAGTACCCTCAGCCATCTTGCAAGAAATTAAAGCCTTTGTTGTCACGAACCTCTCGTGACGAGCTTGCTCTTGGAACATCTCCTTGAGGTGCACCATGATCGCATAAGCCTCTTGGTCCATAAATTGCTTTTGCAAGTCAGGCACCATAGTGGCCAGCATCAGACAGGTCACATCATTGGAGTCGCTCTTCTTGGTCTCAAAAGTTTCCTTTTGAACCGCAGAGGCGTTCCTTCCTGGTTCTTCAGGCAAGGGTGCATCCAAAACATACGACTTCTTCTCTTGCTTAAGAACTATTCTTAAGTTTCGAGACCAGTCTATGAAATTGGTGCCATTCAATTTGTCCTTTTCAAGGACCGATCGCAATGAGAAATTGTTGTTTGAAGATGCCATTTTCAATCTACAATAAAATTTAGCAAGATTAAATGAGGTCTTATTAATGATCCCACAAACCGAATTAATATCCCTTTAAATAATTCGCGTTAGTGATTTAATGTGGGCCAAGATCCACTTTTCACAACAACTTATTAGTCAAGCTGAGCTTGTACACCTAACAAGTTAAGTTACTTAGGTAGGAAAACTCCAATCATGTCTCGTACATGACTCTTGGATCAAATGGGCTAATATCTTAAGATGTTATAGCATAACCCATTTATTAGTTGCCTAGGTCCGGGCATCCCTTTCCATGTTAAGTCCAACCTACATTCACAACCCATGCCTCACAAAGATAATCGGGCGCATCTAGGACTCCTAGTCTACGTGACCGATGATCGATGCCTTGACATGTTTCGAATTAGGAAGGCAACTTTGTGACTTACTATTTTAGGGATTCATTTTATTACGGCTTACATGGCATACGCTTTGTCATCCATACATAGCATGCATATATATATAATTGCATAAAGTAAAGCGTGACAAACATGGGCCCAAAAACCTACAACTAAGATTCTATACTATTACATAAGAATCTTCGAGTTGGGCTTCTCCACTCCGGTGGGCTTCGTCTTGATTTACAAAGTCTTCAAGTATATTCTATTCTAAGAAATAAATGAAACTTTTACAATAAAACATAATGGCTCGCAGGCCATATTTAATTACAAAAACCCAGGGCCCATGAATGCACCATGCATATCCATTCATCACACCAAATTAGCAAATAAATATACATAGCATTCATGGATAAAACAAAGTCCAATTTTAATTAATTTAGCCAAGCCCATTAATGGAAATTGTGTACTTGAACCTTTAAGAGAAGACCCCATGACGGGACTGGGCCAAAGCCCAATGGACTAAATCCTTTTATTGAATAAGTTCTCTTAAAAGCCCAAAACACTAACTAGTTAGATTTGTGCTATAAATCAACTCTAGTATAATTTCCAATTTTGCCATTTTTAATTTTATGTCATACAGCCCATAAACATTAAAAATGCATATAATATGTGCTAACATGAATTAAAAATAAAATCATGAAGAACACATATATAGTACACGGCATTCATGCAAAAACAAACAAACAACAAAAACTAGTTGTTTAATGCTTATGTAATGCCATAAAATGCACAAATATTCAAATCAATTTTATGAGTCATTTAATAATCTAAATAAGTCCATAAACATTGATTTAATATTCTGTACCGTTTTAATCTAAATGTGTTTTTACCATTTTAATCAAAACAAAACAAACAATGTTGATTAAACATGTAACAAACACAAACTAGACATAGTTTTAAGTGATTTTAAAAATAATCAATTAAATTGTCATGGACCAGAATTAAAACCAAATTTAAAACATGTCCAGACCTGTTATTTAATCTTTAAAAATCACTTACAAACATCCCAAAAACGTTTTTACATTTAATTTTGAAAACTAGTTGTTAAACTAGCAATTTACATGCCAACTAGCACCTAGTTTCATAATTAACATGTACCATCAGGTATAAATAATTAAATCCAACCATTACCAGTCCTAATAACATCTTAGGACAGTATATTAACATGTCATATTAATTATAATACCTATCTAATCAATTAAAATCGTTTTTACACCAAAACAATGCAAAAAAACTCAAAACAGAAAATTTCAGATTTGCATGTTTTCATAATGACGATTTTTAATTAATTTTTTCATGCATCTAAAGCACTAAAATAAGCATGTTTAGGCTCTGATACCACTGATGGAATATGACATGGTATGAATGTGATGATGGCACAGCGGAAAAACAAAAAATTCTAATCATACATGCCATACAATTCCATGACAAGAATCGAAACATGCAATTTTAGAGTTTTAAACTTACAACTTTAGATGCCTTTAAAACTTGAGTTTGATGATGACCAGCAACCAAGAAGGATATGTCCACCTTAGATCTTCACCACCAATGCCAAGGAACAGCCTTTACGCCACTCCCTCTATTCTCACACACACACTTGCAAAGATGGCTTAAAATCAAGAGTGCTAGCTCTATGATTGTGTATTCGGCAATGGGAATGATTTGAAGCCACAAGATCTGATCTTGTTCTTCCTTTAGGTTACTGTTTCAGCCCGAGAACACAAGAGAACAAGAAAGATTTCTTTCCCCTTGAGTATTTCGGCCAAGAGAGAAAAATAGCAAAAACGGCATCCATGTTATTCATTTAATTCATTAATATATATCACTAATTTAGGTCAAGTGTGAGTGCCGTAAATTGAGTGTTAATTTCAGCCTCCATCACTTCCTAATTAAGAGATATATCCTAATTTAAATTCCATTAGAATTTAAATTCAAATGGCATTAGTCATTTAATCAAAACAAACTTACTTATTTAAGGTAAAATAAGTTGCCGAATTCAACTAGTATTTTAGTTTGAATTTTGGCTACTTTAATTTCCTCTCAAGTATTATATTTTGATTAAATACAAATTAGGATTTAATACTCAATTAACTTAATTATACATAGATAATTAATCAATTGAAATTAAACCTAGCACATGCCAACAAATTTCTCTCGTGACCAACATATTTGCCTAAAACAGCTAGCTGTTTTAGGCAAAAAACTCGTTTCACATATTTGCCTAAAACAGCTAGCTGTTTTAGGCAAAATCGTGGCTTAACAGTTTTGCCTAAAACAGCTAGGCAAAAAACTGTTTCTACAGATTTGCCTAAAACAGCTAGCTGTTTTAGGCAAAAAATCTGTTTTTACAGATTTGCCTAAAACAGCTAGCTGTTTTAGGCAAAAATCTGTTTACCCATTTTATGCATTAATTTGACTTTAAATAAAAGTCCAAATTAATTCCCAATACACAATTTAAATATTTTAAGCCCAATGCTTTGTGTGCGATCCTATAGGTCCATTTAATGTTGGCAATGAATTAATAAATTAATTCAAAGGCTATATATATTCTCTAGCAAGATATTATAGCATTCCAAATTAAATGAAAATGCATATGGCATTTAGTGACCTAATGCAATTTTGCATAGTCCCTTACCCATAAATATCAGAATTAATATAAGGCATGGAGCCAGTCATCCTTATATATATTAATTCCTTTCTTGATATTCCAGTGACACTGAACTCTCAGATAAATAATGATTACTCATTATTTCATCTCGGTATGGCCATACACTTCTCAGTTCACTGATCAAGTGGCCGATGATATTTTCTCTCATATCGAGAGGGGTAATCCCTTCACTTCTCTCATGCTCTCTAACATGAATCAATGCATACCCAATCATACCCGTACTTGTCACTCTGTTACGAGCACGTTAGGTGTATGTCAAAGTACACAGTAATTCATAAAGAGTTTCATAGAGATTTCAGGTCTAAGAACTCCGATACAAAACTTGCATATGAGAAACACTTATGACTTGTTCCATGTAGTGTTCTCATGAGTGGATCTAATCCAGATACCGTGTTCTAAACATGTATCTATGATCTCTGATTGACACTCTTGTCCTTATGATCCGTAAGACAGAACTCAACTTATCAGAGAGAGCATACTAGTCTTAATTCATTTTTTATTCCCATAACAATGACTGACTAGGGATATTTAGAATGAAGTCTCATTTGTTTCAAGGTCTTACAACCATGTGCCTCACACATGATAACTTAAACTGAAACAACATTCTTGGATAGTTCTATCAATTGATATGCACAGGAATACAATAGATAAAACAAATGCCTCATTTTATTAATTTCAAGTGTTTCGTTACAATGCATTGGGGCTAGGGCTTACACTAACAGTAATTAGATTGAATTGGTATGAAATGGGCTATCTTGGTTAGTTTATCCACTATTACCCATACAGTATCATGTTTTTTTTAGTAGTAGGTAGACTAGTGACAAAATATATTGTAACATTATCCCACTTCCATTGTGGAATTGGAGTGGGATTCAATAGTCCTGAAGTAAGCTGGTGCTCAACCTTTACCTATTGACATATTAGACATTTGGAAACATATTCATTCACATCTTTTTTAATCCTTGACAACCAATAAAATTGCTTCAATTCTTGATACATTTTGTTGCCATCTAGATGCATGGTGAAAACCGTGTTATGGGCTTCTTGTAATAGGGCTCTTTTTAAATCTTTAGCATCTGGTACACACAATTTGTTCCGGTAATATATACCACCATCATTGCTGATTGAGTACTCCATTGGGCCACCTTCATGTATGGATTAGACTATCTATTGTAGCTTTTCATCATCTGCCTGTGCATCAATATTTATTTTCCTTATGTTGGATCGAGCTCTTGATTGAGCTATCAAAGCTCTATCAGATGCAAATCTCCATCTACATTGCTATAGCAATAAGGCTGCCATCATCTTTCAACTTACTGCATTAACCACCAAATTTGCTTTACTCGAATGATAATCAACTATACAGTTGTAGTCCTTAAACAATTTTAGCCACCAGTATTGCCTTAAATTGAGATCTCTTTGTGAGAGCAGGTATTTAAGGCTTTTATGATTTGTGTAGATCCTGGATTTCTCAACATATAAATAATGTAGCCATATTTGATTGGGAAGCATCGTTGTACATGGAATATTCTTTACCCGTTGTTGGCTATGTAAGGATTGGGGCTTCTGTTATCATCTTCTTTAGCTACTCAAAAATTGCTTAACATCGATTTGTCCACTCAAATTTAACACCCTTTCGAAGCAATTTAGTGAATGGTGAGGCAAGAATTGAAAACCCTTTCACAAATCTTCTGTAATAACCTGTCAAGCCCAGGAAACTTCTTACTTCTAGTATGTTTCAAGGTGGTTTCCAGTCAACAATAGCCTTAATCATTTTAGGATCCGCTCTAATGCCTTCTGATGACACAACATACCCAAGGAATGAGACTTCCTTAAACCATAAATCATATTTACTCAACTTGGCATATAACTACTTTTCTCATAAAATTTATAGTATAATTCTTAAATGCTCTGCATGTTCAGCTTCATTCTAAGAATAAACCAATATATCATCAATAAATACTACTACAAACTGGTTTAAGTAGGGTCTAAACAACCTATTCGTCAAATCCATAAAGGCTGCTGGTGCGTTGGTCAACCAAAAAGGCATTACTAAAAATTCGTAATGGCCATATCGAGTTCTAAAAGTAATATTTGGACTATCCACATCTTCGGCCTATAATTGACAATATCCTAACCAGAGATCAATCTTAAAAAATACACCAGTACCCTTTAACTGGTCAAATAAATCTTTAATTTGAGGTAGTGGATACTTATTCTTTAATGTAACCTTATTGAGCTATCTTTAATCAATGCACATCCTTAAGGTGTTATCTTTCTTCTTGACAAATAACACTGGTGTGCCCCAAGTCATCACACCGGATTGATAAAGCCTTTATCTAACAATTCTTGTAACTGAACTTTCAACTCCTTTAATTCTAATGGCACCATTTTGTATGGTGCCTTAGAGATAGGAGCAGTTCCTGGTAAAGTTTCCATAGACAATCCAACCTCTTTCTCAGGTATCAAACTAGGTAGCTCTTTAGGAAATACATCGGAAAATTCATTGACTACTGGTATATCTTAAAGATTAATTATTTCTCTTTTAGAGTCAAATACCAAAGACAAGAATGATTTGCATCCTTTCCTAAGAAATTGCCTGACTTTCATAGCCGAAACAGCATTGGCTAAGGGTTTAGATTTAATACCCTGAACCACTATCTCATTACCCTCGGCATGCTCAACTACTATAGTTTTGGCTTTACAATTCACTATGGCTTGGTATCTAGTCAACAAATCCATACCTAATATCACATCAAACACGTAAAAAGGCAATATAATTAAATCAGCTGAAAAATCTCTCCCTTGAATCATAATATGGCAACTCGTATACACTTTATTTACACGCACAATATGGCCCAAATGACCAATCACACAAATATCATAATTCAAGTGATCAATAGCAGACATACTTTTACCCAAATCCATATTACACATATATGAATGAGTGGAACCTAGGTCTATAAGCACATGTACATCATTACCAAAGAGAGAAAAAGTACCAACTATGACCTCAGGAGCATCAGCATCTTCTCGAGCTTTCATGGCATAGGCTTGGGTAGGAGGTGTAGAAGTAAAAGGTCGAACACCTGTTTTAGAACCATTCCTTGATTGCGCTCTATATTAGCTAGATCCACCTCTGCTTTTACCCCATCCCCTACATGAATCAAGTGCATTTAAAGCTTATCTATTAGTTTATTGATTGGAATCCTGCTTTTATTTCATAGGATAATTTGCCATAAGATGCTTCATGCTGCCACATCTGAAATAAACACCTTTAAGCATTTTACAAGTGCCTTAATACATCTTGTAGTAATAAGTACATTCAGGATCTTGGCCTCTACCCTCTCCTGTTGTAGTCTCCCTATCGGACCTAACTATAGTAAAGGCTCCCTATCACTTACCTCTAGGTGTAGGGCAGTTTCCAGAATCTATTGGTTGACCACCTTATACAATTCTATGTCTCTTTCTTATTGATGAACCACCTTGAGAGAAGCTTATTCTTCTTTGCACTCTTTCTCTTTTTGCATTTTCCTTCTTTTTAACCTGAATGGTTGCTTGTACCAGTTGATAATAATCTATCGGATGTAGGAAAAAAGGTCATATCAAGTGCTCTTTGATATGATCATTTAAACCATCTTCAAACTATCAACATTTAAAAGCTCTGATCAGCATTGGTTTCAAGGTATATTTGCTTAAACAATTAAATTCTACATCATATTTAGCCACTGACATGCCCCTCAACTTTAGATTCAAAAATTGCTTCAATTTTTCCTCTTTATAGGCTTCTATCACATATATTTTTTTAAATTTTGCCTAAAAAACTCCCAAGTAGAGGAATCAGGCAGTTGAGGTTATGTCAATACCAACTTCCACCAGTCATAGGTTGCTCCCTGAAGCAAGGACACAATAAAATTCACCTTTTGAATGGTCAAGCACTAAATCTCTGTAAAGGCTTGCTCTAAACTTTTCAAACTAGAGTTCAGCTTTTTCTAATTTTTCCCAGGTTGTGCCTAAAAATTCTTCTGCACCATACTTTCTAATTTCAAAAATAAAAGCTTTTTATGCTGTCATTCCCTACAAAATCTAAGCCATATCCTGTAAAATCTTCAATAATGCTTCCTTAGGTGTAGCAACGGGTGCATCCTCTTTGGTAGATGTAGAAGATTCAGGATTAGAGGGGTTTGATTACCCGAACAAATTACTTTCGGTAGACTCATCCACCACCTCTCAACTTCCCTCCATAATCTACTATATAGAGAAACATAGGGACATTAACATTAAAGCCAACACCAATAAAATTCTATGTACACATGCTCTTAAATTCTTATGGGCCAGAACTGCCTAAAACAAGGCATTCAGATACAAAACTAATTTATTCAGATTCCTGTTACTTATTTTAATGCTTTTAATATAACAGTACATATAATAATAGTCAATTTGTTCATCTTTCATGCAATTTACTATATTTTGTCATCCAAATCATGTATCAGCATAAGTTGTATAAGTCTATATTTTATTACATTATAAAAACTATACTCTGAGTTATTATTTATAGAACATGTTCATTACATTAATCCTAAAAGAAATGTACAGTATTGCATAACCAATGGGTAAAAGTGGTATATTTTTCATACATCAAAATTTTTCTTTTCCTATCCAGATTTGGATTTATGGTGGTTGGTTTTGTCCCTGAAGCGAAGGCCTATCTTGTGAACCTACATGGATAAACACCCATGCTAAACTAAATAGTTTAGTAGGAACAAATAATATGTGGATAATCACTCACGGCTGTCAATCCCAAGCACGCAACAAGCCATAACAATATCAAGATACAATTATCGTATTAAACAATATATAACTACAAGATAATCTGAAAATAACAATGGAATTAGCAACAGAATTCAAATTTCATTGGTATTTAGCAACGGAAAATATTTTTCGTTGCTAAAATTGGTTAAACTTTGAAAATTTAGCAATGGAAAAATATTTGGTTGTCTTCCGTTTCTAATAGTAGAGGGAATTTTTAGTACCAAAATTTAGCAACGAACATTAGCAATGGAATCCATATACCATTGCTAAAATAGGCGCCAATAGATGGCAGAAAAGTTTTGGAATGAAAAATAGCAACGGAATATGACTTTCATTGCTAAATTAGCAACGGAATATGACCTCCGTTGCTAAATTAGCAATGGAATATAATATCCGTTGCTAATTTAGCAACGGAAAATATATTCCTGTTGGTATTTTTGGTTCCAACGAAATGAAAAAAATTTGGATCAAAAAAATAGCAACGGATTAGTTTTTTCGTTGTTAAAATTGCAATGGAAAATTTATTTGGTTGCAATTTTAGCAACAGAGTTTGAATTCCATTGGTATTTTTGCTCCTAAAGGAGAAAAAATTTGTGCCTAAAAATAGCAACGGAATTGGTTTTTCATTGCTAAAATTGGAACCGAAAATAATTCGGTTGCAAATTTTGCAATCGAATTGGTTTTCCGTTGCTAAAATTGCAATCGAAAATAATTCGGTTACAAATTTAGCAACAAAATTGGCATTCCGTTGGTATATTTGATCCAAAAAGATGAAAAAAATATTATCTTTCTTAATTTTTTTTAAATTTTTTGGAATTTTTCTTTCTTAATTTTTTGGAAGCAAATTATTATTATTATTATTGTAACATCCCAACCTGAATAGTATGGCTGGATCAATTCGACTTTAGAAACGAACCAATAAAATAAATTGTTAAAAATTACAATAGCAGTAATAATAAAATAAATAAATATATATAAATATATATATATAAATATATATATATATATATATATATATAAATATTAAGTTAGCTGTTAATAATAATAAGGGGGTCATTCTAGAATCCCTAGAATTTTTGGGACAAAGAGAGAGGAAGAAGGGGGGCAGATCGGGATCGAGGGATGAGGTTGACCAACGGCGCCGACCTCCTTGCCGCCATTTTCTCCCTTCGTTGGCCACAGTAACAACGTCATTTCCTATTTGCTATTGAAGGCGTCGGTTTCCCCTTCGCTATTTTTCTCTTTTTGTGAACCGAAGGCCTTCTCCTTTCTCTTTGGCAACTCACGGCAGCAACCGGAGAGACGCGCTACTCCAATAGATCCCAAAAAGCAAGGTGGCCATGCCGGCATCCTTTATTCCTCCTCTCCTGCTGGTGGTGAGTAGATCGGAAAGAGGGGCTGCCGGTTATTCTTGAATAGATCCTGACCATAAGGTGTATCGCTAGACAGTGTGACCACCACTGTTGGACTCATCTCATTGCTAGCTGTCTTTGGGTGGTCTTGGTCCCACACCGGTAATGCTCCGATCAACTTCTGGCGAGGCTCCGGCAAGTGGGGTGAGTAGTGCTAATTTAAGATTAAATTTGAGTTTAAACACTTGTTGATTCTAGTTTTTGTTTTTGTTAATTCTAGTTTCAAGAATGAGTCTGGGCATATTTACCAACTTCCCATTTTTTTCTGAGCTTCTACAGATATCTAGTTTTAATTTGTTTGTCCATGAAGTTCTGCAGATATCTTATTTTTTTTTTCAAATTCCCTTTGTTGCTGCACTTTCTTATGATGGTATCAGCTTTCATTTCATGTATTCTTGCCTATGGCTTGGTTTTTGATTGGTTGGATTATTGTATTTTTTGGTTATTATTAGTTTCCCCTGTGTCTGTTGTAGTTGCAGTAGATACTTAGGCTAGGCACAATTAACTTAATTTAGAGATTGTTTTTATTGATGAAATCACTTTGGTAGTCAAATTAGTTTGATTTAAATACTAATATAAAAGTTATGTTTTCATATCGATGAATATAAAAGCTATCTTTTTAAGCTAATAAAAGAGAATAGATATCGAGAAAGGAGAGGAGGAAAAAGGGTGATAAAATAGAAAGAGGGATAGAATCCAGTGTCCACGCCACCGCTTCCTCCCATCTCCTGCCACAGTAACGGCGCGCTTCCCCGTCATCAATAGAGCCGCGATTTCTTTTTTTACCCATTTTTTTCTCTCATCCCATGCCCCAGTGCCCCCTGCTCCTCCCTACTCATCGGCAATGGGTAGATCGGGGTTGTAGTTGTTGCAATCTTGCACCTCAATCTCCGGCCAAGAATGACGGTGGTTGAGCGAGTGGTAACTTGCCACGGGAGCCTGGGGCTTTGATCTCTACAAAGGTAGTATTGATGCATCAGATTTGTATTTATGTCATTTCTTGCTAGAGCTCTTTGATCTCTAATTAGAGTTGTGTTTGAATCTCAACCTTGTAGGTATATAAGTCTTGCTGTGGTTTTTTTTTATTTTGATTTTCTTTTCCTTAATTTTGTGTAAATTCAAAGGTTTTTTCTTTTTTGGGTTCTGATTATTCAATTTTTATTGGAACTTGAGGGTCAATAAGCTCGAGAGACTTGGTAATGATTCCTTCAATATTGTCTGTAGCTATTCCTTCTGAGACCGATTGTGTTCTCAACATTCAATCTCATATTGTTCAGGTATTTGCTTTGGTTTTAATTTTCCTTTCCTTTTTGTAATTTTTTGCTTTTTATAAGAAAATGAAGTGAGTACTATTTCTTAGAAAAATGATATAAGTTAATTGAATTGGTAAAAGAAAAAGAAACATAGTTGCCTCTGTAGCTTTTAACAGCCTTCTTCTTTGGGAGATAGTAGTTCCCGATTGGGACATATTCCATCTATAGTGTTAGCTTCATTTTTCTTTATTTATTTTAGTTGATGTAGAAGCTCTGTTGATGTCAATTTATTGTTTTTGATTTGATATCTTTTGTGGTTGGAACTAGGGATTATCTTTTGTAGAAGCTATGTTGATGTCAATTTGTTGTTTCTTAGAATAATTCACAGTTGGGCATTTGTTTAAATTGATAAAAAAATCATGGCAAACAACTGAAGTTGGACATTATTTTTATTAGATGGAAAACCACTCACAATGGTATATTTTGATTGATTAAAGAATCATAGCAACCACTTCACATTAGGCAATTTTAAATTGATTAGATTTCGTGAAAATTAATTCACAGTGGGCATTATATTTTAATGGATTAGAATTTTTAAAAATCAATTCACTTTGGGAATTTGTTTTTAATTGATTAAAAATTCTGCACTTAAGTTAAATCCACATTTTTATTGTTCACTTGTAGTTTCTAGGAGAATAATTAGTTTCGTTTTCTACTTTAATACTTTTATTATTGTGTCTTTCTTTCTTGTTATAATCAAAGCAAAAAAACTATATTTTGATTTTGACTTGTATGTTACAGAAAAGAAAAGTTTAATTGTGCACTTCACAAAATATATATACAAATATTTTGTACTCATTAACCTTTTTCAAAGCATGTAGAAATCAGGAAACTTGTGTTTCTCGTTATGTATTTAGTGATATAAACATATCGTTTGCTTGTGGACAACTAATTAAAGGAAGATCAGATGCGTTGGTTTTTGTCCATGTCATGTTCAGCTTATTATTTATCAGTAAATTATATCAACTTATTAATTAGATTCAATTTCATGAATAATCCTCCAACTTAATTGTTTATGCACAAATCCCATTTAATCTTGATTTGTTCTTTTTTTTCTATGATTTGGTGTTGTTTGCGGGTTCGTTGCTAGTTAGAGTCTTATAACTCTTTTTGAAATGTTCCTGTGTTGGTTGTACCCGTTGGTATTACATTTAAGGAGCTAGGGATCATAGATTCTTCGCTTGGATATACCACTTTCTATGCATTTTCCCTGTACTTCTCTCTTTGCTAGAGTTGTAATTATGCTGAAATTCTTTTGTCATTAACAGATGAATGAATGTTTGAACTTAAAGTTTGATGTGTATGTATTTTAGGTTTTCATTAGTTAAATGCAGTGATTTTGGTAACATATAAGTGTGTGTATTTTAGGTTTCCACTATGGATGTTTGCACTTGAACTTTGATGTGTATGTATTTTGGATTTCCATGATTTAAGTGCAATGATTTTGAGTAGCATGCATGGGTTTGTATTTTGGGTTTCCATGATGGGTGTTTGCACTCGAAGTTCGATGTGTATGTATTTTAGGTTTCCATAATTATGGAAACTAAGTCTAGCAAGTTTATGCTATTTAGGGGTTGTATTGTGTTTTCTGCCTTTAGATAACTGTTTTAGAATCTCTTGTCTTTATCAAGAGAATACTCACCTTTCCTTGTTTAAATAATTGCCTTTTGGGACAAATGCAATTGGTCTTGTATGTACTATTTACATATAATATAGTTTGTGGAAATTCTGAATTCTAATATATTTGGAATACTGCATTTTATGTTGTGCATGTTCCTTACTCTTGCGAGATGACATCCTCAGTTTGGTTTCCTACAGTATAATGCCATGAGAATTTTTTTAAGACATTAAATGTTCTTGCTCATATCAAGTGATATTGTTGATACTAAAAGAGGGGTAAGCCTTCGATTGCTCCATTATTGATTATAGCAATTGTTTATAGTTGAATCTTATTAATTGTACAAGCTTACGTTTCTTTTTTCTTACAAAATCCTATTTGTGCTTGAAATGATGATAGGTTTCTGTTTTTAACTAAAAACTTCTCTTCATCTGAATATGCTTGCATGTCATGTCATTGATTGTCTTACCGCTAATTTTTGGTTTACATTACATTATCTTGAAATCATATATTTTTGGTAGTTAATGGCTCTTCCCTGCATGCAATTTTTCAAACTTTCTTTACTGTCAATCATGAGTTTTTTATATGAAAAAATTGTCATAATTTTTAGTGACGGATTCACGACAAATAGGACCGTCGTTAATTTTTTTTACTTATAGGTGAATTTAGCAATGGAAATTAGTCTCCCGTTGCTAAAATTAGCAATGAAAATTTATATTCCATTGCTAAAATTGACCAATTCACCGAATCTTGCATTATTGAATTTAACAATGGAATTAAGTTTCTGTTGCTAAAAATAGCAACTGCCAAATTAGGAACCGAAATTTCCGTTGTTAATTTTCGTTGCTATTTTTGATTAGCAATGGAAAATTGATATTTTTCGTTGCTAATTTTCGTTGCTAATTTGCAATTTTCTTGTAGTGATACAATGATTATAATATTGAGAGATAGTTATAACATCAATCCATGTATCATATTTAATCTTGTAGCATTTATGTATAATGATAAATCATAATTAGTTAATCAAATCTTTATCATCAAACATATGTTGTTCATTTTGCCCTATGAAATGCTTGCTAAAGTTTTGTGGCTGTGGATAATAGGTGTTGTGGATACCTGTAGGTATCAAAAATATAAATACCCAAAGATATTAAATCTATAGATCCAAATGAGGTCAAAACTATGGTCCCAGTGGGGATATACTGTGGACCCAAACGGGGTCAAACTGGAGCAACTGTGACTATAACCCTATAAGCATGCCTATCTTTCCACCATTAAGTTTTATGTTAAGGCAATTATTCATTATTCATGTATCATTTGATTTATAGCATACAATTTATTATATAACACGATAAATTGAACATTATAGTAAGGTTTCATAAGTGCATATTTGTCATCATGCAAATCTTATTTAAGTATACACATTCATATATAAAATACTATAACTTCACTCTTGGATTCTTTATACATTTCACATGTTTAATGTCACATATCACCATATATTTTATGTTCAAAATGATCTAAAGGACTTACAAAGAATTAGGCAGACCTGAGTATCTATTGGAGTCTTGAAAAATCATGTTCTTATAAATCAGGTGAGGGTCACGATCAACACATAATTGCTATTAACATGACCTATGTTCATTGGTGGGGGTCATAGTCAATATCTAATGCCTGTTGACCATGATATAGGTTGCACTTGGGTTCTCGACTAAAGTCAAACTACCTTATGGTCATTACTTACTAGCTTCTAATCGTGACCTTAGGTCATAAGAAGTGGTCACAATTATTAGGTCATACCTACTAACCAAGAAATAGGTGTCAGTAAGGTTCTGGAATAAAAAGTGGACTACCTCATGGTCATTAGCTTAAACTTGTTGATCGTAAGGTCCATTCTGCCGAGAGGCAGATTCCCAATCTCGGCTTGCACACATTTTAACAATTGTAAAACAACATTTTTAGCCAAAGTGGCCTTATACAAAGTTATACCTCTATATTTTTAGTTTGCAACACATCAAATATCACCAATTCAACCTTTATATCTCAAGATATTCAATAAAAACCACAAACTGGTTTTAATGATAGGGCAATAGCCACACATAGAATTCAACCCAAAATTTCACTATCAAGTAGTAAGATTCGATTTTTAGTTTCTTCATACAAAATCAAGATATGTGTGTCTAGTTTCTATTCCAACTAGAATATCTCAATTTAAATCACTGTAACTTAATATATCACAAAATCAATCTAGATGGATCAAATGAACACTAGGAAGATTTTCATGAGTTCAAAAGTTACTTACATAATTTCGTTTCCAAGCCATCTCAAGCATATTTACCATAAAGACAACATATAATCACAACAATAAACATGTAATTCAAGTCAACAACCTAAGTACACACACACATGTACAACTATGAAAGTTCCCATACCTTAATATCAAGCCAAGCTTTCTTCTCCCTTGTTGTACTTCTTTCCCTTTCCTCTTGCTTCCTTCTCCTTTTATATAGAGAAGAGTACCACCATAAATATACATATATCTTCCTTCAATTAAATCACTATATGCACCAAGAAAAGAAGAGAAAGCATGCACATTTACCTTAGAATTTAGCTACTAGCTAGCTTTTCTCTTTCAAGGAATCAATTTAGAGATTGTAAAGAGGAAGTTTTAGGTGTAATTTAGGATTAAAGTGGCTCAAATTCTAGCCTTGAAATGGCCAGCCACCACCTTAAATACCCCAATCTCTTTTCAACTCTCTAGACTTTCCTAGAGAAGCTAGATGCCAATTCACCATTGGTCCACTTGGGAGATTTTTGTGATTTTTCACTTAACTCCTTAACTCTCTCTTATTTCTATTTTTACCCCAAAACATACACTTTCATCTTTTAATTAAGCAATCAACTACACTTTTTCATCCAATTTTAAGCACACATGGTCCAATGCGAAAATATAATTTTACCCTTCTTTTTATAAATAATTTCTTCTAGATCCCGACTTATAGTAGCATCCATAACCATACATAGTTGAATTAAAAATACAACAATAATTGGTTAGAATTTCTCTTAGGGTACATTTAGGGGCATTACAAAAATACTAACAACTACTCCTGGAAAATTTTCAGGGATAGAATTGGTGTTCTAACTTTTAAAAATTACTGGAAATAATGGATTCAGAATTAAGTCATGATCTCTTAATGAATGTCTCTCAAAAATAAGTCTATTTTCTATCGAAATTAGATTAACCTCAATATGACTTTTACCTAGGGAGTTATTCAACAAATACTATAGACTAGTCTAGATGCAGGGACAGATTCAAATTGTCTATATTTGGGCCTAATTTTGAGAATCTTTAGGATTAAAATGGGTTTTGATGTCTTTATCAAAGTTATGGATCTATATCTTAAGATTCAAATGGATTTTTAATCCTTTAATTATATGGTTTGTAGGCTAAGATAAAGCTAAAATGCTATAGATCATGCCAAGTTTTTGAAATTGATTTTGTCATTTTGCACTGTTTGAAAAAGTTTAGGAGGGAAATATCCCAAAAAGGGTTTTAAAATATTTAAAACTTGTAAGAGAGATTAAAAACCATTTTAAAAACATAAAACTTGAGGAAAAACCTGGCACCTCTACTCCTTGTCTACTTATAAGAAACCATTTTCTCATCAGGTAACTCTGATTAGGAGCCACCTTAGGATCCAGTGTCCAAATAGTTTTTCTTTCCTTGTAATAGTATAGTGAAATCATACGCAGGTTGGATATGTTGATTGCTAGCCATGAGGAAATCAAAGATAACATGAACTAGCTAATGATCGTCTTTTTCCTTATGTAGTTATGATTTGACCAACATTTCCCCCCTCTGCCTTCACAGAATTAACATTTTTTTTAAGGATTTCTTAACCCTCCCCCGTCAATTAATTTTATCTTATTACTATGCTTTTGTTGAGGGTAAAAAAAATTATAAGTGTGGGCTAAGGGTATTTTGAGAGTGGTTTTGTTGAACTTGTTGAAAGTTATTGATTGTTGTGCTCCAAACTTTATCACCACAGGAGTTTTATCTTATGTTTTTACTTTTTAATAGTTCATTAGTGTGTTTAAAATTTTAATTTAGTAATATATTATTGTATGTTATATTTTTATCTCTTATTTTTCTTTTATTATTTTAGTTTTAACTTGCTAGTCCATTATTATTTTGTTCTTTTAGTTAACTTTAATTTTTAGCTTTTGTTTTTATCTTAATATAGTTGTGTTTGTTGTGGTTTGTGTTTATTGGTTGCTTTTAAATACTTTTGTATCTTTAGTTTAGTTTTCCCTTATATTTTTCCCATTGTGAGTAGCTTGAAGTTAGAATTAGAAAAACTTATTTAGATTAGTTGAATAGCCAGAGAATAGTTAATTGTTACATATATTTGCTTTATTGATTAGGTTCAATTAGATCAGTATAAGTAAGTCTCCTAATAAAAAGTGCACTTTAGGCCTATTTTGGAAATAAGAAAAATCAGTGCATGAAAGTGATCGAGTAGGAATTCTAAAGTGCTAGAACCTTCCTCGTCACCTTTTAAAGCAATTAAAATAACTTGAAAGTAAGGCTAGAAATGTCTTATGTAGAATTTTCTTGATTAAACCTTCAAAAGATCTTTGACCTACCTTTGCATATAATATCTCTTGCAAGCTCTTTTGAGCCTATGATAGCATGCTAAATTCATGTTAAGCTTATGTTTATTGATTACACTTATTATTACCCCTAACTTAAAAAGCATTTGTCTTACCCTTACAAAACTGGCCATTCTAAGAGTGAGTGAGATAAAATTTTTCAAGGATGTTTTAATTAAAAAAGGATTATATTCAAAAGTGTATAGTTCTAAAGATGGGATACATTGCCAATGTCTAGTGGGATACTAAAAAAAATTCAAAATGTAGTCCTCAAGAGGAATTCTACTAATGCCTGCTTGTAATGAATAGTTTTGATTGCTCTAATTTCTTTTAATTATGAAAAAAATCATAGCTAGCAATCATGGTTTGATCTAAATGTGGGCTATTCTATTTGTTAAAAGAGAATATTTAATAACCTTTAAATCGTTATTTATGCTAATATGCTTATAGTGAAATATTTTAGAGTTTTCTTTCCTTTAGTAATCTTTCTATGGAAAAACTATTATGCATTCTAGATAGTCTATCATCCGACAGTCTTGTTGAGTTTTTATATTGAGTGAGAAAATGGTAAGCAAAAAATAAAGAATTATTGTTCTAGGTTGCACATCCTTTTCCTTTCCCTGTTGGCCATACCTTATCTATATTATAACCTATTTAATACCTAAGGATCTTGCTTTGTTTAGAGCTATTTACGGAGATGACCTTCGAATTTCAGTGCTAAAGGAGTGGCCTATATCATCTCTTGAGTTTTAAGCATGAAGTCACATATGTAAATTTTTGCATACGAATTCTTTTCTTTGTTGTCAAATTATACTAGAGTTTTTAAGGTTTTAAAAGTCATTTTGATGGATTTAGGCCTAGCAAACACACATCGGGAGATTAGCTAGTATTTACCTTGAATACTTTTTTATTTAGGATTTCATTCAGTAACTTCTACTATAGTGTTGTTTAACCTTCTCTGAATTTGTGATTTCTCCCTTTAAGTCAGTATACAAGAATGTGGTCTATTTATTTGCTCGAGGGAGAGTAAAAGCTAATTGTGAGGTATTTGATAACTCCAAATTAGTGCTTATTTTCATTATCTTATTGTCTATGTTTGTGTCTCATTTTGCAAGTTTTATGTGTTAAACTCCTCTTTTTGTGCCAAATGGGATAATATTGAGAATTATGAAGTTTTGGTGTGCTTAATGGTGAATTTTTTTACTTTTCGCATAAATTTGACCTTATACATGGCGAAGACCAAAGTGTATCCCCTATATGCCATTCAAAATTGCCAAAGTGCACCATTTCACTAATGCACATGGTAGAGACCAAGTTTCTCCACCGTGTGCCAAGCAAAGTTTGAAAAGTTTCAAAAGGCACATACCAAATGGTCCCTGCTATGTACCACCATGTAGTAGTTTTTTAACTGATTGTACATGATAGAGACCAAAATGTCTCCACCATGTGCCTTTGTAAATACTATAAAAGCTGAGTTTTTATTTTGTTGAAATAGGTGTTATTGAGGAGTTTTTAAGAGTTTTAGCTATAGAATGTAGTTTCTAGGTTTTTTTTTGCAGATTTTTAGGGTTTTAAGCTTTGTTCTCATTTGTAAAAACTTCATTTTTATTAGGGTTTAATACTTTCAATACCAAAAACTATAGATTTATCTTAGTTATAGTAGTTACAGCTTTGGATTTCAATCAAGTTTTGCTTGGATTAAAGATGGAGAGCTGCTCCAAACTTTACTTCTATCTTCAACTAATGGATTTAAGAGTGTCCTTCTCCTTTATCTTTACATTTATACTATGCAAAGTGAGTAGTCATTTAGCTGTTTGGGGATCTTTGAATCCTCATATCCATGTAAGAAAATGAAGCTTATTTGATTAAATATAATTCCAAATGTTTTTATTCCCCTATGATGATTTTGATATGGATGTTTATTCAAGTATCTAGCTGTTATCTTATTCATGTTAATGGATTTATGCTTGTTTGAAGTTGATACCATGTATGCTCTATTTTTACATTCATTTGTTGTATATTTGATGGCGATTCCAGAATAAGAGCTGTTGGATCTAGAGTTAATTCATTATAGATTTGAAAATAAGAGATAAAATGAATGGGTAGTGGAATGGTTGGCTTAAAAATGGAAAACTAATCCATATCTAGGATTTATTAAACGTGCACTTAAGTTAGCTGACCGGTGTCTAGCAAGTGTACTAGATCGGCTAGTAATAAAGGAAAATAAGATTATGACCCAAAATATCAAACCCAAGGGAAACTTGTGCTTGTATGTGCTATTTCAATTTCAAAACCAATTTTGTGTGTAAAGAGAGAAGAGAAATCCCAAAGTTGTGATGATTTGAAAACAAGAATTTAAAACTAAGTTAAAACAACTGAAAAAACTAAAGTAAGTAAGAGATCTTTTGAAAGCAAGTAAATTGAATGAGTTAAAAATCAATGATAAAGACAACTTTCACTAAAGGACTATCCACCTTAACTAATATTGCTATGACTTAATTAAAAGAAAACATACAAGTGATTATGGAGAATTCAGTTTAATAAACCCAGACAACTTTATTCAAGATTATCATTCCAAGCATTAAAACTCTCTTATTCAGAACAATTTAATACTTAGCATAAGGAACTGAATTAAGTTTCCTAGATGTCTATTAAAGCCTTTCTCAAGAGATTTAACTTTCACCTATTCTTGGTTACACTTTTCTTAATCTTAACTTACTCAAATTAACACACAATTATAGCTTATTCAGATTATAATCATGCATTAATCCAACTAAATTAACCTAAGAGCATGCAAGTTATTTATCAACTTAAACCAATTAATTAACCAATTCTTAATCAAGTTAATAATCAACTTAAAATTGAGAAAAGACAAGACTATGTTTAAGAACCAAGAAATAATCAACTTGTATTAAAATTGAAGAACAAACTCAAGTCATAACAATACAAGTCAAGGATTCAAGTATCCTTTAGCAAAAGTAAAGAAAACTACTCACAAGACATTCTTTAAAACTAAAAACAATGTTTTGAAAAGACTGTAAAAACAAAGAATGTAAACAACTAAGAAAACAAGCTTAATTCTAAGGCTTAATTCTAAAGCTTGATGACAAAGATTGATGATCCTCTTCTGTGTTTTTAGACTACTATTTATAGGCAAGAGTTGTAGTAGACTCCTTGTTAAACTCTGGTCATAAAATAGGAATCAAAGTCTACTAAACAGGAAGTTCGTAAATTCTTCGCAATATGGGAGAGTTAATCACGTGGCCACGCCTCCTTTGTTCTTCCTTCACACGTGGGCACGGCTCACTTTCTTCTTCTTCCACATGTGGCCACCTGTGGTCCTCCACTGGGAATCCACGTGGTCTTCAAAATTTCATCCCTTCTTTATCACATGGCCACGGTTCTTACAAGAGGAAATTTCACATGCCCACGGTTCTTATTGCTTTTGTTCTTCACGTGGCCACGTGATGAATTCTTCAATACTCTCACGTGGTCATGGCTCAAGGCTCTGGACTGGACACTAGTTTTCTCGCCCAATTTCTTCATATTTGCACTTTTAGCCCTAAACTTTGTCCTTTTTACACTTTAAGCCCTTTTATGTCAAATTAAACCTGAAAATCAAACAAAACACAGAATTAACCTCAAAAACATAAATATGAACAAATTAACTCTAAATTAACCTAAATCAAACCAAAACAACTAAATAACTTAACTAAAAACATATCAAAAACCATATATATTTCACACTTATCAAATACCCCACACTTAAACCTTGCTTGCCCTCAAGCAAATTAGAACAAACCCTCCTTCAAAACCATCAAACTTGTATAAAGATATGCAATTTTAAAACCAAACTTAGCATTTTAACAAGAGCACTCAACATAACTCTAAATAGATTAACTTCAACAAGAGAATATAAACCCGTAGGTCATCTCCGCTAAACAACTCAAAACAAGCTTAAAATCACATAGGTCTTACAAAGGGTGTAATGGGGCTAAGGGTATGTTTATCAAAGAATGGATAAAAGATAATCAAAATGAATATAGCCACTCTAAGACCAAATAGATTACAAACACCCCAATAACTTAAGTAATACAAATTTTGCTCATCCTTGCCTTGATTCCAAACTTTCTTTATGCTCTTTCACCAAGAAGTCAATATTTTTCCATTTTTCCTTTCCTTGTACTACCCCACACTTATATTTTTTCATATTTGCTAGTTCCTTTTTTTTTTCTTTTGTAATTTTTTTCTTTCTCTTTTTTTTTTCTTTTTTTTTTATTGAACTAGCCTTTACAAGCTAACCTCAAGGTAATACAAGGTATATTTTCAATTGAATTCATCAATAACATTGTTAAGACTTTCTTACTACACCCAAATGAAAATTTACTGTTTCACTCATCCCTTTAATCCTAAAGTGGCTAACTCTATAGGTGAGATAAAAGCTTTTTAGGTTATATGGTTAAAACTTTAGGTATAACAAAAAAATATTAATGGTACGCATTAAGCATACCCTTATAAGCTCAAAATGGTTAATCAAAGGATAAATTCATCAAGGTAGGACACAAGTCTTTTTAAAAGAGTTTATCAAGAAAATTGTTGCCTAGATCATTTTCTAAGATGCTTGAGTTGTTCATATGCTTTGAAGGGTGATGAGGAAGGTTCTAGTGTTCTAAATTTTCTTACTTCACTACTTTATTGCATTGATTTTTTTCTAAGTTAAAAATTGGTCTAAGTGCTTTTAAGAATTTGGAAACTAACAAATATTTATCAAGTTGAAGATTAACCCATCCAAAGGCATATTAAACAACATAAATGTTCTATTGCTAAGCAAAGGTCCAAAACATGCATATTCTATATCCAAGTTCAAAGTGTTCCAAGTTTAGAAGTCAACGAGTGCAAACTAAGTTTTCATGCAAATTAAATGAAAAGGTGAACTACATACATCTTTAATATGTTTTACAAACTCAAACTAACATAAACATAATAAAAGAAAACAAAACACAAAATAACAGAATTTTGATTCATGAAAAAGAAAAATAAAGTTGAAGAAAAACTTCCTGAAAGGAGGCTACCCCCTCCTTAAAACATTGTTGTCCACAACAAATGATGATCTATTACGGTGGCGGTGGTGGTGGAGGAAACCGCTGCCAAAAGTGATGAATAAAATGCTCAACTCTCCGATTTCCTTCCATGATCGTATCACGAAGTATATCTAATCTTCCTTGCATTTGATCGAGTCTCATTTGTTGCGCATCCAACCGTCCACTTAGTTGATTAAATGGTGCTTCCCATTCCGGTGTTGTAGGCTCATTAATTGGGGAAGGTACAGTCGTGGCAATATGCTCCTCATTCGGTTCCTCTTACTGCTCCTCTTGTTGCTCCTCTTGCTGCTCAAAACGAATATTGTTCTCTCTTAAATACTCCTCCCGAGTTGCCCAATGACCATGAGGCTTAGGGATCAGAATTTTCATCCTTTTCAGCATTGTATTATCAACACAAGGCAAATCTCCTTTAAGTGGTTGTCCATAAACCGGATGCTCAACTGCAGAAGCTAGAACCGTAGCTATCCATCCTATAGAAATTTTATCCATGTTCCCTGGCATTTTCTGCAAGTCCTTAATTCGGGTAGCTATAATACCTGCTCCATTTAGTGCTATTCCATCCATCATACAACGGAGAACCATGGCTTGCGAGACACTAATGGTGCTTGCATTCTTCAAATTGTTGTACATACTCTTTGCAAGAAACCGATGAATGATTCTCAATGCAGGAGTCCTCAAATCATGGACCTTGCATTGTCCCCCTACCCATGGTTCATCTAATTCAAGGTCCTTAATCCGTTCCCAATTCTCCATAGGCGAAGTATCTTCCAGTTCAGTAGGGGCATTAGGCACAAATCCAAGAATTTTCGAGAATTGACTAAAAGTTAAAGAATATCCTCTCTTACCCAACTTAAAACCTACTGTGCCGTCCTCCTCATCTCCCTTAAAATAGCATTCAAAGGAGTATAAGAAATCCCTTGCCATATCTGGATAGACTTTCGGCTTATTTGCAATGAATCTCCCCCAGCCAATATTTTGGATCAATGGCTCTATCTCATAATCCCACAGATTTCCAGCCGGGATATTGAGGAACAAATGGCTTAAATATGCGGGCTGGACATATGTGCAATTGCTGAAGTAGTCGAATTTATTAACCTTATTCTTGTCCACATACGACGGAATGCGTACCCCATAAGAACTTGCCACATCCGGATATTTAGTCCTTCGAGGTGCCACTACAAAGAAAGAAAAACATAATGTAAGTATTTACAACCCAAAACCGACTAAAGTGTAAGCATAGGGAGCATGTATTGAATGAATTAAGCTACTCTTGGATGCAATGAGAAATGTGGATAGCATGTGTGGGGATCAAAATGATATTCATAAAAGATGTTTAAAAAAAAAAAACTCATTGAGGCATTTTATCAAGTATGTTATGAGCACACATTTGAGCATTAATTTATAGAGCATAACAAAGATTGTTTACTACCCAATTACATGCCAAGCATCTATATCATGCATATAATACTCATATTTATCCAAAGAATCAAAAAGAATTAACATGCAACCCAAAATTGTTAAGTACAAAGTAACCTAAAAACTTAACATTTATGAAAAATTGGCACAAATTACAATCCATGGATGTTAAGCAAACAAATTAAGGAGTAATGGGAGTAAATACTTACTTGAAAGTGAGATTACACCAAAATTGCAGCACAAATTTGAGGTGGTGTGTGTGAGTAGTGAAAAACCTAAAATAGTGAAGAAAATATGGAGAAGGAAGAAATTATGGGTAGGAGAGAGAGAAAAATGGAAGAGGAAACAAATGGAGATGGTGATGATTGGTGATGAGTGAAAATCCCTTGGTCATGGGTTAAATTCGTGGTGGCGAGGCATGGGCACGGAGAGAGTGAAATGAAATGAAAATGAAGAAGAAGAGAAGAAATCGTGAAGTTTTTATAAAGGGTAGAGGGGTAGGACGTGGCCACGTGAGTTTCAATGAAGAAATACACGTGGTCACGTGTGAAGATGAAAATTTTGATAGTGGACTTAGGCGTGGCCACGTGAAATTCCTTGAAGAAATACACGTGGTCACGTGTGAGGTAGCAAAATGACATAGGTGACTTATGCGTGGCCATGTGAGGTTCAATGAAGAACTACACGTGGTCATGTGTAAAGATGCAAAATGGGACAGAAGACTGATGCGTGGCCACATGAAATTCCATGAAGAAATACATGTGGTCACATGTTTTTAATATTTTTCTGCCTTTCTTCTTCGATACACACCCATACAATTGATCTTCCTTAAATGCACATATCTCTATTTTAAATCCTTGATTTACTCACTCTTTTCATGAATCAAAACACTTAAACACTCAAACATTCATAAATCAAAACACTTAAACACACAAACATGCAACAAACACAAATTTTGACTGAAAACATAAAAGAGATAGAAAGTTAGAGTTCTGAGTTTTTGGAGTCTCCAGCTAGACTCTCCAAACCGTTTTTTAAGTATCTTTAAGAACCATGGTTGCTTCAGCAACCTCTTGTTGTCCGATTTGGTATGGTTTAAGTCGATGACCATTGACTGTAAATTCACGTCCATCTTTTAATCTTTTGATCGTCACTACACCAAAATTATTGCTTGTCATCACTTGATATGGTCCAAGCCACTTCGATTTCAGCTTTCCTGGAAACAAACGAAGACGACTATTAGAAAGAAGCACTAACATTCTCGGGACAAAATCTTTTACCCTTAGATGCTTGTCATGCCATCATTTGGTCTTTTCTTTATAAAGTGCAGCATTATTATATGACCATTGTCGAATTTCATCAAGTTCATTGAACTGCAATTTTCTTCTTTCTCCTGCATTTCTCAAATCAAAGTCAAGAAATTTGGTAGCCCAATATGCTTTATGTTCCAATTCGACCGGAAGGTGACATGCTTTTCCAAAAACAATTCTAAAGGGAGACATACCTATAGGAGTTTTAAATGCGGTTCGATAAGCCCATAAAGCCTCATATAACCTAAGAGACCAATCTTTTCTAGAGTTATTTACTGTCTTTTCTAAGATTGACTTCAACTCCCTATTAGATACTTCCACTTGGCCATTGGCTTGAGGGTGGTATGGGGTTGTGATTTTGTGCTTAACACCAAATTTCTTAAGTAAGGTCTTAAATTGATGGTTGACAAAGTGTTTGCCTCCATCACTTATAATAGTTCTAGGTGCTCCGAATCTAGTGAAAATATTCTTCCTAATGAATTCCAGCACAATTTTTGCATCGTATGTTCAAGTAGCTATTGCCTCTACCCATTTACTCACATAATCCATAGCTACCAAAATATACTCAAACCCAAATGAATTCGGAAAAGGTCCCATAAAATAAATGCCCCAAACATCAAATATTTCCACTTCTAGTACATTGTTCATAGGCATCTCATCTCTTTTGGATATATTTCCTACCGTTGGCATTTATCACAAGTAGATATAAAAGATCTTACATCCTCAAATAAATTAGGCCAGAAAAAACCTGATTGGAGTATCTTTTGAACCGTCCTATTTGGTCGGTGATGACCTCCAACTTCACCTCCATGACATTGGTTCATGATAGCTTCTTGCTCCGATTCCAGTACGCATCTTCTTAGTATTTGATCCGGGCATATCTTGATGAGGTATGGATCGTCCCAAAGGTAATGCTTGGCATCTGTTATGAGCTTTTTCTTTTGTTGCCAAGTAAATTCCTTAGGAAGATAGCCACCTGCAAGAAAATTATCTACATTAGCATACCATGGAACTGAATTCTCATAGGTGTAACAAGCACAGATAAGTTCATTGGGAAATAAGTCAGAAATTTCTCCCTTTTCGATACTGGCATGATCCAATCTAGATAGATGGTCAGCCATAAAATTTTCTGCGCCCTTCTTATCTTTGATTTCAACATCAAATTCTTAAAGTAGTAACACCCATCGGATAAGTCTTGGTTTAGAATCCTTCTTTGCAAAAAGATGTCTCAATGCGGCATGGTCCGACCACATCGTAATTTTGGATCCTAAGAGGTAAGACCTGAATTTCTCAAATGAAAAGACGATTGCTAAGAGTTCCTTCTCCGTAGTGGTGTAATTTACTTGGGCTCCGGTGAGTGTATGGCTTGCATAATAGATGGTGTAGAAAATCTTCTCCTTCCGCTGTCCTAAGACTGCTCCAACTGTATAATCACTTGCATCACACATAATTTCAAAGGGTAAGCTCCAATCGGGTGATGTAATGACTGGTGCACTAACTAATTTTTGCTTCAATAGGTTAAAAGCCTGCAAACACTCAATATTAAAATCAAATGCAGCATCTTTAAGCAATAAATTAGAGAGTAGTTTGGCAATTTTAGAAAAATCCTTAATAAATCGACGATAAAACCCGGCATGACCAAGGAAACTCCTAATGCCTTTTATACTAGTTGGTGGAGGCAATTTCTCTATCACATCAACTTTTTCTTTGTCAACCTCAATGCCTTTTTTAGATATTTTATGCCCTAAGACAATGCCTTCTCTAACCATGAAATGACATTTTTCCCAATTAAGCACCAAATTTGTTTCTTGACACCTTTTTAAAACCAATGCTAGATTATGCAAACAAGATTCAAAATCATGACCATAAATAGTGAAATCATCCATGAAAACTTCCATAAATTTTTCAATAAAGTCATGAAATATGGCCATCATGCATTGTTGAAATGTAGCAGGTGCATTACAAACACCGAAAGGCATTCTCCTATATACAAATGTTCCATATGGACATGTGAATGTGGTATTTTCTTAGTCTTTCGGGGCTATAGGTATTTGCATATACCCCGAATAACCATCTAAGAAACAATAAAATTTATTTCCTGCTAATCACTCTAACATTTGGTAAATAAAAGGCAATGAAAAATGGTTTTTTCTAGTGGCATTGTTTAACCTTCTATAGTCAATACATACCCTCCATCCCGTTACCGTGCGTGTAGGAATTAATTCATTATTTTCATTTATCACTACAGTCATTCCCCCCTTTTTAGGTACACATTGAACGGGACCTACCCAATTACTATCGGAGATAGGATAAATAATACCTGCATCAAGTAGTTTCAATACCTCCTTTTTCACTACCTCTTGCATAGTTGGGTTGAGCCTTCTTTGAGGTCGCACCACTGGTTTAAAGTTGTCCTCCATGGGTATACGATGTGTACAATAGCTTGGGCTAATCCCTTTTAAGTTGGATGTCGCCCAACCAATTTCTTCTTTATGCTTTTTGAGTACTCCAATGAGCATTTCTTCTTCCAAATCTGTCAATAAAGATGAAATAATTACCGGATTAGCATTATCACTTAAAAATACATATTTCAAATGAGATGGAAGTGTTTTAAGTTCAGAATCTCCCTTAGGAGGGGATGGCTCATCCTCCATTTCACTGTCTTCACTATACTCTTGTTCTAGAATTTGTATCAACTTTTCCTCCTTTGTATCTAACTCTTCCTTTTCCTTTGGATGCATTAAGCAACTTTGAAGCTCATCTTTGAGAATGATTTCCTCTTGCTTTGTGTTGGCACATTCTTGAACCTCATCAACAAAGTAAATGGATTCTTCAAAATCATACGAGGGGTGTTTTAAAATTTTGTTAACATTAAAAACCATTTTCTCCTCGTTAAATCTTAAAGTAACCGTTTGTCCATGAACATCTATTAAAGCTCTTACTGTGTTCAAGAATGGCCTCCCCACAATTAATGGCACCTTTCTATCTTCTTCCATGTCCATTACCACAAAATCCACTGGAAATATGAAATTTCCTACTTTTACCAATAGGTCCTCGATGATTCCTTTTGGCCTCTTCACCGATCTATCCGCCAATTGAAGCGTCATTCGGGTTTCCTTTAAATCACCTAGATTCAATTTCCTGCAAATTGAATAAGGCATCAAATTAATACTTGCACCCAAATCACATAAAGCATTTCCAACAAAATTTTCTCCTAATTCACAAGGTAATGTAAAACTACCTGGATCTTCTAATTTTTCAGGAATTTTATTGGTTAATATAGCACTACAATTATCGGACAATTGAACCGTTCCTATTCCTTCTAGCTTTTTCTTATTAGAGCACAATTCTTTCATGAATTTAGCATATTTAGGCATGTGTAATAAAGCTTTAGCAAATGGTAAGTTTATATGTAGCTTTTTAAACATGTCCAAAAATCTACTCAATTGTTCATTTTGTTTCTCTTTTCTAGCTAGAACCAGAAATGGCAATTGAGATTCATCAAGAATTGTAGAAACAAGTTTGTCCTCACCTTTACCCTTCTCAACCGTAGGAGGTGCTTTTTCATTATTTTCAGAATTAGAAACACTTACCTCCGTTGTCGGTTCCACCTTTTTAGAAGAATCCTTACCAAGTTCAGTCTTCTCTAATTCTTTCCACTCCTTAGGGTGATTGCTTTGGCTTCCTTGTTCGGATTTCGGTCGACATTGGATGGAAATGTCCCTTGAGCACAGTTTGATAAAGAACTAGCAAGTTGCCCCATTTGGTTTTCTAAGTTCCTAATGGATGCCTCTTGGTTTCTCATCCAAATATCTTGCGATTTCCACCTAACATCTTGACTAGCTAAAATTGAGTTTTGGGATGCCATGAAATTTGCAATCATTTCCTCAATATTAGATTCCTTTTCTTGAGGTGGGGGAGGTTGAGGTTTTTGAAAACCGGGTGGTTGGTGGTATGCTTGTGATGGGTATTGGTTTTGATAATGTTGTGGAGCTTGGTTTTGGTATGGAAGTTGGTTATTGGAAGTTTGGTTGTGGTTAAATTGGGGTCTAGGATTGGGGTTAGAAGAAGAACCTTGATTACCTTCCCTCCATGAAAAATTTGGATGGCTTTTCCATCCCGCATTGTAAGTGTTGCTATAGGGATTCAAGACATTCACTTCTTCCACCATATTTTCAGCATTCTTCATTCCCAAAGGTCCTGGAATTCCTACATAGGATTCAACTTCATTGGACAACATAGAGGCATTTTTAGCTTTAAGCTAATTTATTTCTTTTGAATATTTCTTTTCCATTAATTCTAATTGAGCTTTCAACATAGCTACTTCATCAATATTATGAACTCCCTATTTCTTTTGAGTTGCTCTAGAGCAAGCCCATTGAGCATCATTGGTGGCCATCTCATCTAGGAGTAAGAATGCATCCTCGAGAACTTGATTCATAAAACTCCCATTTGAGGCTGCATCTAGCAAAGATCTTGTTGATGGATGAGCACCTGCATAAAAAATGTGCATCAGTTGAAAAACAGGAACTTCATGATGAGGACAACTTTTCAAAAGACTCCTAAATCTTTCCCATGCCTCATGAAATGGCTCCTCATAAAACTGTTGAAAATCACTAATTTGTTTCCTAATGAGGGCAGTCTTAGTGGGTGGAAAAAACTTGCAAAGAAATTTTTCTTGCATTTGTTGCCAAGAATTGATGGATTTATTTGGTAGCATTTGTAGCCAATCCCTAGCTTTTCCTATGAGGGTGAATGGGAAGAGTTTCAACCTAATTGCATCAGTCGATACATTAAGAATTTGCATAGTGTCACTCACATCTAAGAACATATCTAAATGTTGTGCAGGATCCTCTATGTCCAAACCCGAAAACTAGTTTCTTTGTAGCATAGTTATGGTAGCGGGTTAATCTCAAAGGGTTGGTGGTGAGGAATCCTAATAGTTCTATGCTCTTCATTCCACCTAGGGATAGCATAATCCCTAATGGTTCTAGGTCTATACCCATTCCCGGGAGCTTGGTGGGGTATATGTTGCTCTTCGATCCTAGGTGGTGGATCATTCATAGGTTGTTAAATTTCTGGATCGTTCTTGTTGCCTCTCAACCTTCTAATCCTATGGAATGTCCTTTCAATTTCAGGGTCTAATGGTAAGATGGGGTTGTCTCTCACTATAAACCACTTGTTACTTAAAAAGAAAAATAGAAATTAGATGGAGAAGAGATGAAAACACACAAAAATCAGTTTAAAATAAAAATAAATAAACAAACGCCAATGTATCCCCAGCAACGGCGCCAAAAACTTGACCGGTGTCTAGCAAGTGTACTAGATCGGCTAGTAATATAGGGAAATAAGATTATGATCCAAAATATCGAACCCAAGGGAAACTCGTGCTTGTATGTGCTATTTCAATTTCAAAACCAATTTTGTGTGTAAAGAGAGAAGAGAAATCCCAAAGTTGTGATGATTTGAAAATAAGAATTTAAAACTAAGTTAAAACAATTGAAAAAACTAAAGTAAGTAAGAGATCTTTTGAAAGCAAGTAAATTGAATGAGTTAAAAATCAATGATAAAGACAACTTTCACTAAAGGACTATCCACCTTAACTAATATTGCTATGACTTAATTAAAAGAAAACATACAAGTGATTATAGAGAATTCAGTTTAATAAACCCAGACAACTTTATTCAAGATTATCATTCCAAGCATTAAACTCTCTTATTCAGAACAATTCAATACTTAGCATAAGGAACTGAATTAAGTCTCCTAGATGTCTATTAAAGCCTTTCTCAAGAGATTTAACTTTCACCTATTCTTGGTTACACTTTTCTTAATCTTAACTTACTCAAATTAACACACAATTATAGCTTATTCAGATTATAATCATGCATTAATCCAACTAAATTAACCTAAGAGCATGCAAGTTATTTATCAACTTAAACCAATTAATTAACCAATTCTTAATCAAGTTAATAATCAACTAAAAATTGAGAAAAGACAAGACTATGTTTAAGAACCAAGAAATAATCAACTTGTATTAAAATTGAAGAACAAACTTAAGTCATAACAATACAAGTTAAGGATTCAAGTATCCTTTAGCAAAAGTAAAGAAAACTACTCACAAGACATTCTTTAAAACTAAAAACAATGTTTTGAAAAGACTGTAAAAACAAAGAATGTAAACAACTAAGAAAACAAGCTTAATTCTAAGGCTTAATTCTAAAGCTTGATGACAAAGATTGATGATCCTCTTCTGTGTTTTTGGACTGCTATTTATAGGATAGAGTTGTAGTAGACTCCTTGTTAAACTCTGGTCATAAAATAGGAATCAAAGTCTGTTAAATAGGAAGTTTGTAAATCCTTCGCGACATGGGAGAGTTAATCACGTGGCCACGCCTCCTTTGTTCTTCCTTCACACGTGGGCACGACTCACTTTCTTCTTCTTCCACACATGGCCACGTGTGGTCCTTCACTGGGAATCCACGCGGTCATGTGGTCTTTAAAATTTCATCCCTTCTTTATCACATGGCCACGGTTCTTACAAGAGGAAATTTCACATGCCCATGGTTCTTATTGCTTTTGTTCTTCACGTGGCCACGTGATGAATTCTTCAATACTCTCACGTGGTCACGGCTTAAGGCTCTGGACTGGACACTAGTTTTCTCGCCCAATTTCTTCATATTTGCACTTTTAGCCCTAAACTTTGTCCTTTTTACACTTTAAGCCCTTTTATGTCAAATTAAACCTGAAAATCAAACAAAACACAGAATTAACCTCAAAAACATAAATATTAACAAAGTAACTCTAAATTAACCTAAATCAAACCAAAACAACTAAATAACTTAACTAAAAACATATCAAAAACCATATATACTTCACACTTATCATTAGCTATCGGATTGGCTCCTAAATGGAAAATCGAGTAGTTATAATAATTGGATCCGGAATGGAAAATTTTGGTTTAATTAGGTCATCCGTATCTAAAATATTTGAATTTTATGATAAAATTAATCTCGCATTAGGTATGGGGAGGATTTGACTCCCCAATAGCATAATTAGTTATTGTTATTATTTATATTAAAACATGTAAGGAACTAAACAAGATTTATCAAAAGTTTCCTACATCCACTTCTATAGACTGGTGTTGGCCTGTCCTGATGCAGAAAAAGTTCCTTTGCAAAAGCCTTGACTACCAAAAACCTACACGGATTAAAATAACCCGTGCTAAGCTATACAGCTTAGTGGGGAATTCTAAACATGAAAGACAACCACTCACAATGGTCGTCAAAAATATAGGACATATAAAACAATTGAATAATAATAATATTTACATGTCAAGAAAAAGTAAAAGATAGCATACTTGATTACATACAATTCATGAAGAGATCTGTATATAATGTAAATAGATACCAAATCATGCTTATGGAACCGCAGTTAAACAAGATAAATCATATATCAGAAGCATAGTTCATACGGTAATTAACTGTGAAATATTAATGCTTTTCCTTAGCCTACTTAGGTTCTAAGAGTGGATAACGGGATCGGTGGATACCCGAGAGTATCAACGGTAGATATCCGAAGATATCAAAACTGTGGACCCAATCAGGGCCAACTATACGGTGGACCGGTCAAGGACCCAAAAGGGTCAAGCAACAACCCAAATGAGTTGTAAAAGATCCAGCAGGATCAACTATACTGTGGACCTAAAAAGGTCGACTGTGGGAGCTGCAATTCCCTATAGGCGCCTATCTATCCACATCTGAACTCTATTGCAGGCAATACTTTATTCATGCTCATACTCTCATATACATAATCATACCATAAACTTGATCATATTCTCATTCAGCATCTCACATATTCATAGTCATGCTAAAACATCATCTATCTCATAGGGCAAATACATGCTCGTACACTCATAAACATAATTATAAATATACATACCTGTAGGTACATTCGCATATAGTAGGCTTATTCTTATAAGCATGTTTATCTATATATATGCCTTTATCATCATTCAACTCATGTGCACTTTCATATCATAGGATTACATATGTGTACATCAATTTGGCATATAACAATCATGTACAAATCTAATTATATGTATAAGTTAGATATTTTCATCACTAATATTTATTTATGTACACATACGAATGTATATATATACCTATAAATCCTTCATTTATAGTCATATTACATGCTCTATCCAATTTATTTTACAATCACATAAACAACTTTTTATTTCAATTAATTAAAAGTCATAGAATAAAATGTCACAAAAATCTGCACAGGGCAGCATTCTGGACTCGATTTGTGAGCCAAATTTGAAATTGAAGATGTCATTTTTAAGCAAAATGGACTTCTACAATCTTATTCCCCTATGTGTTTAGTTTCCAGAGCATCAAAATTAATCTTAATATCTGGTTTATAACTCGATTTATTTGAAAAATACTATAGGCTGTTCATAGAACCAAAACAGTGGGGGCTGTCACTTATAAAAATTCATAGCATAAAATAAAGAGAGATTTAGACCAACATTTCTTCATCAAAAACGTACTCCTAGGTATCTAGTTTACTCATAATTTTACAGAATAATATTTTGACTTCTCTACTCTTACTTATGCCCAAAATACCAACATCTGTACCCTAACAGTCCCAACAGATTCAACGAATTTCATGCTAATTATTTGACAAACTTAGAAATACAATTAGGCATTACTTCCTTCATATAAAATGTGTCTTTATGAGTCTAGTTTTCATAGAAATTAATTTCATGTCATTATGATCATTTTACATACAGATATCTCAATTTTTCCCCAACCTGGTCCAGAATCCGAATTTAGAAGTTTTCCTAAATTCAATAAATCATAAAAAAATATCTAGAGGCAGAATTTGAGTGTAATTTTTTCTTATGAAATCTTTGTATATAAGTATAGTTTAAGACCCAATTGGAATCATCTAATTATCTATTCTCAAACTCAAGATATTACCAAAATAGTACAACTAGGTCCAGTGAACTCAAACCCAGAATTTTTAAGACTCACATGCATTTCTTATCTTGTGTTCTCTTTACTTTTCTCTAGATTTCAAGCCAACCACAACATGTTCCAGTAGATAATTTCACATGCAATATGAATAATCCTAAGTTCCCATACCTTGGCCAAAATCCCTATCACACCCAAGCTTTCAATCCCTTGCAATGTCTTTCCCTTTATCCTTTCTATCTCCTCCTTCTTTAACTACAACACAATTCATTCCCCATTATTCCATCATTTCCAGCACTTGTTCATCATTTACCACAACCAAGATGAGAAGAAGAAGAAGAAGATGATGATGAAATTCAATAGAAACCACTTACCTTAGAGTTAAGCACTTAAATGCCTTAATTAACCATCAAGATTTGTCACTTAACTAGCTTGAAGATTCAAAGGCTTGAAAGAAAATGCAAGGAAGTAAATTTCTGGTTTTTCTCCTCTCTCAATGCCGACCACACCTTCACCCACTCTCACTTTTCTCTTTCCATCCACTAAGATTATTCTATTTATAATACTATGGTAAATGTCCTCTTTAATTCCTCAAGAATTTGCATGTCACATTAACAACATCCAATTCTTTGCATGTCACAAATTATACCCCACCATTTAATTAATTCTTAATTCAACCTCATCATTTAACCTCTTTCTTACATTAGCCTCTCCATTGTTCACAAATTCTCAATTGAAAAATGTCATAATTACCAATTTACCCCAAATCAATATTTATACTACAACTAAACCCTCAATTAAAAATTAAATCACACTAATCAATTTATTTTTCATGCCATTTAAAATAAATAAAACATAATTTATCCCTTAACAACTTATTTATAAGAATTTTCTCATTAAATAATTAATCTTAATCAAATAAAAACTCCTCTCAAAACATGAAATTTAATTAGGGTCATGTATGGGGTCTCACAATTCTCTCCCCCTTAAGGAATTTCATCCTCGAAATTCATACCTGAATTAAACAACTAAGGATATTGCTTCTTCATGGTTGCCTCTGGTTCCCAAGTTACTTCTTGTACACCATGATGTTGCCAGAGTACTTTAACCAGAGGGATCTGCTTGTTTCTCAATTGCCTGATCTCTCTAGCCAGGATTTCCTTCGGTTCCTCATCATAAGTGAAATCCGGCTGTAACTGAATATCTTGAACTTGTAACTTGTGAGATTCATCCGAGCGATATCTTCGAAGCATAGATACATGAAACACGTCATGAAGCTTGGCCAATTCCATAGGAAGAGCCAACCTGTAAGCCACTGGTCCGACTCTTTGAAGAATTTCATACGGACCAATGAATCTCGGACTGAGTTTTCCCTTTTTCCCAAATCTAAGCACTTTTCTCCAAGGAGATACCTTCAAAAATACTTTGTCACCCACCTGGTACTCGATATCCCTTCTTTTAAGGTCAGCATATGATTTCTGCCTGTCACTCGCTTCTTTCAACCTCTGCTTGATAACTTGAACCTTTTCTTCTGTATCTCTAACAAGGTCAGGACCAATTAACTTACATTCGGTCAACTCAATCCAGCAGACTAGAATTCTACATTTTCTGCCATATAAAGCCTCATATGGTGCCATTTGAATACTCTTCTGATAGCTGTTATTATAAGCAAATTCCATTAAGGCTACATATTTATCCCAACTTCCATAAAACTCCAAAGCACATCCCCTCATCATATCTTCAAGAATCTGAATAACCCTTTCGGATTGCCCATCCATTTGAGGATGAAAATCTGTACTGTACTTGAGCTGTGTTCCCAAAGCTTGCTGTAAACTCTGCCAAAATCTCGATGTAAACCTTGGATCTCGATCCGAAATTATAGACACAGGTATACCATGTAACCGTACAATCTCATTCACATACAATTCTGCAAGCCTATCCATGGAATAATCTGTTCGAACAGGTAAAAAGTGAGCTACTTTTGTTAACTTATCAACTATTACCCAAACAGCATCATATTTCCTTTGAGAAAGAGGCAAACCGGTAACAAAATCCATGGTAATGTCTTCCCACTTCCACTGTGGAATCGAAATGGGATTCAGAAGACCTGAAGGAAACTGATGTTCTGCTTTCACTTGCTGACATGTTAGACATTTAGAAACATAATCAACAATATCCTTCTTCATGCCAGGCCACCAGTAAAACTGTTTCAACTCTTGATACATCTTGTTCCCACCTGGATGCATAGTAAATGCAGTATTATGTGCTTCATGCAACAATATTCTTTTCACTTCTTTGTCATCAGGAATACACAACCTGTTATGGTAGTATACACCACCATCTTCTTTCACTGAAAAACTAGATTGATTACCTTCACAAACTACTTTAACAATCGGTTGTAACTTTACATCATCCTTCTGAGCATCAATCATTATCTGCCTAACCATAGGCTTAACTTTAAGCTGTGCTAGTAAAGCACCATCCGAAGCAAATTTCCATCTGCACTGTTTTAACATCAATACTGCCATTGACTTACGACTCAAGGCATCAGCAACCACATTTGCTTTTCCTGGGTGGTAGTCAACTATACAATCATAATCTTTGAATAGTTCAAACCATCTCCTCTGCCTCAAATTAAGTTCTTTTTGAGTAAGCAAGTACTTGAGGCTTTTATGATCAGTATAAATCCTGCATTTTTCCCCATACAAGTAATGTCGCCAAATCTTTAAAGCAAATACCACAGCTGCCAGTTCTAAATCATGAGTCGGGTAGTTTTGTTCATCTGATTTCAACTGTCTAGATGCATAAGCTACAACTTTACCATCTTGCATCAATACACAACCCAAACCAACCTTAGATGCATCACTGTACATTGCATACTCTTTCCCTGCCACAGGTTGAGTCAACACTGGAGCTTCAGTCAACATTTTCTTCAACCTTCCAAAGCTTGCTTGACAATGATCAGACCATTCAAACTTAATATTCTTTCTTAACAGCTTAGTGAGGGGTGAAGCAATGACAGAAAAACCCTTCACAAAACGACGATAATAACCTGCCAACCCGAGAAAACTTCTAATTTCATGCACATTCCTGGGTGGTCTCCAATTAACAATAGCTTCAATTTTATTTGGATCAACCCTAACACCTTCAGCAGATACAACATGACCTAGGAAAGAAACTTCCTTAAGCCAGAAGTCACACTTGCTCAATTTGGCATACAACTCATTTTCTTTCAAAGTTTGTAATACAATTCTCAGATGTTCAACATGTTTAGCTTCATTTCTGGAGTAAATTAATATGTCATCAATAAATACTACAACAAATTGATCCAAGTAGGGTCTGAATACCCTATTCATGAGATCCATGAATGCAGCAGGAGCATTAGTCAACCCAAATGGCATGACTAAAAATTCATAATGCCCATAAAGAGTTCTAAATGCAGTCTTAGGAACATCCCCATCTTTAACTCTGAGCTGATAATATCTTGATCGCAAATCTATCTTTGAAAACACACCAGCACCACTTAACTGATCAAATAAATCCTCTATTCGTGGCAAAGGATATTTGTTCTTCACTGTCACTTTGTTCAACTGTCTATAATCGATACACATTCTCATAGACCCATCCTTCTTCTTAACGAATAAAACCGGAGCACCCCAAGGTGACACACTGGGTCTGATGAAACCTTTGTCTAATAATTCCTGTAATTGAACCTTCAACTCTTTTAATTTAGGTGGAGCCATTCTGTATGGTGCCCTAGAGATCGGGGCTGTACCAGGTAACAGATCAATAGATAACTCAACATCTCTTTCTGAGGGAAGACCAGGTAATTCCTCAGGAAATACTTCTGAAAATTCTTTCACAATCGGTATTTTGTCAAGCTCCACTGTATCCCTTTTTGAGTCAAGGACTAAAGCTAAAAATGCTTCACATCCTTTTCTAAGGCAACGTCTAGCTTGCATTGCTGATATAACATTAGTTGATAGCTTGGAAAATTTGCCTTCTACTACCACTTCCTTTCCTTCATCATTCCTGAGGGTTACTGTTTTCATTTCACAATTCACCACTGCATGATGCTTGGATAACCAATCCATTCCCAAAATTACATCAGACTCATGAAAAGGCAATACAATCAAATCTGCTGGAAACTCTCTCCCTTGAACTACTATAGGACAGTCTTTACACACCTTATTAACAATTGTACTATGTCCCAATGGACTAGTTACACATACATCAAAATCTAACTGTTGTGTTTTAAAACTAGCTCTACCCGAAACCCCAATACAAACATAAGAATGAGTAGAGCCAGGATCAATAAGTGCATGTATGTTACAATTATAAAGAGAAAAAGTACCAGCTATGACGTCTGGAGCATTCTGTTCCTCCCGAGCCTTCATTGCATAAGCTCGTCTAGCAACCATTTGAGTAGGAGGTCTATCAACTGTTTCTGACATATTCTGGGACTGAGATCCATGATGATCTGGTCCAAACCTTCCTCTGCCTCTACCTCTTCCAGATGGGGGTGCATTAGAAGCTCCCCTGCTATTCTGTTGCTTAAAACCCTGATCCGACTTCAAAGGACAATTTGCCATAAAATGATCAGCACTGCCACATCTAAAGCATTCTCCAGCCAGTTTCCTGCAACTACCCCAATGATGCCTGGAACAATGGGAACACTCAGGTGCTTGTCTCCCATTCTGTCTTCCTAAAGCTTCCTTCTCATTTTTAAACTTGGCAGAAGATTCTTGTTTCTTTCCTTTATTAGAAGAACTGAAAATAGATCCTGCAGGCTGACTTCCTTGAGTTCCTCTAAATCTTTTTCCAGTAGATGATCCTTCCCTGGAACCACTTCTTTTATACTCCCTCTCTCTTTTAGCTATCTCATACTTTTCAATTTTCATAGCAGTTGTGACCAGTTGATTAAAATCTACCACATTTAAGGATGTGAATCCGAACAATTTTTCTTTGATTCGGTCATTTAGCCCATCTTCAAAGTGCCTGCATTTAAATACTCCTGTCAACATCTCTTTGGGAACATATTTGCATAATCGGCTAAATTCCTTTTCATATTCAGCCAGAAATAGAGCTTTTTGCCTCAGACTCAGAAACTGCTTCAATTTCTCCTCCTTGTAAGCCTCAGTAACATATTTTTTTCTGAACTCCCCCTCAAAGAATTCCCAAGTAAGTGGATCAGGTAACTGAGGTTGTCTCAAAATCAACTTCCACCAATCATATGCCATGCCTTGAAGTAAGGACACAGCACAAGATACCTTATGATTTGCAGGACAGTTTATTTCATCAAATATCCTCTCCAGTCTTTCTAACCAGAACTCAGCTTCTTCAGATTGTTCTAGATTGGTGCCCATAAATTCTTGTGCCCCATGCTTTCTAATTTCAGAGATTGGAGCCTTGGGCATGGTCATTCTTTGCAGAATCTGGGCCATATCCTGAGAAATTTTTAACAAGGTCTCTCCAGGAACTGCGGTAGGAGTTTCATTTCGATGCGAAGAGGAAGTCATTGGATTAGGAGGATTTGATCTAACCGGTAAATTACTTTCAGCTGATTCTTCTATAGTATCCCTAGTGGAGTTCTCCATCTTTAATCTATAAGAAAACAGGAACTTCTACATTAGGCCAACACAACACTATCTCATATTAAAAGATCTTATACTTACATTGCCCAGAAAAGGCTAAACCTATGCTCTGATACCAAATTGAAACACCCTAAACCACATCTTTACTATAAATAATACAATCTACGTCATTTTATCCAAATAATCATATAACTAATATACTAATCAGGATTCTCACATCTTTACTGTACATTTAAATTTGAATAAGCATATTGACTTCATATGCAATCCCAATATCTAAATAATTATACTATATCATCATACTTTAGCCATTTTTCTTTCATGTGTAGCATTCAGCATTTCAGCACATTTATATAAAGTATTATAGCTTCTAGATGCATGCATAAACCAGCATTCTCACTATGAGCTTATTACAAACTTCATTTCCATATAACTTACATATACATATATTACAACCCTTATACATATTAAAACATGTAAGGAACTAAACAAGATTTATCAAAAGTTTCCTACATCCACTTCTATAGACTGGTGTTGGCCTGTCCTGATGCAGAAAAAGTTCCTTTGCAAAAGCCTTGACTACCAAAAACCTACACGGATCAAAATAACCCGTGCTAAGCTATACAGCTTAGTGGGAAATTCTAAACATGAAAGACAACCACTCACAATGGTCGTCAAAAATATGGGATATATAAAACAATTGAATAATAATAATATTTACATGTCAAGAAAAAGTAAAAGATAGCATACTTGATTACATACAATTCATGATGAGATCTGTATATAATGTAAATAGATACCAACTCATGCTTATGGAACCGCAGTTAAACAAGATAAATCATATATCAGAAGCATAGTTCATACGGTAATTAACTGTGAAATATTAATGCTTTTCCTTAGCCTGCTTAGGTTCTAAGAGTGGATAACGGGATCGGTGGATACCCGAGAGTATCAACGGTAGATATCCGAAGATATCAAAACTGTGGATCCAATCAGGGCCAACTATACGGTGGACCGGTCAAGGACCCAAAAGGGTCAAGCAACAACCCAAATGAGTTGTACAAGATCTAGCAGGATCAACTATACTGTGGACCTAAAAAGGTCGACTGTGGCAGCTGCAATTCCCTATAGGCGCCTATCTATCCACATCTAAACTCTATTGCAGGAAATACTTTATTCATGCTCATACACTCATATACATAATCATATCACAAACTTGATCATATTCTCATTCAGCATCTCACATATTCATAGTCATGCTAAAACATCATCTATCTCATAGGGCAAATACATGCTCGTACACTCATAAACATAATTATAAATATACATACCTGTAGGTACATTCACATATAGTAGGCTTATTCTTATAAGCATGTTTATCTATATATATGCCTTTATCATCATTCAACTCATGTGCACTTTCATATCATAGGATTACATATGTGTACATCAATTTGGCATATAACAATCATGTACAAATCTAATTACATGTATAAGTTAGATATTTTCATCACTAATATTTATTTATGTACACATACGAATGTATATATATGCCTATAAATCCTTCATTTATAGTCATATTACATGCTCTATCCAATTTATTTTACAATCACATAAACAACTTTTTATTTCAATTAATTAAAAGTCATAGAATAAAATATCACAAAAATCTGCACAGGGCAGCATTCTGGACTCGACTTGTGAGCCAAATTTGAAATTGAAGATGTCATTTTTAGGCAAAATGGACTTCTACAATATTCTTCCCCTATGTGTCTAGTTTCCAGAGCATAAAAATTAATCTTAATATCTGGTTTATAACTCGATTTATTTGAAAAACACTATAGGCTGTTCATAGAACCAAAACAGTGGGGGCTGTCACTTATAAAAATTCATAGCATAAAATAAAGAGAGATTTAGACCAACATTTCTTCATCAAAACCGTACTCCTAGGTATCTAGTTTACTCAGATTTTTACAGAATAATATTTTGACTTCTCTACTATTACTTATGCCCAAAATACCAACATCTGTACCCTAACAGTCCCAGCAGATTCAACGAATTTCATGCTAATTATTTGACAAACCTAGAAATAAAATAAGGCATTACTTCCTTCATATAAAATGTGTCTTTATTAGTCTAGTTTTCATAGAAATTAATTTCATGTCATTATGATCATTTTACATACAGATATCTCAATTTTTCCCCAACCTGGTCCAGAATCCGAATTTAGAAGTTTTCCTAAATTCAATAAATCATAAAAAAATATCTAGAGGCAGATTTTGAGTGTGATTTTTTCTTATGAAATCTTTGTATATAAGTATAGTTTAAGACCCAATTGGAATCATCTAATTATCTATTCTCAAACTCAAGATATTACCAAAATAGTACAACTAGGTCCAGTGAACTCAAACCCAGAATTTTTAAGACTCACATGCATTTCTTATCTTGTGTTCTCTTTACTTTTCTCTAGATTTCAAGCCAACCACAACATGTTCCAGTAGATAATTTCACATGAAATATGAATAATCCTAAGTTCCCATACCTTGGCCAAAATCCCTATCACACCCAAGCTTTCAATCCCTTGCAATGTCTTTCCCTTTATCCTTTCTATTTCCTCCTTCTTTAACTACAACACAATTCATTCCCCATTATTCCATCATTTCCAGCACTTGTTCATCATTTACCACAACCAAGATGAGAAGAAGAAGAAGATGATGATGATGAAATTCAATAGAAACCACTTACCTTAGAGTTAAGCACTTAAATGCCTTAATTAACCATCAAGATTTGTCACTTAACTAGCTTGAAGATTCAAAGGCTTGAAAGAAAATGCACGGAAGTAAATTTCTGGTTTTTCTCCTCTCTCAATGCCGACCACACCTTCACCCACTCTCACTTTTCTCTTTCCATCCGCTAAGATTATTCTATTTATAATACTATGGTAAATGTCCTCTTTAATCCCTCAAGAATTTGCATGTCACATTAATAACATCCAATTCTTTGCATGTCACAAATTATACCCCACCATTTAATTAATTCTTAATTCAACCTCATCATTTAACCTCTTTCTTACATTAGCCTCTCCATTGTTCACAAATTCTCAATTGACCCCATTAAAATGTCTTAATTACCAATTTACCCCAAATCAATATTTATACCACAACTAAACCCTCAATTAAAAATTAAATCACACTAATCAATTTATTTTTCATGCCATTTAAAATAAATAAAACATAATTTATCCCTTAACAACTTATTTATAAGAATTTTCTCATTAAATAATTAATCTTAATCAAATAAAAACTCCTCTCAAAACATGAAATTTAATTAGGGTCATGTATGGGGTCTCACAAAATGTGCATATATCTGATTATGCACCATAGAATTCATAGTTATATAAGACTATGTATAGGTGCACAACATTATACTATGAATACAGTATTAATATGTGAATTGAACACGAATATAGTTCTGCTTGCGATAGAGTTTTAGATGTGGATAGATAGGCGCCTATAGGGAAATTGCAGCTGCCATAGTTTTGCCCGATTGGGTCCATAGTATATATGATTCCGTTTGGATCATGATCAGCCCCATTTGGGTTGATAGGCTACCCCGTTTGGGTATGCTTGACTGGTCCACGGTACAGTTTGGCCCCGTTTGGGTCTATAGATTTGATATCTTTGGATATCCCTCTTGATACCGATGTGTATCCATAGTTCCCGTTATCCACAGATAAAGCTAAGGCAGGCTAAACGTTATTCATAGTAATGATCGAAATTAAACAGTTAAAGTTATTTGACTAAAGATTGATATTGTGGATTATATTGTTGGTTTACCCACAGAAATTATGTTTCATTTGAATATGTTTACATGGGAAATTACTGTCTATATGAATTATAAATATGAGAATATTTGTTACTCTTTAGGTACAATGTTATGCACATGAGAATATGCTTTATGCTTTAAAGTATATGTTATTGTTGCCATGCTATGTTGGACATGTTGTTTATGGTATATGTATATATTGTATATGTATGTTTTGATGACCTATGTGAGTGGTCATCCATCTGTAGATATTCCCCACTAAGCTTTATAGCTTAGCACGGGTTATTTTATCCGTGTAGGTTCAAATAGCAAGACTTTTGTTGAGGGACGTTCTCTGCATCAGGAAGGGCCAACCATCGACTTATAACCTTGATGTAGGATATTTTGTAATACAATTATCATATGTTTTGTATAAAGGCCAGTTATCTTATGATATGTATAAAAATTATGTGGAATATTGTAACTCATTAGTAGTAAAGCTAAGACAAATGTGTGTGCTTGTGATATGCTTAAAGTAATCTTCATATAGTTTAGTATGCATGATAATAGGTATAAAAAGGAAAAAACATGAATAGACGTGTAGCACGAATATAAGCATATGAAATCATATGGCATGATTAATGGCTAAATGATGATTAAATGAACATGTAGTATAAGCATGATTAATAGTATTCATGATACATGTTTAATGGGGTATTTGCATAGGGGGTGCTACATTCCTTGATGCTTACTTTAACTTAATTCACCTCTCTTATAACTAAATCTCCATAAAAGAGCAATCTTATCATACAATTACATCATTACTATACTCAACATATATCCTATCAGTTTCCTTTATCAGTTGGGTTTGTACATGTAATATGATGCTTGATGCTATGTTATGCATGCATAATGCTTTCGTGTATGCAATAAGATGCAAATGTATTTTCTCATGTGCTGTATATGTTTTTTTCAATGTTTCATCAATTATCCGTACTCGATAAGGAAAACTCGACAGGTATATAGAGCATCATAATTACTCCTCACCTTGATATCTCAAAACCTTCAATTATGGATACTTTTATCAGCTAAGCAAAACTCCATCTCATGTATCATAATTAAATAATCACTACTTATCCATCTAACACACCTATTTCATAATCCCATATACTTTTCATATACGTATATTTTGTATTATTCGATCCGGGATTAAGATCCCAATAAAATACTATTATACATATAGTCCATTTCTAGAACTCCAATCATATACATTTACTCAAATATAAAATTATTCATATATCATGTTTATTATATTCTATCGAATCATCACACTTCAGTCTAACCATATCAAGACTAGGATATCTGCATTGGCCAACACTCTAAAACTTCCTATGATAACAACTCTAAATGCTTATAGCCCAGAAATGGCTAAACCTAGGCTTTGATACCACTAATTGCAGCACCCTTTTCCCATACATAGCTATAAACACTATATCCTGTATCATTGAGCATGCTAGCCAGGTTCTTATGCTTGAAAAATATATATTTATTATTTTTTTATCAAACTTCAAAACATAAATCTGACATATAAACTACACTATTAACACTTTGCTGCATACTTAAGAGTATCTTTAAGCAATACAATATTTACATTTATGAATCATTTGTACACCACATCCTTGTCAAAGTAAATAAGAATCTTGTAATCAAAATGCACTTAACGGTAGGCTATACTTTCAATCTCTCTCTTGTGTTGGCCATCCCATTACAGATATAATCACAGGGAAAAATTCTTACTTGCAACCTACACGGATGAAACACCCGTACTATAAAGCTTAGTGGGGAACATAAAACATGTGGACGACCCCTTTTAAAGGTTGTCAAGATGAAAACCCATATATACACATCTTAAAGCAAATAAACCAATCATTATAAACAATATTCATAATAATCTCCCATAATTATATTCTCTTTTGCTATACTTATAACCAATATCAATACCTATTGATATTTCCTTTGCTTATCAATTTATTACCTTTGTCATTATTCATTCATTACTTTGAATCCTATACATCAAGCTTACTTTCTAGATTTCTATATGTTACTCTTGACCAATTAATTTGAATTATTAGTTGTCAAACATTGATGATTATATTAATCATGTATTAATATCATTTGCCAAACATTTATTAACTATGCCATATTTCTATCACTTATTTACAAATATTTATATATATACTTCATCTATACTTTATTAGTTCCCACATTTTGATCTTAGTGATACTTTAACATACTTAACTATCTTAGAAACATGGTACTGCATTCAAATAAATTATATTCCTTATACATATGTATAATATATTCCATGTATAAGATGCATTCTTATTTGTTTGAATACTTACTACTTTTATTAAACTATTATATCTTTACCTTGTATATTTTTCACTTTTTAAAGCATTTCAATATTACCATTGCTTCATTAGTATTGACACTCAACACACTTTATATATACATTTATTTAACATGTAATCAATGGATTAGAAAATCTTGACAAATCTTACAACCTCACGTAGTAAATAATAAAAGCATTTGAAAAGCTTAACAGTTAACTGAACATGCTTTTATTGTATACTGACTGAGAATTCTTCATTTATTTAACTCATTTAAGCAATTTCAAATATTTGGAACCAACTATAAATAGCATACATATCATGTGTTACCTGGTAACCTCTATTTATTTAAACTTATAAAACAATACAAGAAATCATATCAGACATGTAAACAAGCAATATCCTTAACTCTTTTATGATGCTTGCTTTGTACTTTATACTTTAATGTCTATACTAAACTTATAGTTTAGCCTACCTGAGCTCGAAAGGTGGATAATGGGATCGGTGGATACCCGAGGGTATCAAAACGGTGGATATCCGAGGATATCAAGACTATAGACCTAAATGGGGTCGACTGTATGGTGGAACAATCAAATCAACCCAAACGGGGTTAGCTAACAATCCAAATGGGGCTATGCATGATCCATTAGGATCAATGGTACTTTAAACCTAAAAGGGCCAATGGTGGCAGCTGCAATATCCCTATAGGTGCCTATCTATCCATGATTGAACTCTAAGTGTAGGCAATACTCTTTTTTAATTCTCTTTTTGATCTATCATACTTGCATTTAACTAATCATTTTCCACATCTACAGCAATAGGATAGCTATATTATTTCCATGGCATAATTATATACGCAAATTCATATAATGCTTCACATACTTTAAAATCATGCTATCATCAAATATCACATAATGTACCATACATGTTCAAGTGCTCTTCATAAGCATGCCTTAACATATGAACTTTGCATTATTACACATCATATGTATATGATCATGTAACAAGATTTATAATCAATAGTATATATATAAACACATGAATTCATATAGGCAAATAACAATACAAGTATGAATCATTGAGCATAAATTCTCATAATAAGTACTTTATCATGTTATCATGAAGGCACTACATATGAACATGGTTACACTAATATATTTCTCATTTCATAGTATGAGTGTATCTAAAAATACACATTTATGCTTCATTGGAGTACATTCCTATAAGTCATTTTGCATATAATAGACAAGTATAAAAATTCAATCACATAAGCACATTTGATATAATTGTCAACCACCTTTACTTAAGTACATATGTGAACATGTATATATATATATAGGGACTTTTATTAATAATCATATTACATGCTATATTCAATCCAATGTGTAATCATATAAACACATATTTAACATAACTATATTTAGACCAAATAGAGAAAACAAATTAAAATTCTTCCTACACAAATCTGAACTGGGGCAGCATTCTGGACCAAATTTAGGTCCACATTTAGGTCTAGGAAATGTTATTTTTAGGCCATGTAGCCTTCTACAATTTCATTTCCCTATATGTTCAATTTCTAAAACATCAAAATTCATCACAATATCACATCTATAATTCAAGATATTCAAGAAACACCATTGGCTGTTCATAAATTCTAAAAAAAAAAATAGTTCTTGTAACCAATTGTAAAATTTTTATAATAAGATGGGGAATGAATAATCCTAACTATACTTCAACAAAGTCGTGCTTCTAGATGTCTAGTTTATCTAGAATTTTACAGCATAACATTTTGACTCCCTTACTAAGATTTATGTCCAAAATACCACAATCTGTTCCTTAATAGTGCAACCATTTTTCACGAATTTCAAGCTAACATTAGAAATTCATAAAAACATAATTAAACAAAGCTTCTTGCATAAAAAATGTTATTTTATAAGTCTATTTTGCATAGAATTTCACCTCATATAATTCTGAGCAATATACGCAAAGATTCATCATTTTTACTTCTACCTATTCTAGAACCGAAATCAATAACTTACAAAAAACTCAATTAATTATTTGGATGTCTTAAAGGAAATTTCAATGCTAGGTTTCATCTACAATTTTGTAGGCATATATGTTATGTAATCATAGAAATAAGAATGATCTCAATTTAAGTTTTCTGACTCAAATTATGCTGAAATTATAGCCATTAGTTCATAATACTTTATGTATTTTCTTTTAGGAATAATATTAATTCAAAATGCACATTTGTTCACTTTACTATGCATAAACTTCATGTATTATGTATATATATACTCTTAACTATTATACATATATAATTATGCACGTTTATTATGCTTGTACTCTTCATCACTAAGCTTATGAAATAGGTTCATAAAAGCTATTCCTATACATGTCACTCATATGTTAAGATTTGATCTCATTCATGCATGATCATTCTTTATTCATGTCTATACATTCCCATATACTTATGTTATCTCAAGTAAGCAATAAACATGCTCATATGATATTAATAATACACATGCTTTCTCTTAAATAGATAAATGTTGTTAACATACCTGATCTTATCATTCCCATAAACATTCTTCATCATTTAATCATACCTATTGCTTTACAGTATGATATCATCACATACTTAATGTATTTATTTCTCTATTATGTTCATTTATATAATAAATATGCTCTAAAACATACAGGAAGGTGTAAATAAGCTTTACTATCATTTTGAGATATTTTGGTAAATTTTATGTGAAGCAAGGGAGCCATGACATGCATTCTGCATAGTGTGAGATTTCAAATTTTGTTTTGTTACCAATTTTAAAAATACAAAACATCATTTTTAGGCTAAGTGCTCTCAATAAAACTTATTTCGATGTGTTTATATTTTTCATAACATTTAAAATAATCTTAATAGCAATCCTCTAACTCAAGTTATTGGCAAATAACTAAGGACTGCTCCATTAACCAGCCAACTGAAAAAGATATACTATTTTTGGCATTTTTGAGGGCCTTAGAGGCAAAATGTAGTTATCATTATTTCTATAACATTTGTAGGCACAAATGTTTTGGTTCTATTGCAACTAGAATCATCAAATTGGAAGTTCAAAAACTAAACTTATGATCAAAGTAGTCACTGGAGGCAATCCAAATTTTATGGACAACACTGGCTAAAATTTTAATTCCTTTACATGCAAAACTATTTGATGATCTACACATGCATGACTTGCCATTCTCAATATTTGCTTCATCACTATAAACACATGCAAGATTAAAATAATTTCCATACCTCATAGTTGAAAATTCTTGCATATATGCAAATTAATTTCAAAGTTCAAATCCCGTACCTCTATCAAGCATCTACTCTTCTTCTTTGATCAAAATGTCTTTGCACTTTCCTTTTTCTTCTTCTTCCTTTAATGTTTACACTAGGTGCCCTTGATTAATTCCACATGCAAGAATTTCCTCTTTAAGAATACCTTGAGAAACCAACTATGGCTTTAAAAAATGAGAAGAAGAAAGAGAATTTTCTGTAACTCTCTCTATAATTTTCATCCCTCACAATGCAAACTTTCTCTTTCTTGTGAATTATAATATATATATATATAGTGGCAAGGTAAATCTCTTTCTTAGTCCTTTAAAATCTTACATATTCCAATAACTTCTCTCAATTTCTTGCATGTTACACCTTTGCCTCTCATCTTCTTGCGTGTTATAAATTGGCCTATCCAATTATTCTTTCTCTTAAATCAACCTGTCAAATCTCTCTTAATCATAATTAACCCTTAAGATGCCATATTTACAAATTTGCCTCAAAATTAATACTTCATACTTCAATTATACCCTTCAATATTATTATAGTAATATAATAATTTAATTATACCCTTTCAAAATTCATACTATATAATTCAGACATTTATCACGTAATTAATTATAACTTAATAACATTTATGCCTCAATCAATATCTTAACTATGAATAATTCATCCTATAATGCTTAATTAGACTTTAATAACATGCAGTTGCCCTAAAATTTGACTAGGGCCTATGTTGGGTCCTTACACGATATTTTGGACTAAGTTAGCAGAACGCATAATGATTAGTCCCGACATAGTTCAAGACAGAGAAGAAAAAGTAAAGGTGATCAAGCAAATAGTGAAAGAGGCTAGTGACAGGTAAAGGTTATATATGAACTTAAGAAGGAAAGATATCGAATATCAAGTTGGGGATAAAATGTTTTCAAAAGTATCGCTCTGGAGAAATGTTTTATGGTTTGGGAAGAAAGTTAAATAGAGCCCGAGATTCATCAATCCCTATGAAATCCTAGAAAGATTTCGACGCATGGCATATAGATTGGCTCTTCCTATGGATTTATCAAAGGTGCATGATCTATTTCATTTTTCTATGCTCAAAAGGAACTGTTCAAATGAAACACGTGTCGTCAGTGCAAAACATTCAAGTTAAAATAGATTTTACTTGTGATGAAGAACCTAAAGAGATTTTGGCTAGGGAAATCAAGTAATTAAGAAATAAATAGGTTCCTCTTGTCAAGGTACTTTGTCAACATTATAACATTCAAAAAGTAACTAGGGAACCAGAGTTAGAGTTGATGGCAAAATATCCTCAGTTTTTTAAATCGGGTATGAATTTCGAGAACAAAATTCTCTTAAGAGAGAGAGAATTGTAAGGACCCAATATTAACCCCGGTAAGAATTATGTCTGATTAGTCGTAAAGAGTGCAATGTGATAATTTCATTAGATGTGTATGTAAGGGGCTTAATTGAATGAATAAATAGATATTAGGGGTAAAATTAAGATTTAAGATTTAATTGGGGGTTAATGCTTGAATTGAAAGCTTAATGGGTTAATTTTATGAGAAAGCAATTATGCAAGGGGTTAAATGGTTATTTTGGGTCTTCTAGAGGCTTCCTCACATGATTAGAGGGAGAACTAGCATATATTACTTTCTTTTTTCTCTCTTTTCTCTTCTTTCTCTCTCAAAGTATCCATTTCTTTTTCAATTGTTAATGAGTTCTAACATTAAGTTTTGGTAAAGGAATCTCCTTATCTACTTCTCCCTTTTGATCAATGAAGGATTTTATGAAAGCAAAGTGGGAGCTTAACTTTGAATGTTGTTTGCAGAGGTAGAGACATGTAAAGAAAAGGGCAAAGGAATTTCGAAATAGTGAAAGAATCCTATTAAAGGGGTAAGGTAATGTTTGTTTGATCATATACTTCATGTAGTTGTATGCATCTTAAAAAGAATTCTCAACACCTAACCCAAGGAGATTGAGATTCCAATGAACAGTGTATTTTGTTATGATCTTTGAACTACAATTCCATTTAAGTAGTTGATTTAGTTTAATTATATTAAGATTATAGATAAATATAAGAATGTTTAATGGAATAGTGAGCATTGAGGGAATCTATATAATGAAATATTGAAAAGTGAAGGACTGAAGATTTTAATTGTAGAACCTAGGTTTTGGTGGAATTCTCCCCATAACTGGACATTTCTTGATATTGTTAAGTCTGCAAGTCTTAGTTCAGTTGTGGATTAGATAAGCATGCCTAGAAGGATATTGGTTCAGCTGCTATAGTCGACCTCATTTGAGTCCATTGTTTGTTCCTTGTTGGAATGTACATTCGGGTATCTATTGTTGATACTAATTGGTTTTCACCATGGACAGGTTTATTATATTGATTGATCTTCAAATTCTCTTGGCTATGAATTGTTTCAACATTTTGCAATTATTATAAAGATGTTTTGATAATGTGATACTTGTGTAAAAACACCGTCGACGACTACTGTGAGTAGTCATCCATGTTAATCTTGCTTTCCCTACAAAGCTTTATAGCTTAGCATGGATTATTTTCTATTCTTGCAGGTTTACAGTTGGAGGTTTCTCAGGGACTTAGTTCTTCATCGGGAGGCCAACACGAGCCGATCAAGATTTTTATATTGGATACTTTTGGTTAATTCTTTTTGGCTAGTACTATATTTTTTATAACTTATGATATGATGTAATTATATTGGACAATTTTAAACTGAACTAAGTTCCCTTTTTACATGTGATTATTCCTGTGTCTATGTATGGATGGTTTGTGATTGCCATGAATATGATTTACTTTCATGAGAAAGCCTATGATCTCTATGCATGTTATGTATGTACCCTATAGAAAATTGATAGGCCTTGTGTGCATCCATTAGAGTGTTGTATCTTTTCATGAAGTGATCAAGAGGCCAATTTTTTCATTTAAAAATAATCACATTGGTAAAAAAGAATTCCAAATCATAGATATTGTTGATAGTATTTATGAAGCTTTAGGTAAAAGGTCATCTATTACAGTACTATGAAATGTGAGAAATAAAAGTTTAAGCTTTAAATTTGAAATAGAATATCAAAATATCTTTTTGTTAACTATAAAGTATAATTTACTTATAATTTTTTCTTTCGAAGAATTTTATGCACATTCGTAACCCTATACATGTGACATCTATAACTTATTAGTTGAGCCTTAAAAAGCATTCTGTATTAAATGGATAGCTTGAATAGATTAAAATTGATAAAATAAATTGAGTATGTATTATAAATAATTTTTTATATTTATATTGAAAGAAAACTAGAGACATTTTTGTCAAAAAAAAGATGACCATAGCTTAATAAGTATTATAGCATTGTAGCAACAACAAGTTTCCAATTGCAAACGGATATTGGATTTCTCCACTTATGGAAGGTTGACTATAGGTTAGATACACTTTTTTATTACAATTTTAAAATTGGATTACGACAAGTCATGGTCTCACTCTAGAAAATATAATGTTTCTAATGCAATGCAAAATAATCATCATACAAATACAACTACCATAATAAAATTCGCATAAGATTTATTTCGCATAGAAACAAAAATGCCACCGTTAAGGCCACAACAATTACATCTTTTTTTTTCACTATTTCTCCTGTTCAAAGTTAAGCAAGGCAAAAACAAATAGTTGCAAATGAAAGAATGAGAAAGTTAATATCAAAGTTAATATCATAGTTAATGCAAATCTTAATGTTAGACCATGTTGGCTTTAACTAACTGACTTGCATCAATCAACAACAACTACTTCATATAAGAAAAGTTAAAAGCAAAGCAATAAAAATGTCATAACAGGAGGAATTTATAATCTTCTAGGCAAAATGTTAAACCATATTCCAAGTTTTATAATTTAAATAATTAATGAACAAATAATAAAAAATTTGAAAATTTAAAGACCAACAAATTGATGACTAAAACAGATGGTGCTAATCCCACATTCTATTTGCCACTATCTTAAACTACCACATCATAAATTTTATAATCAGGAAAGAATACAAACTGAATACAAAAATTAATAGGGTTATTCATCAATTAATTAAAATTTAGGAGTGTGATTCTCTCATACAATGAGATGCCTTAACTTTAATTTGCATTAACCCAAGCATAACCACAACTTAAACCTATGCAAGATTATCTTCAACAATCAAGCTAAAGAATAGCTTCAAATGCAGAAGCTTTTCTATTTATAAAAAGTCAATATGAGATTAAAAAATATAAAAAAATTAAAGAGATAATAAAAAAAGGTAGAACATAATCAAACATCAAATGGTGGAAGTAAGAAAATAAAAATTGAACATTTAGAACTATGTAAGTACCACAAAAGTTCCTTTAGAACCAAAAAGTATCATTAATTGAGATACTAGCCCTTGCATTATCAAAATTATTTAACATATTGTTGCCCAGCAAAATTCTTATTTCCAAGGAAGAGGATGCGCAAAAGATGAACTTGCAAAAGCAATGGAGAAGTATAACATACAAATCAACGAAATCTTGGGTAAAATGAAATAGCGAGCATCTGAAAATATTAGAGTAATAGGTGGAAACAATAAACCTTTGATTAACATTATGAAGGGCCTTCTCATCTATCCTTAGAGGTAACCCACTAGCTGTACTTGAACATAACAACATAAGCAGACATAAAGATTAGTTTAGCTAATAACACAAATCATATGTTATAAGGACCCAAAATAGGCCCTAGTGGAATTCATAGGCATTATAATGTTGTTAAAGTCTAATTAAGCTATCTTAGATGAATTATTAGTAGTTAAGATATAATGAATTCATGGTCTTTATGTGATAGAAGGTACAATAGTCAATTAATATAATAGTATATAGTGTGCATAATTGGAATAAAATATATTTAAGAGATTAATTGGGAATTAAGTGTGATTAGGTTGTAATTAATTATGTGATAAATGTGTGTGAATTATATGGTACGAGTTTTATAAGGGTATAATTAAAGAAAGGAAAAATAGTTTTAGGGATAAATTCAAAGAGGATATAAATTTTGAGGCTAATGTTTAAATAGTGATTAAGTGGGGTTAATTTCATAAGAGATAGAATATGATGGGTTGAAATTGAAATAAGAAAGTGAGTGGGGTCAATTTATGACATGCAAATTGTTAGAGGATTGAAAGGAAACTTTTCACCTTTTGCACAAATCTTAAAAGAATGCATGTGGGATAGAGAGAAGTGTTATTAAGGGTGTATAAGGTGGCTTGGTTGGCTACACCATGGAAGATGCAGATTTCCTTTATTCATCTCTCTTATGGGATTATTCTTTCTCTTTTAAAAGTTTATAAAAGTTATTTTCTCCTTCTTTGCAAAATATGGCCTCTTCACATAAAATTCTCTTTCTTTTAAATCCAATTGCTTGTGAGGAAAGCTTAGAGAATGGTGTTTTCAAGAAATAAAGAAGCAAGTAGAAGGAGAATAGTGGCAATAGAGAGGAAAGAAGATTACAATATCAGGTTTGGGAATTTAACCATTTTTGCATGTTATAATCTTTTTTAGAAATATAGATTTATTACATATAATGAATGTCTTTGAGCTTTGTGCTATGATTTATAGTATTGTGAAGTAAATTTTGGTCTTGCATGTGTTTAAAATAAGGAGAAATTTAATGAGGAACAATAATTACAAAGTTTATTTTATCATGCAAGCTTCTATAAAATTTATGGGTTTAGTTTTGTTTGTCCTTTTAGCACTCTTTTACCTATATCTTGAATTATAGAGCACCAAATTAGATTATTCTAGCTTTGTTTGAAAATAAAAATCCATATTTAGATTTCACATGAAGAAACGAAGCTCTAAATCTATCTATAACTAGGCCATATTTAAGCTTGAAATCTGGAAAAGCTTACTGTGTTGTTTCTAGGAGCAGACCTCGGTATTTAATGAATATCTTAAAATCAAGAAATGATATTTATATGATTCTTGAAGTTAAAAAAACTAGATACATAGTGGAACAGGCTTGTATATATTTATATGATTCGGTGTTTTTGTTATTGGGATATAGATTTTGATGATTGCGATAATTGATTGACCTAAGATTGATATATACTGGAGTGCTAATAAGATATTGGTTTGGTGGTGGTAAGGGTATATTAAAGTAATTGCTAGTATATCTCACCTCCAGATATTAGAAGTGCTTAAATGCTTTAATGTTATAAGATTGAAGTATAAGTATAAGTTTGAGTATTAGTACGTCGGGGATTGATTGTGAGGATGTTTGAGGAAAAGGTATCTATGATTAAAGGAGAGTTTGATTTTGCCATTGATGGTGATGCAAAATGTTGAGGCATTGGTATCCTCATAAACTATGATAAGACATTTATAGTTTATGAGGATACCCATTGGTATTCTATTGCATATATGAAATCATTAACGCATTACATAGCATCCCATATTGTTGCAACCCTAGTAAGTTCACTAGATCGACAAGTAATAAAGTGGGGTATAGTTAGAACCCTCAATATCGAACCCAAGGGAATTGTGTGTGTGGAAACTATGGAAATTAATTTTATGCTAAAGAATTCCCAAAAAGTTTATGTGTAATAGTTATCTAATTTGTAAAATGTAAACTTTAAAAACTAAAATATGCAATGAAAAGAAATTAGATTATACTAGCAGTAAATTGAATGTGAACTAAATTCTGGAAAGATTAACAAGTGTAAAAATCTATAAAAATAAAATGTTGCTCAGGTTCACTCATTTACCCCATACCCAATGTGAATTAATTCAATCCTATAGTAATATAAATATGAATTAATTCGGGATAACCATCTCAACCCAAGCGTTCCATTCCGAAGCCAGCTACTCTAATTGCAAAGCATCCCATTCTGGAGCAAGCCTTACAACTAGCCTAAGCATAGGTCTAAAATCCTAGGTTCAGTTTGCTTTCCCATTTCGAAGGGAAACAACCCAAAACCCATATATTTCACTCCACATTCCAACTCTAAAACCATAAACACTGTACATCTAGAGTCCCATTCCGGAGCAATCTAAAATAGATAGTATTTTTTTATAGAAAGCTGATCAAAATCATTCACAACATTCAACTCATATAAGCATCAATATCCAACCAAGATATAAGATAAAATCATTCCACAAAGCTGAAAAATCACTTGAACAGCAAAAAACCAATGAAATAAAATAAGCAACAGTGAAATAAACCATTCATTTATATATATATATATATATATATATATATATATATATATATATAACTAAAAATATGTTGAATATTCACATCTTTAGGTAGGGGATTCAAATATCCCACAAACAAATAAAAGACTATTCATTATCCATCACAAAATGAAAAGAGAAAAGGATAGAATAACCCCTAAAATTCATGGTTAAGAAAACCAACTGAATCCAAGTTGTTCAATCTCTTTCTCAAAAGCTTAACTAGAGAATGAGCTCTAAATCGAATAAAGCCAGATATCTTTATGCAAGAATATCATTCTTAGTATTAAATTCATAGACAAATCTAACACTTAGCATAAAAATCTAGTTTAACTTCCTAAGCTTTCATTGAACTCTTTTGCAAGTAAATTCAATTCCAATTTATTCTTAATTCCTCCTCTCTTAATATTAATATATAAAATTAACACATAATTACCTAATATTTCAAAAAATAATCATGCTTAAATATTAAAAATTTAATCTAAGAACATGAAAATCAATGACAGTGTCTAAATCAATTCTTAGTTATTTATTTAATAAACCAACAATCAATCTCAACACAATCAAAGATTTCAAAATAAACCAAGAAATAATCAATTGATATTGAAATTAAAGCTCAAAATAAAGTCATAACAATGAAAATAAAAGATTTCAAAAATCCATTAGCAAAAGAAGAAAAACTACTTCCTAAACATATTTCATAACTAAAACAACGTTGAAAAAAAACTAAAACAAAGTTGAAAAGGAAAATATTGAATAAAAATAGAAAAACTACTTAAAAACATAAAGCTTATGAACTCTACTAGTTCTTGATGATTGATTCTACTCCATGATATTTCTTTGGTGTTAGAGTATTTTATTTATAGGCAAAATAAGTTGTAAAATCCTTATAAACTTCCTAAATTAAAGTACAAAAAGAATTCTTCTTAATCAAGAAATCCTTCACAGCATAGGAGTTTGAAACACACGACTAAGCAAAATCTTTCTTGTTGAGATGCACTATGGTGCATCCTTCCATATGGAAGTGCACAGCCAAGTAGATTTCTTTCTATTTTCATGCACAGCCAAGCATTCTTCAAGTCAATGCAACACACATCCAATTAAACTCCTTTAGTGAAGATGCACGTCCAAGCAAGGAAACATGCTCTCTCATGCATGGCCAAATAATATTGTACTAGACTTCATGAACATTTTCTAGAATGAATTTCCTCTTTTAATAGTTTTGGCTTAAATCTTCTTGCCTTTTTATAATTAAGTCCTTTTTCTTGCAAATTATACCTGAAAAATACCAAAATTTACAATTAACTTCAAAAACATAAAATTAACCAATTAAACTCAAATTCAACCTAATTAACACAAAATTAACTCAATTAAACACCTAAAAACATACTAAAAATATCATATAAATTATCATTATCACTTCTCTTGTAGCTTCTGTACTAAAAACTTCATAGATCACAATTACCACCCTTTCATGCACAATTGGCATGCTGACCGTGACAAGCCTCTAAACAATACGTTTTGATAGAACACATGGGTCACGGTTACTATGAAATTCCTAGTAACCGTAAGGTACCTACAAAAATCACAAAATTCCATCAAAAGCTCTCAAATTCGCACAAAAGCTAGAATTAATTGAGAATCGAATAAATTATTAAATGTATGAAAAAATAAAGCAAAAGACACTAGAAAACCAATGAAAATAGACTCAAATTAAACTAAAACTAAACACTGAATTGAAGTTACTGCATGATAATTCTAGCCTAGCTGAAAGGGAAAACTGATATAAAGTATAACGAGCATAAGAGTATATGGAGATTAAAAAAAGGTACTAATGATTATAGATGGATGAGTTTGCTATGGTTATAGAGAACATGTAGTTATAGTCGCTTATAGCTAAAGCATAGTTTGGATTATTCCTAGTAATAGAGATAAAAACTATGGGTTTGAATTTTGAGGACGAAAATCTTTTAAGGAGGAGAGATTTGTAAGGATCAAATTTCGGCCCTAATCAAAATATTGTTAATTAATAAGGATTATCAATAATTGAGGAAAAATTAGATTATTTTACAATTATCGAGGTTGAGTTCCAAAAGGGATGTTTTGGAAATTTCAACATGTAGGTAAATGAGTAGAGTTAAATTATAATTAAAGGAAAGGATATACTTGAATTAAATTAGAAATCTTGGGGTTAAATTGATATAATGGGGGTTTAATTGTGCTTGGGAACGTTATGGGAATTTTCTTGGGAAGATATTTATCCCACTCACTTATTTATTGTTCCTGGATTACATACATGTCCATATATATAATCATAGCAATTTGTGCCTTTGGAATTCTCATACTTGTTCACATTATGAATCAAACTGCTCATCCTAGCATGGTTGAATCAATTATAAAACATTGACTTAGCTAACTCATTGATAATTCTCAATGAAGTACCTTGTTATCATCTATCGTGAGCAGCTTTCACACATCATCATAGCCCTCATCAATATATAATTACTTGAAACAAAACTCATGCATTTACAATCCATATAATAAAATAAGTAGGTTCTCTTACAACTTAAGGTCAACACTTGTTCATCTTTAAGCCCTTGATTCACTTTTATGGTCTATCAGATTATAGACAAAAAGTTATACACTTTAACGTAATCATATATATACTTCAATCATCTTACTTGTATGTTTCATCTTATAACATTTTATACTTAAGTAAGTTATGTGAGATTATTCCATCTTAGTCATTAGCACACTACTGACGGGCATATGTTAATCATAATATAGTATAGTAATGAGTAAATAGACGAGTAGGTTATTATATATATCAATGTTGATCATTAATTCTTCTTATAACCTTGAGTATAATCAAGCTTCTATGGTTTCATAATTTAACATAAATTGTGATGTCCCATTCTTTTAACTTGGACATGTAACCTTTTGACTATTCTCTTATTATCACTAGTTTATGTCATAGTATTCTCATATCATTATAGAGGAATATCAGTGTGCAATATTTTTAGGCAAAGCCAAAATCACATATGTATAATCATTATAATACAATCAAATACAAGTAAACATTTTCATGTATTTTAACATTAGTGTTCATTTACTAGCTTTATTCTCATATATTGTTTCATTTAATCACATGTTTAGTGTCACAACTTATCTTTATTTTATATTTAAATGCTTTAAAGTTACTTAAAAAGGTTTAGACCAGCTTTGGTGACACGAAAGGGCTTAAAAATCAGGTTTGGGTGAACTAGGAAAGTGTCACGAGTAATGATGGGTGTCACTACTCATGATAGGGAGCAAATATCACAACTCGTGCATTTGAGCACGAGTAACAAGTGTCACGAGTCATGACAGGAGTCACGAGTTGTCAATGGTCACAAGCAGTTTTCTAAGTTCGACTTGTAAGCAATTTTTAACCTACTAAAAGCCATTTTTAGCAAAAATGGTCTTCTACAAACTTGTTCCACTATGTTTCTAGCTTTTAAAACATAAAACATTATCTCAATATCTTTACAATACTTTTAGATATTCATAAAATATTGAGGTCTACTCCTAGTGACTGCACAACAAACTATTTCGAAAATCAAGCCGAAATATGGCCCGATTAGAAACAAATTTAGAACTTGATTTATTCATATGAAATATAGGTATGGATGTATATTTTCAAACCCAATAGAATCAATCAATTTTTTGTTCTCTAGATCAGCTTATAAGAAAAATAGTCAAGATAGGTCTTTTGAGTCTTAAAGTAGATTTTTCTTATTTCACATAAAGTTCTTAAATTCCTACTTCTGTATTCAGTTTCTCATGAGTTAAACAATGAGGTTCATTAGTCACAACCAAGCTCATGACTCATACAAGAATGCATGACTCATGAAGGAATTCATGAGTTGATAGCTATGGAAAAACAAAACATTCACGAGTCATGTAGGGATTCACAAGTGACACAAGGGAAAAAGGTGCACGACTCATGAAGGCATTCACGAGTCAGTAGCAAGACAAAACCAGGATCATAAGTTGTGAAGGAATATAGCCAAAAGGTGCATGACTTGTGAAGGTTGTCACGACTCGGCACCTTAAAGCAAACAATCTTCAATTTTTCATCTTAAAATCCCAATTTATGGATCCAGATAACATAACCCTAATTCTAATGTATTCATCTACAAACAACAAAATCTATAGTACTCCTATTCAAAAAATCATCATAATAACCCCATACCTTATTGAAGCTTCAACTCTTTCTTTGATCCTCTTGATCCATCTTCTTTACTCATGATTTCGTTCTTCCCTTATACATAGAGACAACAAGCATGATTTATCATCTCTTTACATCCTTAATACTAGAAATCAATCACAGGGAAAAAGAGAAGAGATCTATGGGAGGAAAAAAAATTACCTTCATGATGCTAAAACAATAAAACCCTAAGCTTTTTTTTCTTTATCCTGCAATTACAAAGATAGAGAGAGAGAGATCTCCCTTAAAATGACGATCTTTACCTCTTCAGGAATCTTAAAATAATTGGGTGGGATAAATATCTCACCAAGAGAAATTCTCAATATACCTTTATACACTTTAATCTCCTAAATTTCCATTTCTTACAATTTAACCCTAAGACTTCTAATTTAATTTCAATTACATACTTCCTTAAAATTACAACTTATCCATACTCAATTTACATACATGCTAAAATTACCAAAATTCCCCTCATGGAACTTAATTTGAATACTACAAAATAATCTAATTCTGTCTCATTAAACTTTAATCCTCATAGTTTAACCTAATCCAATTTGGGTTATGATTGGGGCTTTACAGTGCTAGTAGGAACTACTTCTAAAAGTGCATAGTAAAGTTCTTAAAGCTTTTTGGACATTTCTCAATTTGCTCTATTTAAACTTTTAATTGAGCATTCATCTGATTCAAAAAAGCTATAATTTGAGTGGAATGATCCTTCTCCGATGTAGTCACCCCTTATTCCTCCTTTTTTTACGGAGTAGTACGACCAATAATAATCGAATGCAAATATTTGTCCTTATTCGTCCACTAGCAATGCAGCTTATCCCATAACACTTTCATGTTCTTCAACATTTTAAAATCCATGAATTTTATATCACAAAAAGAGTCCCTCTTACCCAAGTGCTTCATTAATTTTGCAATAATTATGACAATCCATCCTAAATATATTATCTTTACAAAGTTTGGCTTTCATTGTAAATCCTCAATCTTGCACCAAAATAAGTATGCACAATGTAATCAAATTTCCTCGACCATACATTATAAAATAAGTAACTCAATTATATTCATGCTCTTAAGCCACTAGTAGGATAAAAGAAAGTGATTGTAAAGAACTGATGAAGTGCCTAACAAATCATACTTGCACACAAATCATATAAAGCATGCCTAACAAAATTTCTTCCTAATTCAAATGGAAAAGTAAAGCTCATTAGATCTTTTGTTTTTCAGAAATTTTGTTCATTAAAATAGCATTATAATTTTTAGATAATTACAATGTACCTACACCTTCTAGATTTTCTTATTAGAACATAGCTCTTTCATAAACTTAGCATATTTAGGTATATGTAATAAAGCTTTAGCAAAAGGTAAATTCACATGTAAATTTTTAAACATATCAAGAAATCTAGCTAATTGTTAATTTTGCTTTTCTTTCCTAGCTAAAAAAGGATAAGGCAATTAAGACTCATCAACATTAGAAATATTATATTTTTCCTTTCCTTTACCTTGATCAACAATGTTAGGCCTTTCATTAATTAAATTTATGTTATAATTACTTACCTCTATTTTTTATTCCACCATTTTTTAAGAAATCTTACCTTTTTTAGTCCCCTTTACCTCTTTTCTGCTTCTTAAAGTAATTACTTTTGCTTCATTCTTAGAGTTGTTGTCTGCATTAGATGGGAATGTATGATGAGTACTATTGACGAGATAATTTACAAGTTTTCGGACTTAGGTTTCTAGATTTCTAATGAAGGCATCCTTATTTCTCATCCAAACATTTTGAGATTTCCATCTAGCATCCTAACTTGCCATAAATGTAGATTGTATAGCCATAAAGTTGGCAAACATTTCATTTAAGTTTGATTTCCTATCTTGTGGGGTTGATGTTTTGGTTGAAATCCTGGTGGTTGGTAGGGTGGGGCTTGGTAGGTGGATGGGTAGTATACTGGGGCTTGTGCTTTATATGGTTTGTGAGTGTTTGCATGAAGGGTAAAGTTTTTACTGAATGGAGCCCTAGGTTGCAAATTTGAGGTGGAAAAATGATTCCCTTCTTTTCAAGAAATGTTAGGGTGATTTTTCCACCCAAGGTTGCATATATTACTATAAGGATTTATAACATTCACACCTACCCCCTCTTCAATGTTATTTTAAGTACCACTTGTGTTCCCCCAAAGGTATCACATCTTTGAGATAAAGCTGACACATTTTGTACCTTTAAACACTCAACTCCTTATTCAATAACTTTATTTGAGCCCTTAGCATTGCAACTTCATCAACACTATACACTCCTTGCTTCTTTTGTGTACTTCATGTATGTGCACATCGAGCTTTATTTATAGCCATCTAATTGAGGAGTAGAAAAAGTTTTCTTCAATTTCTTATTCATGAAACTTTACCCTAAAGTTGCATATGGGAGACACCTAGTTGATTGATTCACACCTGCATAAAAAGTAGACATTAAATGTTTAATAGCAATTTCATTACATGGATAACTTTTTAAAATTATTCTAAATCTCTCTGAAGCCTCATGAAATGGTTCCTTATAAAGCCGCTTAAAATTATATATGTTATTCCCAATGGTTGCTATCTTAGTCGATGGGATAAATTAAACTAGAAATTTCTCTTGCATTTTCTCCCATGATCTTATGGATAGGCTTGGAAACATCTGCAACCTATCCTTTTTATTACCAATGAGAATAATGAAAATAATTTTAGTCTAATAGCATCCATCTATAATTTGGGATTTACACTGTATCGCTTATTTATAGAAAAATGTCCAAATGTTGTGTTGGATCCTAGTCTCTAATCCTGAGAACTGATTCTTCTTCATAATGGTAATAACAGTAGGTTTTAGCCTAAAATGATTGTTTTAAGATAGTATTATAGTCCTGTGATCCATATTTCACCTAGAAGTGGCATAGTCTTTTATGGTTCTTGATCTTAGACCATTCCTTTGAACTTGATTTTGAATAACTTACCCTTTGAGTAAAGGTAGTCGATATTTGAGGAGGCTGTCATTCCATGGTTGATCCATCGAATTCATTTTGCTCTTTTATTATCTACTTATTATATGTAATGTCCTCTCAATATTAGGTTCAATAGGTAAATTTGGGTCATCTCTTACCATGCAATATGGACACTTGCAAAGAATAAAAGAATTAAAATGAAGAAAAGAATAAAAAATAAAGAATAAAAAGAAAAGAAGAGTAGCACACAAAATTTACTATAAATTCTAAAATAAATGCCAATCCACAATAAAGGCACCAAAAACATAACTAGTATCTAGTAAATATACTGATCAGTTAAGTAACATAGGCAAATAAGATTAAGACCCTCAAATATCATGCCCTAGAGATTGTGTATTCCAAATTTATAGTAATTAATGCGTGAAAGAATTCCTATGTTTTAAAGTGATAATAAATAACTAAAAACCAAAAATAGTAACTAAGAAAATCAAATAGTGAAACTAAATCAATTGATTGCAAAACTAACGCAAAATAAGATATAAAAAATGATAACAATCAATATTTAAAATGTTAGAGAATATGCCCTAGAGCCCATGTAATAGGGATATTTTTCATATGTATGAAATTTATATTCTTAATAAAAGGCATCATTCATTTATTAATACTGTGTTTGAATACATGAGTTTGTAAATCTTAAATTAATAAATGAAGTCCTAGATATTATAAACACAGTGCAAAGGCAATCATGAAGGTGTTCATGATGTGAGATGTCTATCGCATGCAAATGTGTTAATATCTAAATATCCCTAGTCATAGAATTAACAAGATAGGACATTTTTAATTCGGACAGACTAGCACATGTTATGCTTCTTGAATGGTTCAAGCAATGGTTCTCATAATTGTGATTATGGATGATAATCAAAGCTAACATGTGGATGCTTGTTAGAGGAACAAGTTCATTGGAGACCTGCAAAGAGAATCCTCATATGGATATTAAATCTATGTCAGTGAGGAATCTCTTCATAGCGGTTGTGCAAGTATCCTTAGACTTGAGATCACCAAAGTTATCTTAAGTAGCAAGTGGTATACTTTGACTCCATAACTGATTACTTCCAACTGGGAGTGAACATAGTTAGGAGATTGGGTATATCATGACCTACTTGAAGATAGTTGAGTGATTGACAAAGGATTCACCATCCTAGATTTAACAAGGGAAGTTATCTCACATGATTCTATAATTACCTTGTTCAGTGAATCTCTGGCCAGAGTAATATGCCGAGATGGATGGAGATCCATGAAGGGCATTTTAGGAACAATGGTTAAATTAATAGAACATACATAATTAGATTTATATGAGTTGACAAAAATCCATACTCAGAATCTAATTGAGATAAGAGTGGTGAAAGGAGTAATTGCACGGTAACTGTTTCTATGGAAGGGTACAGTCAAACCACATGACTTTCCTGACATTTGGGTAGTCATGATGCCTAGCTAGAGGCCAATCATGACTTGTATAATGATGTATCAAAATATCAATAGAGATTGATAAAATGATTTAAAGGAGTTTAAATCATGTGAGTTTTGAATAGAACTCACAATTACATATTATACTGCCAACATGGACAGGAACCCAATAGGTCACACACATATAGAGAAAAGGGTAAAATGGTAAAATGACAAGGATAATAATATTTGATATTATTATAAAGGTAGAGAGGAGAATATGATAATAATTAATTAAAGAGTTTAATTAATTATGATCAAATAAAATTGTCCGCGAAACTTTTGAGAAATGTTCTGTAAATTGGACCTAAATAAAATAATGTATTTCATGATTAATTATTATTGTGTTATAAGTGTTATAAGACTACTATAAGTATTATATGACTGATATAATAATTAATAGGACCATTGGAGAAATTATAAAGGGCCAAAGGAATGAAGAAGTTGGAAGAAGCCCTCCAGAAAAGGGCTACACGCCAACTCCATACAGAAGGGCTTAGAGGGATTTTTCTTGGACTAAATTAATTTATATATGTTACATAAGTGTTAAGGAACTCACATATTTAATTTGGTTGGATTTGGAATCCATTTGGGCATTTAAATCCAATTAAATGCACAAAGGGCCTAGTTTGTGGATTTTGTGCATGGTCTTTTATGAAAAGTTTTAATTTGGATTTAATTAAGCCCAAATGATTATAATTAATTCCAGAAGCCCAATTAATAATTCTCCAGCAATTTTAAAGAGCCCAATCTCATTAAGGAGTTGGAATTTTAACCTAACTATAAAAGGCTAACTAATGAGAATTAGGGTTAAGTGATTAAAACAAAAGGAAAGTCTTTTTCTCTTAATTCTCTCTCCCTTTTGCGCCACATCCATTGCTAGCCTCTTGGATTTCGGCCAGCCCTAGTTGAACACCAATTTGTTGGTTCAATTTACCCCTCTCTAATGTGTATTACTCATTGGAGGTGTTCGATTTTGGACACTGTGGTTTGCGACAACCCGGTGCGAAGGAAAATCAACTGTTCAACAAAAATCAAAGGTGATTTTTCTTATTCTCATATAGTTATATTGTGTATTCATGGCAAGATCAGATCTTATGGTTAAAAAATTTTAAAATTCCGCTCATGTATGTGATGCATGTAACCATCAAATTCCAACATGGTATCAGAGCCAGGTTTTGCCATGGATATACAATTCTATATTTTTCTGCGGAATAAGTTTTGTTTTGTTTTGAGTTATTTATTTCATGAACTTTAAAATATTAGATTTGATTGTTCATGAATGAGAAATATTGATTTCTGGTTGTATGTGTGATCAAATAAATATGGTGGAAACAAAAACGAAATTTTTGAATGATTAACATAAGGGTTTGGCGTGAAACTCATTAGGGTTTGGCGTGAAACCCTAGGTAATGTAGGGGCTGTTCTAATTTAATTTCTTATGGATCCATTTAAAAATCATTTAGATGATATTTTATGTCTTTAATATGTGATATTAAGCCGTAGGATCGAACGGAATTAAAATCGAACAAGTTTTGCATGAAAACTAGTTTTGTCGAAAAGTTCGATAAATTGGTGTTCTTCGTGTGTTCTTGATGTGTTCATGGTTAGAACGACTTTTGATCTTCTAAATCTGATATATATGATATATTAAAGTGTTTTTAATTAATTGGATTAATTAAAATGGGCCTTAAATTAATTTGATTAATTTTAATTCATTAAAACCACTTAATGGGCTTAATTATGTTTACGGACTTGGTTTAAATTAGTGAATGACTTGGTGGGCCCAAAGAGCTGATTTAAATTAACTATTATAAACATTAATTAAGTTTATTAATGGGTTTTAAGGGCTGGAGTGGGCTTGGCTCATTCTAAAAGGCCCAAATGGTCCAAATGACACAAAACTAGTTTGTGTGTGAACACACTTAGGGTTTTTCTTCTGTGGGTTTCGGCCTACACTTGTTTTAAGCCCAAAATTGATTCTTTTGATTATTTAATATGATTAATTAATTAAATAATCAATTTATAATTAATTAATAATCAATTTGATTGATTATTAAGGCAAGAACACATTCATGCAAAAAAAAGGTTTCCTAAAATGAAAGTTTCCAAAATGGAAAAAGTTTCCTAATTTGATCACATCATTAAAATAACTCAAAATATAGTTTCAAAGGTTGAAACAAAGTTAGTAATCCATTTCTTTATACATTAGAAAGGCATATAAGGGTGTATAATTGGCATGATGGATGGTTATGGACAAAGCCCAATGTGATTGAGCATTATGCATGTTTTGGCCCAATGAGGACTTTCATGTCCCGGCCACTTGTTTTTGGTTTGTATTTCATTTCAAATTGTAATATGTAATTAGATTACTTAGATTAGAATTAGAAATAGAGATGGAGACCATTTTCAAGGAGCAAAATGGGCCGAATGGAGATCCAACAAGCTTGAAGATAATGTAATTATTTTTCTTGTTTGAATCATGCATACTACCTAGGTGTGACCTTTTGATTTCTCTCTTGGCTCGGGGAAATCAATGTAGTGAAGTCCATAACTATACCATATTTGTATGCTTATATTTATGTGATAGATATAGGATGCATACCAATGTATGCCAACCATGTATGATGAGACTTAATTAACTAAAACCCTCAAACAAATACTAAGGTATATAAGCCTTCCATTAATTTGAGGAGAACCAGAGTTCTTTATAGTGTGGGTTGTTGACCACAGTCAAGCTCACATTATATCGAATATGTTCAAATCTAATTAAATGGGTCATCTTAGCTAGCCCATTTGTTTGTTGACCACAGTCAAGGCTAATGGTTCTAGAGGCAAGATTAGGGAATGCATCTATGATATGCATGCATCAAGAGTTGATAACCTAATGATCCAATAGTTGTGTAGAGACACAATTAGTATAAAGATACCTACCTTTCAAGGGTATGGAATTTTGCTTGTTGACCACAGTCAAGGTCAAATTACATATCAAGGATTGGATGTTGGCCCACTAAGAAAACCATCGGGTTTTCTCGGATTATATAGTGAGGGCTATTAATTCGCAATAAAATAGTAGGAGTAAATGGATTAATTAAAGACCTTATTAATGCATACATATATATGAACATACTCTCATATCTTTTCTTTTTCACATCTAGGTCATCATCATGAGCACATCAAACATTAATATACGATCAATCTTGGATAACAAGCTGGTTGGTAACAACTATTCTGACTGGATCAGGCAAGTGAGAATTGTTCTCAGGGCTGAAAAGATCCATTATGTCTTGGATAAAGATCCACCACCACTTCCATCAGATGATGCCATTGATGAGATCAAAGGCATTTATCGAAAATACATGGAGGATAGTGAAGCAGCAGCATGTCTGATGCTGGGTGCTATGTCCTCGGAGCTTCAGAAGCAACATGAAATGATGGATGCTAGAACCATCGTTTTGCATCTAGAGGAGCTCTATTCTTCTCAGGCTAGAACTGAGCAATATGAGATTGCTCGAGCTCTATTTAGCTGCAAAATGGTGGAAGGCACTTCAGCTGCTACTCATGCATTGAAGATGTATGGGTATATTGAGCATTTGAGTAGACTTGGCTATGTTATGGATAATGATCTATACATAGATTTAATCTTGTACTCGTTGGCTCCAAGTTATGCACCTTTCGTGCTTAACTTCGACATGAACAAGATCCAAGTATCCATTCCTGAGTTAATCAACATGCTCAAGACAGCTGATGGATCATTTAAGAAAGATCCAAAAAGTGTCATGGTTGTCACTTCTGCTAAAGGCAAGAAGCAGAAGAAGAAGAAGATAACCAAGGCACAGCCAAAGAATGATGGGATCTCCAAGAAGAAGGTTGCCAAGAAAGAGAATCCCAAAGGAACTTGCTTCCATTGTGGAAAAGATGGTCATTGGAAGCGTAACTGCAAGGCCTATCTAGATTCTCTTAAGGAGAAGAAGCAAGCTATTGCATCTACTTCAGGTATTCATATGATTGAAATTAATACTTATTCTATTGCTTCAAAACAATCTTGGGTATTAGATACCGGATGTGGATCTCATTTATGTAATGATCTACAGGGGCTTAGAAGCTTTAGAAGAGTTGGAAAGGCAGAGATATGTTTGCAGTCAGCTACTGGACAGAACATCTCTACAACAGTTGTAGGGACTTACTATTTGCCTCTTCCTAGTGGATTAGTACTGGAATTAAATAATTGTTATTATGTTCCAGCCTTATCCAAAAGTATTATTTCTTTCAGTCATTTGATGAACGATTATGATATTTCTTTGAAGGACAAATGTTGTTACATTTTTAAGAACAATATACTTTATGCAAAAGCTATCATTGAGAATGGTATATTTGTTCTTGATTTAATTAAAGAAGTACATAATGTGAATACCAAGAGAATGAAACATGATAATCTTAATACCTCATACTTATGGCATTGTCGTTTAGGCCATATAAATGAAAAACGCATGACCAAGTTACACAAGTCAGGTGATTTGGGATCATTTGATTATGAATCATTTGATACATGCGAATCTTGTTTATTGGGAAAAATGACAAAAGCTCCCTTTATTGGTAAAGGAGAACGAGCTAAAATGGTTTTGGACTTAATACATTCAGATGTATGTGGTCCAATGACTACACATGCCAGAGGAGGTTACTCCTACTTCATTACTTTCATAGATGATTATTCCAGGTTTGGATACATCTATCTAATGAAATATAAGTCTGAAGCATTTGAAAAGTTCAAAGAATTCAGAAATGAAGTAGAGAAACAACTTGGCAAAAGTATTAAAACACTTAGATCAGATCGAGGTGGAGAATACTTAAGTCAAGAGTTTCAGGATTATCTTAGAGATAATGGGATTTTATCTCAATGGACTCCTCCATATACACCACAACACAATGGTGTATCCGAAAGGAGGAATTGAACACTATTAGATATGGTTCAATCAATGATGAACCGAGCGGACTTGCCTAAGTCCTTTTGGGGATATGCACTAGAAACTGCTGTTTATGTGTTAAATAGAGTTCCTAGTAAATCGGTTGATGTTACTCCATATGAGATGTGGAATAACAAGAAACCCACGCTTTCTCATATGAAAGTATGGGGTTGTCCTACTTATGTGAAGAGGACAATGTCAGACAAACTGGATGTTAAGTCTGACAAATGTTTATTTGTGGGATATCCAAAAGAAACGTTTGGATATTATTTCTATCATCCCTTAGAACAAAAGGTGTTTGTTTCAAGGCATGCTGTCTTCTTGGAAAGAGAATTTCTCCTACGAGAAGACAGTGGGAGTAAAATTGAGCTTGGTGAAGTTCAAGACCCACAAATAGAAGATGATCAATCGATTGAACCCGAAACTGAATTTCATAATGATGAGATTACAGTTGAACCTGATTATACACAAAATCCTAGAAGATCTACTAGGATACGTTCTATCCCTGTGAGATATGGATTTCACGTTGATTCGGATAGAGGCATAACTGTAGTAGAGGACAATGAGCCTACAAGCTATCAAGAAGTTTTGAACAGTTCAAAACGTGATTTATGGCTTAAGGCTATGCAGTCCGAAATGGACTCCATGTATGAGAATAAAGTATGGACTTTAACTCAACCACCTGAAGGGATAAAGCCCATAGGGTGCAAATGGGTCTTTAAAAAGAAGACTGACATGGAAGGTAATATAGTTACCTATAAAGCTCGCTTAGTAGCAAAAGGTTATCGTCAAAAAGAAGGTATTGACTATGACGAAACTTTTTTTCCTGTAGCGATGCTTAAGTCTATAAGAATACTTTTAGCCATTGCAGCTCATTATGATTATGAGATTTGGCAAATGGATGTGAAGACAGCTTTCCTTAATGGAAATCTTTCTGAGGATGTGTATATGACACAACCAGAAGGATTCACATCTGGAAATGGCGAAAAGGTATGCAAGCTTCAAAGATCCATTTATGGATTGAAGCAAGCCTCTAGGAGCTGGAACATACGATTCAATGAGACAATCAAAGAGTTTGGTTTCTCACAGAATGAAGATGAACCTTGTGTGTATAAAAGGGTCAGTGGGAGTGCAATTGTCTTCCTAGTTCTATATGTAGATGACATATTGATCATGGGAAATGACATTTCTCTTCTACAATCTGTTAAAATATGGCTATCCAAGCAATTCTCCATGAAAGACCTTGGAGAAACATCCTATATTCTGGGAATAAGGATCTATAGAGATAGATCCAATAGGTTGCTAGGTCTTTCTCAGAGTACATATATAGATAAAGTATTGAAGAGGTTCAATATGGATCTCTCTAAGAAAGGGTTTATACCCATGGTGTATGGGAAACACCTTTCTAAGTCTATGTGTCCGCAAACACTAGAGGATAGAGAGAGCATGAATAGAATACCATATGCATCTGCAATTGGTTCTATCATGTATGCTATGTTATGTACACGTCCAGATGTAGCATTTGCTTTGAGTGTCACAAGCAGATTCCAATCTAATTTTGGAGAGGAACACTGGGCAGCTGTCAAGAATATTCTTAAGTACTTGAGAAGGACTAAGGATATATTCTTGGTACATGGAGAGGGCAGTTTGGAAGTAAACGGGTATACAGATGCCAGCTTCCAATCTGACAAAGATGATTGTAAATCACAATCTGGTTATGTGTTCATAATGGGAGGAGGAGCAGTTAGTTGGAAAAGTTCCAAACAAGAAACAACTGCTGATTCCACGACGGAAGCTGAGTACATTGCTGCTTCAGAAGCAGCCAAAGAAGCAGTCTGGATCAAAAAGTTCATAACCGAACTAGGAGTGGTGCCTAGCATTGTTGATCCGATTCCTTTATATTGTGACAACAATGGAGCCATTGCGCAAGCAAAGGAACCACGGTCTCATCAGCGATCCAAACATGTTCTCAGATGCTACCATCTCATAAGGGAAATAGTAGCTAGAAATGATGTGAAAATAGAAAGGGTTCCCACAGATGACAATGTGGCGGATCCCCTCACTAAAGCACTTTCCCAGATAAAGCATGATCACCATATAAATAGCATGGGTCTGAGACATATGAGTGATTGGCTCTAGTGCAAGTAGGAGATTGTTAGAGAGTATGCCCTAGAGCCCATGTAATAGGGATGTTTTTCATATGTATGAAATTTATATTCTTAATAAAAGGCATCATTTATTTATTAATGCTGTGTTTGAATACATGAGTTTGTAAATCTTAAATTAATAAATGAAGTCCTAGATATTATAAACACAGTGCAAAGGCAATCATGAAGGTGTTCATGATGTGAGATGTCTATCGCATGCAAATGTGTTAATATCTAAATATCCCTAGTCATAGAATTAACAAGATAGGACATTGTTAATTCGGACAGACTAGCACATGTTATACTTCTTGAATGGTTCAAGCAATGGTTCTCATAATTGTGATTATGGATGATAATCAAAGCTAACATGTGGATGCTTGTTAGAGGAACAAGTTCATTGGAGACCTGCAAAGAGAATCCTCATATGGATATTAAATCTATGTCAGTGAGGAATCTCTTCATAGCGGTTGTGCAAGTATCCTTAGACTTGAGATCACCAAAGTTATCTTAAGTAGCAAGTGGTATACTTTGACTCCATAACTGATTACTTCCAACTGGGAGTGAACATAGTTAGGAGATTGGGTATATCATGACCTACTTGAAGATAGTTGAGTGATTGACAAAGGATTCACCATCGCAGATTTAACAAGGAAAGTTATCTCACATGATTCTATAATTACCTTGTTCAGTGAATCTCTGGCCAGAGTAATATGCCGAGATGGATGGAGATCCATGAAGGGCATTTTAGGAACAATGGTTAAATTAATAGAACATACATAATTCGATTTATATGAGTTGACAGAAATCCATACTCAGAATCTAATTGAGATAAGAGTGGTGAAAGGAGTAATTGCACGGTAACTGTTTCTATGGAAGGGTACAGTCAAACCACATGACTTTCCTGACATTTGGGTAGTCATGATGCCTAGCTAGAGGCCAATCATGACTTGTATAATGATGTATCAAAATATCAATAGAGATTGATAAAATGATTTAAAGGAGTTTAAATCATGTGAGTTTTGAATAGAACTCACAATTACATATTATACTGCCAACATGGACAGGAACCCAATAGGTCACACACATATAGAGAAAAGGGTAAAATGGTAAAATGACAAGGATAATAATATTTGATATTATTATAAAGGTAGAGAGGAGAATATGATAATAATTAATTAAAGAGTTTAATTAATTATGATCAAATAAAATTGTCCGCGGAACTTTTGAGAAATGTTCTGTAAATTGGACCTAAATGAAATAATGTATTTCATGATTAATTATTATTGTCTTATAAGTGTTATAAGACTACTATAAGTGTTATAGGACTGATATAATAATTAATAGGACCAGTGGAGAAATTATAAAGGGCCAAAGGAATGAAGAAGTTGGAGGAAGCCCTCCAGAAAAGGGCTACACGCCAACTCCATACAGAAGGGCTTAGAGGGCTTTTTCTTGGACCAAATTAATTTATATATGTTACATAAGTATTATGGAACTCACATATTTAATTTGGTTGGATTTGGAATCCATTTGGGTATTTAAATCCAATTAAATGCACAAAGGGCCTAGTTTTTGGATTTTGTGCATGGTCTTTTATGAAAAGTTTTAATTTGGATTTAATTAAGCCCAAATGATTATAATTAATTCCAGAAGCCCAATTAATAATTCTCCAGCAATTTTAAAGAGCCCAATCTCATTAAGGAGTTGGAATTTTAACCTAACTATAAAAGGCTAACTAATGAGAATTAGGGTTAAGTGATTAAAACAAAAGGAAAGTCTTTTTCTCTTAATTCTCTCTCCCTTTTGCGCCACTTCCATTGCTAGTCTCTTGGATTTCGGCCAGCCCTAGTTGAACACCAATTTGTTGGTTCAATTTACCCCTCTCTAGTGTGTATTACTCATTGGAGGTGTTCGATTTTGGACACTGTGGTTTGCGACAACCCGGTGCGAAGTAAAATCAACTGTTCAACAAAAATCAAAGGTGATTTTTCTTATTCTCATATAGTTATATTGTGTATTCATGGCAAGATCAGATCTTATTGTTAAAAAATTTTAAAATTCCGCTCATGTATGTGATGCATGTAACCATCAAATTCCAACATAAAACACTATTACTAAGGACCATCTACCTTAACTTCTATTATAGTGACTCAATTAAAAGAAACACGAGTGATAGTGGAAAACTAGTTCTAGATCGGATATCATATTCAAAATATCATTCTAAGAACTACATTGTCAGATTGTGAACAATCTAATACTTAGCATATCAATCTGGCTTATATATTCTAAAAATTTTGGTAAACCATCTTTCGAGAAACCTATTTCTAGCCTATTCTTAATTTAAAATTCTTAGTTCCAATTATACTCTTGAAAAATATATTACTGGCTCAATTTCAAAACACAATCATGCATTAACATAAGTAAATAAATCTAAAAATATGTAAATCATTGATCAAGCAATAAATTGGCGATCAATCATTTATTAAATAAACCAACCATCAATTCAATATAATCAAAGATAATTATTAGCCTAATAATTAAGAAGTAACACACTTTTATTTAGATTAAGAGCATATCAAAGTCATAACAATAAAAAAATGGAGATTCGAGTTTCCCTTTGGCAAAGTAAGAAAAACCACTCACTGTTCATCATATAATCAATCAAAAAACTAAAATAAGAAGTTACAATGCACATAAAGTCTTAAGCTTCTCTTGATATCTTTACAGAATCCAAGTTACAGCTTCAAACCCTAATTAATTGTAATCTTCACACTATGTCTAAAAAAATGAAGAAAAAACATTTCTTTTTTAATTATGGTGTTTTGCACACTTAAATACCTTAGAATGAAATAATTTCACCACCACCCGACTCCCTAAACCAGTAAAATTATGACTTTTATCCTAAGTGGGACAAGTGCCTCAGTAGGGTTGATTTTCACCCTTATCGAGGTGATTTTTCTTCATTTATTTTATGACTACATTGGTTGGGGTGATTTTCACCCCTACCGAGGTGATTTCTTTTATCCTTTCTTGATTACCATGTCTATTAGGATGGATTTTATCCCCATCAAGGTGTTTGCCTCTAGATTGAATGACAATAAATCCTACTCTAGGGACCTCAATTGGGCTTATTTCCACCCCTACCGAGGTGATCCACTTCTTTACTTTAATTAACAACTATAAAACACTAAAATTTAATTAAACACACATAAATCAAAGAATTATAAAATAAAATAAAAACTAACTAAATTAACACTAAAATAACTCCTAAACACACTAATAAATATAGTAATAATTCAAAACAATTTGATAAGAAAATAGAGTGTCTTTTGCCTGAACCCATGGTGGCATTAAGAGTCAATAAAGACACATTGCTCTACCAACTTGGCAAAATCATGAAGTGAATTGGACATCAACCATAATATATACTAGGGCACATCAAAAGAGACATGGTCCAGAAGTTTTTTGATAGCTTTTGAATGACGAAAAAAGGAAAAGATAGAACATATTACACTTTTGCCTGGAGGATGAATGCATTCCATTAGATTTGATGAGAAGTAAGCCATAGAGTATACTCAATATGAACTCGATGTATTTTGTAGGCTCCCTTTTACAATAATGGTCATATAAGGGAAGTCTTATATTAGGCTCAAAGGCAATCTCAACATGGTATTAATTTTCCTACAATGAATCCTAACATCAAGGTGGATACTCTGCTCACCAAATGCACTATACCTAAAGGTCTCATTTTTAAACCTTTACTATTGATTACCTTAGAAAGCCTAGATTATCATGAAGTCAAAATGGAATACAATTATAGTTGGAGCTAGACCACAACAAAAATGACTTCCCTTGCATAAACCATATAATAGCTCCTGACAAACTCAAGCGTAACTCTTAGAGACCACTCAATGAAAGGGAATTGCTTCTAGTGGCTTGATAGAATATGGCACTCTTCTTTCCACCCTATTAGTTGAAGTAATTATGAAGCAGCTTTATAGAGATAGAATTTCTTGATAAGGAAGTGAGAGAGTTTACAGCGTCTTTTTGAGTCCAACATTTGACCAAACAGACAGTGTTGGATGGTTAAAAGATTAAGAACCCCTATCGCTGTGTTTGTGAGTCTGTGTAGGTTAATATCTTATTGTGTAAAGCTATTATGCCAAGAAACTAAAAAGATTTCAAGGTAAAGACTTATAAAAAAGAAAAAAAAAAGAAAAAATATGAAAGAAAACTTGCAAGTCCATAACAAAAAAATAAGCATTGCTAAAATTGGGTCCTCTGTTAGGGCAAAAATTAAAAAAAATGTGCACTAGACAAAAATTTGGAATTGAGAGAAATTGTTTAATTAAGAAGACCAAAGAGAGCTAATTGATAACAAGAGTCGGATGCAAGTAAGATGTTCTCCTTGAGATTAAATAAAGCTAGTGTTTTTGCATTACATGTCTAATTATACCTATTTTTATTGCCATAAGATGCTTATAAGTGGAAAGGCATGCATCAAAAAATCACAAGCACATGAGTAACTAGCCAATAGAAGTTTATGGTATGCACATGGACACATGCTAAGGTTGTTAGCATAGATGCCTTAAAAAATGAAAGAGAAAGAAAAAAAGGAAGAAAAAGAGGTTGTTAGAGATACAAATCATAACCGGCTCTTTAAGAAAATGTTAGTCCAAGGCACAGGGTGAAAACCTAGAGATAAACAATATGTCCTACAAAAAAATGAAAGAGAAATAAATAAAAAGTTACTTGATTGGGTTAGGTACATTTGAAGCAAAAATTAGGTGCAAGATCATGTGAAAATACCTAACAGGATGCATTTCCCGCCAGCATGAAAACTCACAAAAGGTACACTACCTTTAAGTAATAACTTAGAGCAATAAGGGTTTGCTAACAAAAATAAGGCCCAAAATAATATCCTTTTAGATAGAGCCCCGATAGGGGGGCAAAAGATCCTTAAGGAGCATCAGATTTTATAAGAAAACTAAAGAGGATTAGATTGGTTTTTGTTTGGGTATGATAGGAAATGAACTATTCCTTTTAAAAATAGTAGAAAAGCTTAAGAGTAGCAATCAAGCTGCACCTTCAACAAACCTCTAAGTTGTCTGGATTGTAGACTATGCATTTTGCATGCAATTGCACACATCATTCTTTACATGTTAGTCTTATGTACAATAGGACTTCATATGATTGTTTCTCATCTCCGTGCAAGCATAACCGCTTTCACATGCATCATTCATTATATGCTCGTCTCGTGTACAGTAGGTCTTCATGCATTTGCATCGCATATAATATTGCATACATAATCCTTACATACATTCCACATGGATGATTACTTCTACACACATATAACCTTTTTCCCCATACATTTACATATCTTCGTACAATACACAATATTCTCTGCACACCCAGTTTATGCACAATAATCTTTATGTAATGAATGCCCTAATATTTCCTATTACCATGTTCTTGTTCATTACTATCATACATATCACCTTATATGTAACACTCATAATATAGTCCATTTGCATAATTATCACATTAATTAGCATACTTTCCAGTTAAATAATCACATTAGATAAGATCATATAAAAATAGCTACTTACTATATTATGCTTTACAACTATTTTATTCTTTACAAACCACTTTACTTAGCATAAAAATGAAAAATATAAAAAGGAAAAATAAATAAAAAGATAGTAACTTCATAATTCAACTCGTCCTAATATTGGCTTTGTTGCTATAGATCTCGCCCCTGTAGAGTATGAACTTAAGTACCTATATGGATGAAACCTGTGCTAAGCTAAACAGCTTAGTAGGGAACAATTAATATGTGAACAGCCACTCACAGTTGTCATTCCCAAGCACACCAATATGTAACAACAAAAAAATACATTTATTTTCATCGGGAGAACTTTCTAAAATAATAACAAGGAAAATATTTTAAACTATATTACGTATGACGCAGTGTAATCATATGTAAAAATCAATATTTAGTTATTTCTTTTACAACTCATTTATTATCTATGAATGTCTACCTAAGTTCTATGGGTGTGGATAACAGGTGTAGTGGATACCCACAGGTATCGATCATATTGATACCCAAAGGTATTAATCCTATGGATACCTGAAGGTTTAAAACTTGTGGACCCAAATGGGGTTAAGATTACTTAATCTATAACCTATAAGTAGGCTTATCTATCCACAAATAAGCTCAAATATAGGCATTATACCAATTTTGACATCACTTCTTTCATCGAGTATGTCATATTGCATAATTACACATGCAGATGTCCACAATAATTATAGTAGTGTAATTTAACTATCATTAAATAAATACAATTACAATTGAACAACTATCATTGTATAACTTTACATATGTAGACAAGTATAAAGAATTTTTTTTTTGCATTATCCTTCTGTATCAATCTTTTTCTCACATATTTAATGTCAAAAATTATCTTTAATTTTATGCTTGGAATGGTTTAAAAATATTGAGGAAGGCTTAGACAAACTTTGGTAATAATTTAGGACCTAAAAATCAAGTTTAGAAGGAAATAGAAGGGGTCATGGTGGCTAGTAATTTGATGCTGACCATGAGATAGCTACAAATTCTGTTCTACACTAGCCCACAATGGTTTCCAAATCCATACTGACCTTAAGGTCCATTCTGCCCTAAAAATCTTGAAGGAAGATTTTTGGGTTCAATTTTTACATCCCACTAAACCTAGTAAATGCCATTTTTAGGCAAAGGGACCTTATACAAAATTACTTTTTTATATCTCTAGTTTCTAAAACATTAAAAATCATTCCATTTAAGTATTTAAATCTTCATATATTAATCAAAAAATAGATTGCTCCCAATGATAGTGCAACATACACAGTTAGAGTTCAAACTAAATTGCTATCATCATATAAGAGGATTCAATTTTTGACTTCTTATATGAAATTTAGACTTGTGAGTCTAGTTTTTGTTACAACTATAATTACTCAATTTTGATTTTTATAGCTCGAGTTATAAGTAAAAAAGTCCTGATTAGTCCGTTGAACCCTAAGATAGATTTTAGTGATTTCGAGAACGAATTTCCTATTCCTATTCTCAATCATCCTGAAGCATAATTTCCATGATAATAACTCATTCCAACATCTAATATCTCATTCCCCATATCACATACACAAACATACACATTCAAAATCATTAGAAGTTCCCATACCTCCTCAGTAGCATACACCTTCTTCAAACTCCTCCTCCTTCATTTTCTTTGCCTTTACTCCCTAGTCCTTCTACATATAATAAATTCACATGTTATTAAACTATATAAGACTCATATACTCTTTCTAATTGACAAGAAATAATGAATTAGGGAAGAGAGAGTTACTACCTTAAAATCATAACCTCTTTCTCCCATTACCCTAAAATTCTCGCTCCTTTAATAATGGGGTTGAACATTTTAGGTTTTATTTAGAGGCTAATGGGAGAAAATGGCCACCTTCAGCTCTTTGAAGTTGTTGACCAACCATCTCTATAATTTCCTTGAGTTTTCTCCATTTTTAAGAAGAATATAAGGAGGATAGGTGTCTTGCTCCCATTAGCTCTCATATTTACTTCTAAAAAATTTCTTCAAACTCTCTTCATTCACAAAATTTCATATTTCTACCCTTAAACTTTCTCTTTTCCTTTTCAATTAAGTCCTTTAATTGGCATCTTTCCCATAATTAATCACATGTATAGGTTAATTAAAAATGACCAATTTATCCCTCGTATTTCAATACATTTACCACTATGCCCTAACTTACAATTCTCTAACTATACCCACACATAGTGATCATTTTATCATTTAAGTACATATATAAATATTCTCCCAAGGCGTAAATAAGGGCCTCACATTTCTGTCCCCCTTAAAAGAATTTCATCCTTGAAATTTATACCTGGATTGAATAGTTGCAGGTATTGTGTTCTCATGATTGATTTAGGTTCCTATATGGCCTCTTTCATGCCCTAATGCTACAATAATACTTTAACTACATGAATTTGCTTATTTTGTTGCTATCTAACCTCCCTAGGCAAGATTTATTTCGGTTATTCAGTATAGAAATAGTTATTTTGTACTTTTATTTTATATAGAAACACTATGTGACATGCAACTGATCAGTACCTTCAAAGCATGAAACATAAAACACATCATGCAACTTAGATAATTCTAAATGGAGTGCTAACTCTAAAGCTATAGCTTTGGAAGCTAAATCATAAGTCATTTCAGATGCATCAAATAAAGAATAAGAATTTACCCTTTCATCTGCCTAATTTAAATTTTTAAGCTTAAACAAAATCATTCCCATCATTAGCACCTAAGATTAGATCGATTGAACTATCTTTAATAGAACGAATCATGTATGATTTTGATTGAAATTCAAACCATCCTTAGCCATTATAGTGGGCAAAATAATGCTCTCTTAAATAATTCTTAAAGTTGTGGGAAATCTTGAAAGAAAGAAGGTTCTCTTTTTTTAGTTTAGTAATTGATTAGGTAACATATATACAATAGCTCCAACCCATTCTATAACTTCATATTGGCCAATGAACCTTGGATTAAAATTCCCTTTCTTCCCAAATTGTAATGCTTTTTTCCGTGGTAACATTATTAAGAACACCTTGTCTCTAACTTGATATTCAATATCCTTCCTCTTTAGGTCAATTTATGACTTTTATCTTTCATTGGCAGCCTTTAATCTTTGCTTGTTAATTTGCACCTTTTCCTCAATAGCTTTAATAATGTGAGGACTAATTACTTGTTTCTTTGTTAACTCAGTCAAACAAATTAGAGTTCTACACTTTTTGAATATAGAGATTTAAAAGGTTCCATACCAATTCTAGCATGATAACTATTGTTGTATCCAAAATCTATGAAGGCAAGGTATCTATCCTAACTTCTAGGAAAATATAAGGCGCATCCTCTCATCATATCCTCTCGGACTTGATTAACTCTTTCAGATTGCCCATCTATTTGCAGAAGAAATGTTGTACTATAGTGAGTTTTGTGCTTAAATCCTATTATAAACTCATCCAAAATCTAGATGTAATTCTCAAATCTCATTAAAAAAAAACCATAGATACATATTTAGATGTAATTCTCGAATCTCTCTGATAAGTTAAGTTATGTCTTACATATCATAAGGACTAAAGTGTCAATTAGAGATCATAGATACATATTTAGAACATGGTCTCTAGATTCGATCCGCTCATCAAAACACTATATGGTATAAGTCATAAGTATTTCTCAAATGCAAGTTTTGCATTGGAGTTCTTTGACCTAAAATCTCTATGAAACTCTTAATGAATTATTGTGTACTTTGACATACACCTAACGTACTCTTAATAGAGTGACTAGTATGGGTATGCTTGGGCATACACTAATTCATGTTAGAGAGCATGAGTGAAGTAAAAGGGATTACCCCTCTCAATAAGAGAGAAAATATCACGGGCCACTTGATCAGTGAACTAAGAAGTGTATGGCTATATCGAGTTGAAATAATGAGCAATCATTATTTATCTGAGAGTTCAGTATCACTGGAATATCAAGAAATGAATTAGTATATATAAGGATGACAAGTTCCATGCCTTATATTAATTTTGATATTTATGGGTAAGGGACTAGTCAAAATTGTATTAGGTCACTAAATGCCATTTGCATTTTTTATTTTAATTTGGAATGCTATAATATCTTGCTAGAGAATATATATAGCCTTTGGATTATTTATTAATTCATTGCCAATATTAAATGGACCTATAGGATCACACACAAAGCATTGGGCCTAAAATATTTTAAATAGAGTATTGGGAATTAATTTGGGCTTTTATTTAAAGTCAAATTAATGTGGATAATAGGTATTAAATTGCTAAATGGACTTTAGTCCATGAAGAGTGAAGAAAAGGGCAAAAGGAATAGATAATTAATTATTTATTTATCTTTAGATAATTAAGTTTAAATTCCTACATGTATTTAAATCAAATTATACCACTTAATTAGGAAGTAATGGAGGCTGAAATTACTACCTAAACCTAGTCGATTTCAGCATCCATAAGGAAACCCTAAAGAAGTGATATAAAGTGATTAAAATTATTTTTGCCAAGTTAGTTTTTTTCTCTCTCATTGCCACAATTCTCAAGGGAAAAGAATTCTTTCTTCTTCTCTTGTATTTGGGAAGCCATTTGTAAAGACCTAGAATGAACAAGATCAAATCTTGTGTCTTTATTTTTATACCCATTGCCAAATACAAAAGGTTAGAGCTAGCACTCTCGTTTTAGGTAGACTTTGCAAGTGTATGTGTGAACATAGATTTGTGTGGCATAAAGGCAGCACCTTTGCCATTGGTGATTGATGTCAAAGGTATATAAGTCCATCTTATATACTGGTCATTGAAAAAAATCAAGTTTTGGAGTGCATTCAAGGATGTAAGTTCAATCAAAAACCCTAAAATTGCATGTTTCGATTCTATATTATTTATTGTATGGCATGTATGACCAAAAGTTTTAATGTTTCACTACATGATCATTAAATTTATGCCATGTGATATCCCTTCAATGGTATCAAAGCCTAATCATGTTTATTTTAGTGCTTTGAATGCATTACAACTTGATTCAAAATCATTTGTTGCATGAAACGTGATGCTGAATTTTCTATTTTAAGTTTTTTGCATTGGTTGAGTGTAAAAATGATTTCATATGATTAATTGGGTATTATGAAATGTTAATATAATTTTCTAAGTAGTTTTTAGACCTATTCATTGTTAGTTTTAAATATATAAACCTGATTGTACACGTTAATCATGAAACTAGATGCTTGTTTGCGTGATGTGTTTGTAAAGAACTAGTTTCTCAAAATTAAATGTAAAAACATGTTGGACATGTTTTGTTAGTGATTTTAGAATATTAATAATAGGTTTGGAAATGTTTTAAAAATGGTTTTAATACTAGTCCATGACAATTTAATTGGTTAGTTTACAAATCACGTAAAACAATGACTAGTTTGTGTTTGTTGCATGTTTAATCAACATTGTTTGTTTTGTTTTGATTAAAATTGCAAAAACACTTTTATATCAGATATTAACATAACCTTAATTCAATTTTTATGACCTTATTTAAGTTATTAAATGGCTCATAAAATAATTTTAAGTGTTTGTGCATCGTTAGTGGTATTATATGAGCATTAAACAACTAGTTTCACGTTGTTTGTTTGTTTTTGTTTTCAATGCCGAAAGTGTTATGTGTTATTCATGAGTTTTTATTTTTTTGATTCATTTTGTTTCATATTATTTGTATTTTTAATGTTTATAGGTTGTATGATATAATATTAAAAATGGCAAAATTGGAAATTACACTAAAAACTATTTATGGCACAAATCTAACTAGTTTGTGTTTTGGGCTTTTAAGAGTGCTTATTCAATAAGTAAATTTAGTCCATTGGTCTCAGGCCCATTGTAGCACCCCCTATACAAATAACCTATTTATCTGATAATTTAAATACTATTAATCATGCTTATAAACCATATTCACTTAACCATCATTTTACCATTAATCATGTCATACGGTTTCATATACTTATGTATGTGCTACAAGTCTATTCTTGTTTTGCATTTCATACTTAGTATCTTGCATACTATACTATATGAATATTACTTTATGTATATCAGATGCACACATGCTCTTTCATAGCTTTACTACTAGTGAGTTATAGCACTCCACATTGGTTATATACATTTTATAAGATAACTGGCCATAATACAAAACATATGATAATAGTAATACAAAAACATCCTACATCAAGATTAACAATCGATGGTTGGCCCTTCCTGATGCAGAGATCGTCCCTCAACAAAAGTCTTGTTAACAGTACCTACACGGATAAATAACCCGTGCTAAGCTATAAAGCTTAGTGGGGAAATCTATAGATGGATGACCACTCACAACGGTCATCAAAATGTACATATACAATACATACTTATAAATAACATATACAACATAACATGACAATAATAACAAATACTTTAAAGCTTAAAGCATATCCTCATGTACATAAACATTGTACCCAAGAGAGTAACAAATATTCCATATTCATTATTCATATAGATAGCAATTTCCCAAGTGAACATATTCAAATGAAACATAATTTCTATAAACAAACCAACAATATAATCCATAATATCAATCTTAAGTAAGATAAACTTTAACTGTTTAATTATGATCATTACTATAAATAAAGTTTAGCCTGCCTTACCTTTATCAGTGGACAACGGGAACTATCGATACACATCGGTATCAAAATGGAGAATATCCGAAGATATCGGATGTATAGACCCAAACGGGGCCAAGTTATACTGTGGACCGGTCAAGCAAACCCAAATGGGGTCGCCTATCAATCAAAATGGGGCTGTTCATGATCCAAACAGGATCAACATACTTTAAACCCAATTGGACCAGACTATGGCAGCTGCAATTTTCACTATAGGTGCCTATCTATCCACATCTAAAACTCTATTGCAGGCAGAACTATATTTATGTTCAATTCACATATTAAGACTATATTCATAGTATACTATTTGTACATATATAGATTCTTGTAAAACTATGAGTTATCTGGCACATAAATAGATATATGCACATTTCATATGTCAAGTTATACAACTAGCTCATCCATTTCGTGCAACTATAAATTTGCATCATGACATATAGGCATGGCATATAATCATCATATCATATACTTGATCATGTTCTCATTAAGCATCTCACATGTTCATAGTCATGCTAAAACATCTTCTATCTCATAGGGCAATTACATGCTCATATACTTATATACATAATCATAAATGTACATACCTATAAGTACATTCGCATATAATAGGCTTATTCTTATAAGAATATTTATCAATATATATATACCTTTATCATTATTCAAATCATGTGCTATACAAAATATATCCACATGTTTCCATATAGGCATATACACATGACATGGTCATACTATTATATTCTCCATTTCATAGCATAGGTGCATGTGAAAATATGCACTTTCATGTCATAGGATTAGATATGTATACATCAATTTGGCATATGACAATCATGTGTAAGTCTAATTACATGTATAGGTTAGATATTTTCATCACTAATCTTTATTTATTGTACACATATGAATGTGTATGTATGCATATAAATCCTTCATTGATAGTCACGTTACATGCCCTATCCAATTTATATTACTATCACATAAACAACTATTTGTCTCAATTAATTAAAAATCATAATATCAAGTGTAGCAAAAATCTTTACAGGGCAGCATTTTGGACACAACTTGTGAGCAACATTTGGAATAGAAGATGTCATTTTTAGGCAAACTGATCTTCTACAATCTTATCCCCCTATATGTCTTGTTTCCAGAGCATCAAAATTCATTTTAATATTTGACCTATAGCTCGAGTTATTTGAAAAATACTATATGTTGTTTTTAAAACCAAAATAGTGTGGACTGTCACTTAGAAAAATTCATAACGTAAACTTTAGAAGGATTTAGGCCAACATTTCTTCATCAAAGTTAGACTTTCATGTCTCTAGTTTTACCAAAATTTTATTTTGTAACATTTCAACATCTCTACAAAAAGTTATGCCCATTTTTGTAAATTCTATTTTTATAAGCAGTCCAGGGGACTAATACGAATTTAACCCTAAATTCTATATACTTAGAAGCAGATTCAAGTTTAGGTTTCTTCATATGAAATATAGGTATGGAAATATATCTTTCAATGAAAAAAGAATTACTCAATTTTCTATTCTATAGCTCAACTTATGGGTAAAAGAATCAAGATAGGTCAATTAGTCGTGGAGAAGCGTTCGACTCGTGAAGAGATTAACGAGTGAAGCAAGAAGACCAAAATTCACGTCTCATGAAGGGGTTCACGAGTGGAGAAGAAAGTTACATATCATGACTCGTGAAGAGGTTCACGAGTCAGACTAAAATTCACGAGTGACCCAGAAGAAAGAGATGCAGGACTCGTGAAGAGCTTCACGATTCGAACAATAATTCATGACTCGTGAAGGGCTTCACGACTCAGCAATGAAGCATTATGTTCTTCAAACTCATTTCGATAAAAACCCTGATAAAAAACCCAGAAAACATAACCCTAAATTTCTATCAACCACAACATGTTCTAGCAAAATTTCACATGCAAAATGAACAGCCCTAAGTTCCCATACTGTAGCACCCTCTAAGCAAAACCCTATTTAACTGATAATTTGATTACTATTAATCATGCATATACAATATATTTGTTTAACTATCATTTTGCCCTTAATCATGTCATACGGTTCATATACTTATATATGTGCTACTAGTCTATTCCTGTATTGCATTTCATACTTAGTATCATGCATACTATACTATACGAATATTACTTATGTATATCACATGCATGCATACTCTTCTTAGTTTTACTACTTGTGAGTTACAACATCTCTCATAAGTTATATACATCTTATAACATAACTTGCCATAAAGCAAAACATATGATAATACTATTACAAATACATCCTACATCAAGATTAACAGTCGGTAGTTGGCCCTTTCTGATGCAAAGATCGTCCCTCAACAAAGGTCTTGCTAACCGTACCTACACGGATAAATAACCCGTGCTAAGCTATAAAGCTTAGTGGGTAAATAACTAAAGATGGATGACCACTCACAAAGGTCATCAAAACATACATATACAATATATAAATACTATACACAACATATACCACATATCATGGCAATAATAACATATACTTTTAGGCATAAACCATGTTCTCATGTACATAAACCTTGTACCCAAGAGAGAAACACATATTTCATTTTCATAATTCATATAGATCCATTTTTCATGTGAACATATTCAAATGAAACATAATCCCTGTGGGTAAACCAATAATGTAATCCACACTATCAATCTTTAGTCAAATAACTTTAATTGTTTAATTTTAATCATTACTATGAATAACGTTTAGCCAACCTTAGCTTTATCTGTGGATAACAGGAACTATGGATACACATCGGTATCAAAAGAAGGATATCCGAAGATATCAGATCTATAGACCCAAATGGGGCTAAACTCTATTGTGGACCGGTTAAGCAAACCCAAACGAGGTCGCCTATCGACCCAAACGGGGCTGATCATGATCCAAATGGGATCATATATACTATGGACCCAATTGGGCCAAACTATGGTAACTGCAATTGCCCTATAGGCGGCTATCTATCCACATCTAAAACTCTATCGCAGGCAGAACTATATTCGTGTTCAATTCACATATTAATACTGTATTCATAGTATACTGTTGCACATATACAGAGTCTTGTAATACTATGAGTTCTCTGGTGCATAATCAGACATATGCACATTTCATATGCCAAGTTATACATCTGGCTATTCAAATCTGTATAACTTTACAATTTCCATCATAACATATAAGCATGACATATAATCATCATATCATATACTTGATCATGCTCTCATTAAGCATTTCACATGTTTGTAGTCATGCCAAAACATCTTCCATCTCATAGGGCAATTACATGCTCATATACTCATATACATAATCATAAATGTACATACCTGTGGGTACATTCGCATATAGTTAACTTAGTCTTATGAGCATGTTACCAATATATATATATATATATACCTTTATCATCATTCACATCATGTGCTATACAAAATATCAACATGTTTCCATATAGGCATATATACATGCCAAGGTCATACTATTATAATCCCTATTTCATAGCATAGGTACATGTCAAAATGTGTATTACTATGTCATAAGATTACATGTGTATATATATCAATTTGGCATGTGACAATCATGCACAAAACTATTTACATGTATAGTTTAGATATTTCATCATTAGTCTTTATTCATATACACAACTGAATGCATATGTATGCATATAAATCCTTCACAAGTAGTCATATTCATGCCTTATCCAATTCATTTTACAATCACGTAACCAACTATCTGTCTCAATTAATTAAAAATCATATTATCAAGTGTAGCAACATTCTGCACATTAATATAAATTCTGTTTCTGAGAGCAGTCTAGGAAACTAGTCCGGATTCAACCCTAGATTACATGCACTTAGAGATAGATTTAAGATTAGGTTTCTCTTATGAAATATAGGTATGGAAGTCTATTTTTCAATGCAAAAAGAATCACTCAATTTGCTGTTCTAAAGCTCAGTTTATGAGCAAAAAAATCTAGTTAGGTCATTCAGTCGTGAAGGAGTGTTCGACTCCTGAAAAGCTTCACGAGTGAAGCAAATAGGGTAAATCTCACGACTTGTTAAGGAGTTCACGAGTGGAGAAGAAAGGCATATATACTTCACGACTTGTGAAGAGCTTCTAGAGTGAACCCAACAATGGAAGAAGATGCACGACTCGTGAAGAGCTTCACAAGTCGGACAAAAGTTCACGACTCGTGAAGACATTCACGACTCGGCAAGGACAATCTTCTTCAACCTCACATCATTAAAAACCAGCAAAACGTAACTTTGAATTCTGTAAATCATACCCAGTTCCAACAATCAGTTTCACATGCATTATAAACAACCTAAATTCCGATACATTGGCTGACAAATCCTATATCTTCAGCCTCTATCAATATCCTTTCCTTTGCTCCTTCTTCCTTCCTCTTCTCCTTCACAATTATTATCATCATCATCATAAATTTCTAGTGCAAATACATTCTCCTCAGTCAACATGAAAAGAAGAAGAAGAAGAAGATAATGAAGGGTTACATTAAGAGTTTAACTACCTTAATTTACTGCACTATACTCTTGATCAACCCACAACATTATCATCAAATTGCTTAAGGTAATTCAATGAAAATCAAAAGGATGAAGAAGATGATTTTTCTGGTTTTTCTCTCACAAATGCCGATCTCAAAGTCTCACATAGCCACCTCCACATTCCACTAACTTCTTTCTATTTATATAAGTGACAAAATTTCCCTTTTAATCCCTCAACATCTTGCATGTCACAAAAATGCCACAAACCTTTATGCATGTTAGACTTTAACCCCTCCACTAACTCTTTTTCAAACATCAACCTAACAATTTATTCATCCATTCAAATTAACCTTGAATTAAATACTTCTATTCACAATTAGCCACTAAAATGCCACAAATACAAATTTACCCCAAATTAATACCTTTTACTTCAATTGCACACTCAATTGATATTAAACCATACTCTTTATTTTATTTTAATGCAATTAACATAACAACATGTTAATTTACCCCCTTACTTATACACAAAAATATGCAAATTAAATTAAGGTCATGTTAGGGGCCTTACAATTCTCTCCCCCTTAAGAATTTTGTCCCCAAAATTCATACCTATTAGGGTGATGTTAGGGGCCTTCAAAAGATACTACATGACCAAGGAAAGAAATCTCCTTAAGCAAGAAATCACATTTGCTTAGCTTAGCAAACAACTGATTCTCCCTCAGAGTCTGTAAAACAATTGTCAAATGCTCAGCATGTTCTGCTTCATTTCTCGAATACACCAAAATGTCATATATGAACACAACAACAAATTGATCCAAGTAGGGTCTAAACACCCTATTCATAAGATCCATAAACACAATCAGAGCATTTGTTAACCCAAATGGCATCATCAGAAACTCATAATGTCCATATCGGGTTCTAAAGGCTGTTTTAGAAACATCTACATCCTTAACCCGAAGTTGATAATAACCCGATAGCAAATCAATCTTGGAAAACACTCCAGCACCTTTCAATTGATCAAATAAATCTTTAATTCTAGGTAAAGGGTACTTATTTTTAACTTTTACCCTATTTAACTGTCTGTAATCTATACAAATCCTCAAAGACCCATCCTTTTTCTTCACAAATAAAACCGGTGCACCCCAAGGTGATGTACTAGGCCTAATGAAGCCTTTGTCAAGCAACTCCTGTAGCTGTACCTTTAGTTCCTTCAATTCCAAAGGAGCCATCCTGTATGGTGCCTTCGAAATAGGAGTTGTACCAGGTAGAATGTCTATAGACAATTCAACCTCCCTCTCAGGTGGAAGACTAGGCAAGTCTTCAAGGAACACATCAGGAAAATCTTTCACCACTGGAATCTCTTGGAGATTCACATTCTCTTTTCTTGAATCAAGCACAAGTGCTAAGAAAGCTTCACATCCTTTTTTCAAAAATCGCTTAGCTTACATAGCTGTTATTACATTAGCTATGGGTTTAGATCGAATGCCCTGTACTATAATTTCTTTACCATCAGCACCAATAAGAGTTACAGTTATAGCTTCACAATTAATCGCTGCATGATGTCTAGACAGCCAATCCATACCCAGTATAATATCAAACTCCCGGAATGGTAACTAAATAAGGTCAGCATGAAATTCTTTCCCTTGAATTACAATAGGACACTGTTTATGCACTTTATTAACAACAACACTGTGACCTAAAGGGTTGGTTACACATATATCATATTCCAATTCATATACAGTAGACTCATTTCTACCCATATCTCCAGTCAATTTCCTGCAACTATCCCAATGTTCCCTAGAACAATGGGGACACATTGGAGATTGCCCCCCACTCTATTTCCCTGAAGCTCCCTTTCCTAGCTTAAACACTACAGAAGATTCTTGTCTCCTGTCCCTTTTTGCAGAACTATAGCCAGACTCAGCTGACAGATTTCCTTGAGCTACTCTAGCTCTCTTTTATGTGAAAGATCCACCCTTGGACCCACTCCTTCTCTGTTCTCTCTCCCTTTTTGCAATATCATTCTTTTCAACTCGCAAGGCTGCTGTAACTAGTTGAGTGAAGTTAACCACTTGCAAAGATGTAAATCTAATTAACTTTTCTCTGATACGATCATTCAACCCATCTTCAAACTGTCTACATTTAAAAGCATCAGTTAACATCTCATTAGGAGCATATTTGCACAGGTGACTGAATTCTTTCTCATACTCAGCCACAGACATAACTCTCTGTTTCAAGTTGAGAAACTGCTTTAACTTCTTTTGCTTGTACACCTCAGTAACATACTTGTTCTTGAATTCAGCTATGAAAAATTCCTATGTAAGGGGATCCGGTAATTGGGGTTGCCTCAATACTAACTTCCACCAATCATAAGCAGCCCCCTGTAATAAAAACACAGCACAAGATGCCTTATGACCCACTGGACAGTGGATTTCATCGAAAGTTCTCTCTAGCTTTTCCAGCCAAAATTCAGCTTCCTCAGAATGTGCCAGATTAGTGCCTAAAAACTCTTCAGCACCATGCTTTCTAATTTCAGATATTGATGCTTTAGGTGCTGTCATTCTTTGAAGAATTTGAGCCATATCCTATGATATTTTTAACAATACTTCTGCAGGGATGGCTGCAGGAACCTCATTTGGATTGGATGATGAAGATCCTAGGTTGAAAGGATTGGTTCTAACCGCTAAGTTACTTACAGTCGATTCCTTAAAAGTATCTCTAGAGTTCTCCATTTTCTGTCTATAAGAAAATAGGGACTTCTGCATCAGGCCAACAAAACATTATATCATACTATAGAATCCTAGGTTCATTTTTACCCAGAAAAGGCTAAACCTAGGCTCTGATACCACAAATTGTAGCACCCAATAAGCAAAACCCTATTTAACTGATAATTTGATTACTATTAATCATGCATATGCAATATATTTGTTTAACTATCATTTTGCCCTTAATCATGTCATACAGTTCATATACTTATATATGTGCTACTAATCTATTCCTGTATTGCATTTCATACTTAGTATCATACATACTATACTATACAAATATTACTTATGTCTATCACATACATACATACTCTTCTTAGTTTTACTACTTGTCAGTTACAGCATCTCTCATAAGTTATATACATCTTATAACATAACTGGCCATAAAGCAAAACATATGATAATACTATTACAAATACATCCTACATCAAGATTAACAGTCGGTAGTTGGCCCTTTCTGATGCAGAGATCGTCCCTCAACAAAGGTCTTGCTAACCGTACCTACACGGATAAATAACCCGTGCTAAGCTATAAAGCTTAGTGGGGAAATAAGTAAAGATGGATGACTGCTCACAAAGGTCAACAAAACATACATATACAATATATAAATACTATAAACAATATGCACCACATATCATGGCAATAAGAACATATATTTTTAGACATAAAGCATATTCTCAAGTACATAAACCTTATACCCAAGAGAGAAACACATATTTCATTTTCATAATTCATATAGATGACCATTTTTCATGTGAACATATTCAAATGAAACATAATCCCTGTGGGTAAACCAATAATGTAATCCATATTATCAATCTTTAGTCAAATAACTTTAACTATTTAATTTTGATCATTACTGTGAATAACGTTTAGCCTGCCTTAGCTTTATCAGTTGATAACGGGAACTATGGATACACATTGGTATCAAAAGAACAATTTCTGAAGATATCGGATCTATAGACCCAAATGGGGCCAAACTATACTGTGGACCGATCAAGCAGACCCAAACGGGGTCGCCTATCAACCCAAACGGGGCTGATCACGATCCAAACGAGATCATATATATTATGGACCCAATTGGGCCAAACTATGGCAGCTGCAATTTCCCTATAGGCACCTATTTATCCACATCTAAAACTCTATCGCAGGCAGAACTATATTCGTGTTCAATTCATATATTAATACTGTATTCATAGTAGATTATTGCACATATACATAGTCTTGTAATACTATGATTTCTCTGGTGCATAATCAGACATATGCACATTTCATATGCCAAGTTATACATCTGGCTATTCAAATCTGTATGACTTTACAATTTGCGTCATAACATATAAGCATGACATATAATCATCATATCATATACTTGATCATGCTCTCATTAAGCATTTCACATGTTCGTAATCATGCCAAAACATCTTCTATCTTATAGGGCAATTACATGCTCATATACTCATATACTTAATCATAAATGTACATACCTATGGGTACATTCGCATATAGTTAACTTAGTCTTATGGGCATGTTACCAATATATATATATATATATACCTTTATCATCATTCACATCATGTGCTATACAAAATATCAACATGTTTCCATATAGGCATATACACATGCTAAGGTCATACTATTATAGTCCCTATTTCATAGCATAGGTACATGTCAAAATGTGTACTATCATGTCATAAGATTACATGTGTATATATATCAATTTGGCAGGTGACAATCTTGCACAAAACTATTTACATGTATAGTTTAGATGTTTCATCATTAGTCTTTATTCATATACACAACTGAATGCATATATATGCATATAAATCCTTCACAAGTAGTCATATTCATGCCTTATCCAATTCATTTTACTTTCATGTAACCAACTATCTATCTCAATTTATTAAAAATCATATTATCAAGTGTAGCAACAACCTGCACATTAATATAAATTCTGTTTCTGAGAGCAGTCTAGGAAAGTAGTATGGATTCAACCCTAGATTACATGCACTTAGAGACAGATTTACGATTAGGTTTCTTCTTATGAAATATAGGTATGAAAGTCTATTTTTCAATGCAAAACAAATCACTCAATTTGTTGTTCTGTAGCTCAATTTATGAGCAAAACAATCCAGGTAGGTCATTCAGTCATGAAGGAGTGTTTGACTCGTGAAGAGCTTCACAAGTGAAGCAAATAGGGTAAATCTCATGACTCGTGAAGGAGTTCACGAGTGGAGAAGAAAGGCATATATACTTCACGACTCATGAAGAGCTTCACGAGTGAACCCAACAATGCAAGAAAATGCACGACTCGTGAAGAGCTTCACGAGTCGGACAAAAGTTCACGACTCGTGAAGACATTCATGACTCGGCAAGGACAATCTTCTTCAACCTCACATCATTAAAAACTAGCAAAATGTAACTTTGAATTCTGTAAATCATACCCGGTTCCAGCAATCAATTTCACATGCATTATGAACAGCCTAAATTCCCATACCTTGGCTGACAAATCCTCTATCTTCAACCTTTATCAATATCCTTTCCTTTGCTCCTTCTTCCTTCCTCTTCTCCTTCACAATTACCATCATCATCATCATAAATTTCCAGTACAAATACATTCTCCTCAGTAAACATGAAAAGAAGAAGAAGAGGAAGATGATGAAGGGTTACATTAAGAGTTTAATTACGTTAATTTACTGCACTATACTCTTTGATATCATCAAATTGCTTAAGGTAATTCAATGAAAATCAAAAGGATAAAGACGATGATTTTTCTGGTTTTTCTCTCACAAATGTTGAACTCAAAGTCTCACACAGCCACCTCCACATTCCACTAACTTCTTTCTATTTATATAAGTGGCAAAATTTCCCTTTTAATCCCTCAACATCTTGCATGTCACAAAAATGCCACAAACCTTTATGCATGTTAGACTTTAACCCCTCCACTAACTCTTTTTCAAACATCAACCTAACAATTTATTCATCCTTTCAAATTAACCTTGAATTAAATACTCTATTCACAATTGGCCACTAAAATGCCAAAAATACAAATTTACCCCAAATTGATACCTTTTACTTCAATTGCACACTCAATTGATATTAAACCATACTCTTTATTTTATTTTCATGCAATTAACATAACAACATGTTAATTTACCCCCTTACTTATACACAAAAATATGCAAATTAAATTAGGGTCATGTTAGGGGCCTTACACATACCTTGGATGAAAATCCCTATGTCTTCAACCTCTAGCAATATCCTTTCCTTTGCTCTTTCTTCCTTCCTCTTCTCCTTCACAAATGTCATCGTCATCATTTAAAATTTCCAACACTTAATCAGCATTTTGCTCAGCCAAAATGAAAAGAAGAAGAAGAAGGTGATGATGAAGGGTTCCTTTAATAGTTTAGTTACCTTAATTTGATGCATCGAACTCTTGATTAACCGACATGCACAATTTCCTCTTCAAAATTACTTAAAGAAATCAACTTTGAATCATAAATGAGAGAGAAAGAAGAACATTTCTGCATTTTCTTGAAGGAAATGTCGTCCCACTCTTTCTTCTATCTCTTCAAAGTTGGCTTTTTATAATAGCAAGGGATAATTCCCTTTTTAGTCCTTAAAATTTTTGCATGCCACAAAATAACTTAGCTAATCTTTGCATGTTAAACTTTAACCCCTCCTTTTAATTCCTTTCATACATTAACCTATCAATTTATTCCTTCTCTCAAATAGACTTCTATACATATGCTTCTATCCAAATTTGACCTTTAAGTTTCTGAAATTATAAATTTACCCCAAATTAATACTTTTTACTTCAATTGCACCCTCAATTAATATTAAACCATACTATTAAATTTTATTTTCATGCAATTAATATAATAACATGATAATTTACCTGCTTGACCCTTACTTATACAAAATTCTCATTTAATTTAATCTTAATCAAATAAAAATCCCATTCAAAAATATGTAAATTAAATTAGGATCATGTTAGGGGCCTTACACCCATCATGGGGTCTTCTCTTAAAAGTACAAGTACACAATTTCCATTAATGGGTTGGACTTAATAATTTAAAATTGGACTTTGTTTTATCTATGAATGTTATGTATATTTGCTTGTTTTTTTTGTGTGATGAATGAATATGCATGGTGCATTCATGGGCCCTAGGTTATGTTATTAAATATGGCCTATATGCCATTAATGATTATTGTAAGAGTTTCATTTATTCCTAGTATAGAATTTAATTGAAAACTTTGTACATCAAGATGAAGCCCACCGGAGTGGAGAAGCCCAACTTGAAGATTCATATGTAATAGTGTAGAATCTTAGTTGTAGGTTTTTGAGCCCATGTTTGTCATGCTTTACTTTATGCATTTATACATATACATACTATGAATGGATGACAAAGTGTATGCCATGTAAGTCGTAATAAAATGAATCCCTTAAATAGTATGTCACGAAGTTGCTTTCCTAATTTGAAACATGTCAAGGCATCGATCATCGATCACATAGACTAGGAGTCCTAGATGCGCTGGATTATCTTTGTGAGGCATAGGTTATGAATGTAGGTTAGACTTAACATGGAAAGGGATGCCTGGAACTAGGCAATGAATAAATGGGTTTGTGCTATAAAATCTTAAGATGTTAGCCCATTTGATCCAAGAGTCATGCACGAGATATGATTGGAGTTTTCCTACCTAAGTAACTTAACTCTTTGGGTGTACAAGCTTAGCTTGACTAATGATGTAACAACCTAATCCACTAAGCATGCATAAACATCAATCATCATCATCACCTAACAAAGATAAGGCAACGATAATAATATACAGCACAGGCCATAATTATTACATGCCACAATAACTTAAAACCAACTTATAATTACAAGGCCTAACATAATGCCAAAATACATCATGGAATCCTCAAGCAACTGCACCCAGCCAGATCTACTCTTTAAAGGCTGACTAGCCACCGGCTATCGATCCACTAGAGCTTAACTAGTACCTACATGGATAACAAGCACGTGCTAAGCTATAAAGCTTAATGGGGAAACCAACTCCAAGGATAGAATCCAAATAAACTATCATGAAATCACTCAACCCTTTTAAATTTAAGGAAAACATATAAGCCAACAATGTTAAACAATCTCACCCTTGCTATACCAAATGAACTTGCAATCCTAAACATGAACAATATTCTTACAATCATCTATACCTCATAGTAATTGATAGTACATCTTTCATCGTAAACATTTAATCACACTTATTATGCATGATATGCCTTCAATGTTCACTCAAAGCATAGGGGAGCATACATATCATACATCATCTATAAGAGATATTTAAGCATCAATACTTCACTTATGTCATGCAATCTTAGCTATATAATACAGAGTAGAGAACTGCATTTCATTTATATAATTATAGCCAAAAAGGAATTCAACCAACATGCACAATTTCCTCTTCAAAATTACTTAAAGAAATCAACTTTGAATCATAAATGAGAGAGAAAGAAGAACATTTCTGCTTTTTCTTAAAGGAAATGCCATCCCAATCTCTCTTCTGTCTCTTCAAAGTTGGCTTTTTATAACAGCAAGGGATAATTCCCTTTTTAGTCTTTAAACCTTTTGCAAGCCACAAAATAACCTAGCTAATCTTTGCAAGTTAAACTTTAACCCCTCCTTTTAATTCCTTTCATACATTGACCTATCAATTTATTCCTTCTCAAATAGACATCTAAATATATGCTTCTATCCACATTTGACCCTTAAGTTTTCGAAATTATAAATTTACCCCAAATTAATACTTTTTTCTTCAATTGCACCCTCAATTAATATTAAAGCATACTCTTAAATTTTATTTTCATGCAATTCACATAATAACATGATAATTTACCCCCTTGACCCTTACTTATACAAAATTCTCATTTAATTTAATCTTAATCAAATAAAAATCCCATTCAAAAATATGCAAATTAAATTAGGGTCATGTTAGGGGCCTTACAATTCTCTCCCCTTTAAGAATTTCGTCCCCAAAATTCATACTTATTTTGAATAAGTGAGGATGTTGTTCCTTCATAGTTGTTTCTGGCGCCCAAGTAACTTCTTGTAAATCGTGATGTTGCTAGAGCACTTTAACAAGTGGAATTTGCTTATTCCTAAGTTGTCTAACTTCTCTAGCCATAATTGCTATAGGCTCTTCATCATAAGTGAAATTCGGCTGTACTTGTACATCTTGAACTAGTATCACATGGGATTCATCTGAACGATACCTCCGAAGCATAGAAACATGGAATACATCATGGAGTTTGGCTAGTTCCATAGGGAGAGCCAACCTATATGCCACTGGCCCAACTCTTTGAAGAATCTCATATGGGCCAATATACCTCAGGCTCAACTTACCCTTTTGCCGAAATCTTAATACTTTTCTCCAAGGGGACACTTTCAAAAACACTTTGTCACCCACTTGATATTCAATATCTTTTCTTTTTAAATCAGCATACGACTTTTGTCTATTACTAGCTTCCTTCAATCTCTACTTGATAACTTATACCTTTTCTTATGTATCTTTAACAATATCTGGACCAATAACTTTGTGCTCCGACAATTCAGTCCAGTAAACAGGAGTTCTACATTTTTTGCCATACAAGGCCTCATAAGGTGCCATCTCAATGCTCCTTTGATAACTGTTATTGTAGGCAAACTCCATTAAAGCTAAATATCTATCCCAACTTCCTGCAAAATCCAAAATACATCCTCTCATCATATCCTCTAGAATTTGGATAACCCATTCAAATTGTCCATTTGTCTGAGGGTGGAATGTTGTACTATAATGAAACTGAGTTCCCAATGCTTGTTGCAAACTCTGCTAGAATCTCGATGTGAATCTCAGATCTCGATCAGAGATTATTGACACCGGAATGCTATGCAGTCTAACAATCTCATTTACATAAAGTTTCGATAATTTATCCATAGGGTAATCCATCCAAACTGGTATGAAATGAGCTGATTTAGTTAGCTTATCAACTATAACCCAAACTAAATCATGCTTTTTCTATGTAAGGGGCAATCCTGTTACAAAATCAATGGTAATATCCTCCCATTTCCACTGTGGAATTGGGATGGGGTTTAACAAACCAGAGGGTAACTGGTGCTCTGCTTTCTCCTACTGACAAGTCAAACATTTGGAGACATATGCTACCACATCTTTCTTCATGCCAGGCCACCAATAACATTGTTTCAAATCCTGGTACATCTTATTCCCACCAGGGTGCATAGTAAATACTGTATTGTGAGCCTCATTCAATGCTGTTCTTTTTAATTCTTTGTCATCAGGAACATATAATCTATTATGATAATACACACCCCCATCCTTTTTCACTGAATACTCAGACTGGGTTCCTTCATGTGAAGACTTTAAAATCTATTGCAACCTTTCATCATGTTTCTAAGCATCGATCACTGTTTGCTTCAAACAAAGTCTAGCCTTCAACTGTGCTATTAAAGCACCATCATATGCAAGTTTCCATCTACAATGATGTGAAATCATAGCAGGCATCATCTTACGGCTCAAGGCATCAACTACAACATTAGCTTTGCCTGGATGGTAATCCACTATACAATCATAATCTTTAAATAGTTCTAACCATCTTTGCTGCCTCAAGTTAAGTTTATTTTGAGTAAGCAAATATTTGAGATTCTTGTGATCTGTATAGATTCTTCACTTTTCCCCATACAAATAATGTCGCCAAATTTTTAAGGCAGACACTACTGTTGCTAACTCTAGGTCATGAGTTGGATAGTTTTGCTCATGCGGCTTCAACTGTCTAGATGCATAGGCAACTACTTTACCATCTTGCATTAATACATAACCCAAGCCAACTCTAGAAGCATCACTATACATAGCATACTCCTTTCCTATAACTGGTTGTGCAAAACTAGAGCCTCTATCAGAAATTTCTTCAACTAATCAAAACTTGCCTGACACCGATCAGTCCACTCAAACTTTATACCCTTTCTCAATAGTTTAGTGAGTGGTGCAGCTGTAACTGAAAAGCCTTTCACAAAATGACAGTAATAACCTACTAAGCCCATAAAACTTCTCACTTCTATCACATTTTGAGGCAACTTCAAATTCACTATAGCCTTTATTTTAGCTACATCCACTCTAATGCCTTCAAAAGATACTACATGACCAAGGAAAGAAATTTCCTTAAGCCAAAAATCTCATTTGCTCAGCTTAGCATATAACTTATTCTCCCTCAAAATCTGTAAAACAATTCTCAAATGCTCAACATGTTCCGCTTCATTTCTCGAATACACCAAAATGTCAACTATGAACACAACAACAAATTGATCCAAGTAAGCTCTAAATACCCTATTCATAAGATCCATAAATGCGGCCGGTGCTTTTGCTAACCCAAATGGCATCACCAAAAACTCATAGTGCCCACATCGGGTTCTAAAGGCTGTTTTGGAAAAATTCACATCCTTAACCCAAAGTTGATAATAACCTGATCGTAAATCAATATTGGAAAACACTCCAGCACCCTTCAACTGGTCAAATAAATCTTCAATTCTAGGTAAAGGGTACTTATTTTTCACTGTTACCCTATTTAACTGTCTGTAATCTATGCACATCCTCATAGACACATCCTTTTTCTTCACAAATAATACCGGTGCACCCCAAGGTGATGCACTAGGCCTAATGAAGCCTTTGTCAAGTAACTCCCATAGCTGAACCTTTAGTTCCTTCAATTTCAAATGAGCCATCCTGTATGGTGCCTTCGAAATAAGAGCTGTACTGGGTAGAATTTCTATATACAACTCAACATCCGTTTCAAGTGGAAGACTAGGTATGTCTTCAGGGAACACATCAGGAAATTCTTTCACCACCGGAATCTCTTGGAGATTCACATTCTCTTTTATTGAATCAAGCACAAGTGCTAAGAAAGCTTCACACCCTTTTCTCAGAAATCGCTTAGCTTGCATAGCTGTTATTACATTAGCTATAGGTTTAGATCGAATTCCCTGAACTATAGTTTCTTTACCATCAGCACCAATAAGAGTTACAGTTTTAGCTTCACAATTAATCACTGTATGATGTCTAGATAGCCAATCCATACCCAGTATAATATCAAACTCCTGAAAAGGCAATTCAATAAGATCAGCAAGGAATTCTTTCCCTTGAATTACAATAGGACACTACTTATACACTCTATTAACAACAACACTGTGACCCAAAGGGTTGGTTACACATATATCATATTCCAGTTCATGTACAGTAGACTCATTTCTACCCATATCCCCAGTGCAAACATCAGAATGAGTGGAACTAGGATAAATCAGTGCATGCATGTCAGAATCAATAAGAGAGAAAATACCAGCTATGACTTCTGGAGCACTTTGATCCTCTCTAGCTTTCATTACATAAGCCTGAATAGTAACAACTGGAGCTGTGGGTCTGTCAACTTATTCAAAAATGTTCCTGGACTGGGATGCCTGATGACTCGATCCCCCATGTCTTCTGCCTCTACCTCAACCCGAAGATGGTGCATTGAAAGTTCCTCAACTACCCTGTTGTCCAACACCCTGCTCCCTCTTTAATGGATAGTTTGCCATGAAGTGATCGGTACCACCACACTTAAAACACGCCCCAATCAATTTCCTGCAACTACCCCAATGTTACCTAGTACAATGGGGACACACTAGATGTTGCCCCCCACTCTGTTTCCCTGAAGCTTCCTTTCCCTGCTTAGAGAATGCAGAAGATTCTTTTCTCCTATCCCTTTTTGCAGAACTATAGCCAGATTCAGCTGGCTGATTTCCTTGAGCTCCTTTAGTTTTCTTTCCAGTGAAAGATCCACCTGTGGACCACTCCTTCTCTGTTCTCTCTCCCTTTTTGCAATTTCATTCTTTTTAACTCGCAAGGCTGCTGTAACCAGTTGAGTGAAGTTAACCACTTGCAAAGATGTAGATCCAATTAAATTTTCTCTGTTATGATCATTTAACCCATATTCAAACTATCTACATTTAAAAGCATCAGTTAACATCTCATCAGGAACATATTTGCACAGGTGACTGAATTCTTTCTCATACTCAGCCACAGACGTAACTCTCTGCTTCAAGTTGAGAAATTGCTTTAACTTCTCTTGCTTGTACGTCTCAGTAACATACTTTTTCTTGAATTCAGCTATGAAAAATTCCCAAGTAAGGGGATTTGGTAACAGGGGTTGCTTCAACACCAGCATGTCAAAATATGCACTTTCATGTCATAGGATTACATATGTATACATCAATTTGGCATATGACAATCATGTACAAGTCTAATTACATGTATAGGTTAGATATTTTCATCACTAATCTTTATTTATTGTACACATATGAATGTGTTTGTATGCATATAAATCCTTCATTGATAGTCACCTTACATGCCCTATCCAATTTATATTACTATCACATAAACAACTATTTGTATCAATTAATTAAAAATCATAATATCATATGTAGCAAAAATCTGTACAGGGTAGCATTTTGGACTCGACTTGTGAGCCACATGTGGAATAGAAGATGTAATTTTTAGGCAAAATGATCTTCTACAATCTTATCCCCCTATGTGTCTAGTTTCCAGATCATCAAAATTCATCTTAATATCTGACCTATACCTTGAGTTATTTGAAAAATACTATAGGTTATTTTTAAAACTAAAATAATGTGAATTGTCACTTAGAAAAATTCATAATGTAAAATTTAGAAGGATTTAGGCCAATATTTCTCACCAACGTTAGACTTTCATGTCTCTAGTTTTACCAGAATTTTATTTTGTAACATTTCAACATCTCTACAAAATTTTATGCCCATTTTTGTAAATTCTATTTCTATAAGCTGTCCAGGGGACTAGTACGGATTCAACCCTAAATTCCATGTGCTTAGAGGCAAATTCAAGTTTATGTTTCTTCATATGAAATATAGGTATGGAAGTCTACTTTTCAATGCAAAAAAATTCACTCAATTTACTATTCTATAGCTCAACTTATGAGCAAAATAATCCAGATAGGTCAATATGTCAAGAACAAGCATTCAACTCATGCAGAGATTCACGAGTGATGCGAGAAGACCACAATTCACGTCTCATGAAGGGGTTCATGAGTGGAGAAGAAAGTTACATATCACGACTCGTGAAGAGGCTCATGAGTCGGACTAAAATTCACGACTTGTGAAGGTATTCACGAGTAATGCTAACATTCACGAGTGACCTAGAAGAAAGAGAAGCACGACTCATGAAGAACTTCACAAGTCGAACAATAATTCACGATTCATGAAGGGCTTCATGACTCGGCAATGGAGCATTCTGTTCTTCAAACTCATTTCGATAAAACCCCTGATAAAAACCCAGAAAACATAACCCTAAATTTCTGTGAACCATAACATGTTCCAGCAAAATTTCACATGCAAAATGAACAGCCCTAAGTTCCCATACCTTGGCTCAAAATCCCTATGTCTTCAACCTCTAGCAATATCCTTTCCTTTGCTCTTTCTTCCTTCCTCTTCTCCTTCACAAATGTCATCATCATCATTTAAAATTTCAAACACTTAATCAGCATTTTCCTCAGCAAAAATGAAAAGAAAAAGAAAAAGATGATGATGATGGGTTCCTTTAATAGTTTATTACCTTAATTTGATGCATCAAACTCTTGATTAACCAACATGCACAATTTCCTCTTCAAAATTACTTAAAGAAATCAACTTTGAAACATAAATGAGAGAGAAAAAGAACATTTCTGCATTTTCTTGAAGGAAACGCCATCCCACTCTCTCTTCTCTGTCTTCAAAGTTTGCTTTTTATAATAGCAAGGGATAATTCCCTTTTTAGTCCTTAAACCTTTTGCATGCCACAAAATAACCTAGCTAACCTTTGCATGTTAAACTTTAACCCCTCCTTTTAATTCCTTTCATACATTAACCTATCAATTTATTCCTTCTCTCACATAGACTTCTAAATATATGCTTCTATCCACATTTGACCCTTAAGTTTCCGAAATTATAAATTTACCCCAAATTAATACTTTTTACTTCAATTGCACATTCAATTAATATTAAACCATACTCTTAAATTTTATTTTCATTCAATTAACAAAATAACATGATAATTTGCCCCCTTGACCCTTAGTTATACAAAATTCTTATTTAATTTAATCTTAATCAAATAAAAATCCAATTGAAAAATATGCAAATTAAATTAGGTCATGTTAGGTGCCTTACACCCATCATGGGGTCTTCTCTTAAAAGTACAAGTACGCAATTTCCATTAATGGGCTAGGCTTAATTAATTAAAATTGGACTTTGTTTGTGTGGTGATTGAATATGCATGGTGCATTCATGGGCCCTGGGTTATGTAATTAAATATGGCTTGTATGCCATTAATTATTATTGTAAGAGTTTCATTTATTCCTAGTATAGAATTTATTTGAAGACTTTGTAAATTAAGATAAAGCCAACCGGAGTGGAGAAGCCCAACTTGAAGTTTCATATGTAATAGTATAGAATCTTAGTTGTAGGTTTTGGGGCCCATGTTTGTCATGCTTTACTTTATGCATTTATACATATACATACTATGAATGGATGACAAAGTGTTTGCCATATAAGTCATAATAAAATGAATCCCTTAAATAGTAAGTCACGAAGTTGCTTTCAAAATTAGAAACATGTCAAGGAATCGATCATCGATCACATAGACTAGGAGTCCTAGATGCGCTCGATTATCTTTGTGAGGCATAGGTTGTGAATGTTGGTTGGACTTAACATGGAAAGGGATGCCTGGACCTAGGCGGTGAATAAATGGGTTTGTGCTATAAAATCTTAAGATGTTAGCCCATTTGATCCTAGAGTCATACACTAGACATGATTGGAGTTTTCCTACCTAAGTAACTTAACTCTTTAGGTGTACAAGCTCAGCTTGAATAATGATGTAACACCCTAATCCACTAACCATGTATAAACATCAATCATCATCATCACCTAGCAAAGATAAGGCAAAGATAATAATAAACAGAATAGATCATAATTATTACATGCCACAATAAATTAAAACCAACTTATAATTACAAGGCCTAACATAATGCCAAAATACATCATGGAATCCTCAAGCAACTACACCCTGCCAGATCTTCTCTTTAAAGGCTGACTAGCCACCAGCTATTGATCCACTAGAGCTTAACTAGTACTTACGTGGATAACAAGCTCGTGCTAAGCTATAAAGCTTAGTGGGGAAACCAACTCCAAGAATATAATCCAAACAAACTACCATGAAATCAGTGCACCCTTTAAATTTAAGGAAAGTATACAAGCCAACAATGTTAAACGATCTCACCCTTGCTATACCAAATGAACTTGCAATCCTAAACATGAACATTATTCTTACAATCATCTAGACCTCATAGTAATTGATAGTACAACTTTCATCACAAGCATTTAATCACATTTATTATGCATGATATGCCTTCAATGTTCACTCAAAGCATAGGGGAGTATACATATCATATATCATTTATAAGAGATATTTTAGGCATCAATACTTCACTTATATCATGCAATCTTAGCTATATAATACAGAGTAGAGAACTACATTTAATTTATATCATTCTAGCCAAAAAGGAATTCAATCAAGTAATATATTAAGCCATTTATCATGTTCGCGTTACATAGTGATGGGGATTTAATTGAACCCTTAGTCTCACTAGACTGCATATAGTATGAGTAGGGTATCGTTCAAAAGGGAATGGAGTAAATTTTATATTGATGTAACAACAAGTAAATGGATAGGTAACGATTTCAATTAAAATCATGCAATTAATGTAAATACTAAACTACTTAAAATATATTAAGTTAATTTTGGATAATAGATTACTTAAAAGATTGGATGAACATACATTATAACCAAATAAACAAGTTTATCTTTGAATTAATTAACAATTGTATGAATGATATGAATGGAGAATTTAGACAAGATTCTTTAAAGCAATTCTCATTGTCAATAAAGAATGTTCTTACTTAGAGTCTATAAGCATTCTCATGTCATTATAGAGATAAATAAAAACCATGAAGTTCTATGCCAATTCTTTAACCCCTTAAAGTGAATTCCTTATCTTTAAGTGAATTCAATGCTTTAAGTAAATTCATTTAGCTTTCCATCAAAGAATTCCAACTCTCATTGTGAATTAAATGACTAACATGCTTAATATGGTGATCAAGCATACTAGGCAAATCAAAGCACTTAAACAAACTTAAATCATACTTCATATATAAATAAAATAAACATTCAATAGACAAAGATAAGTAGATGAATAACAACTTAAATTAAATAGTTATAATGTATCAAAAAAACTTAGCCATGAACAAAATTACAATAAAGATGAAATAAGAGACAAGAAAACATCACTCCGCAAGGTTTACTTTTTATTTTGACCTTCTGATAAATCTCTTATTCCTTTTGCTTTGCTCTTTTGTCATCCTTTGAAAACGAAGTAAAAAGAAAAATCCAAAACAACTAAAAAATGTTCTTAACAAAAACAGTAAAGGAATTCTTTAATTTTTCATCATCTCTCTTTTCTCTAGAGTTTTTCTCCCATCTATATAAGGCTTGACTTTACAGATATGTCCCTTGATAAGTCATGGAAGGTTGCTCTAAAAGGACATAATGTTTGGCTGAAAATTAGGGTGCAACAGTCATGACGTTTGAGAAATAGTTTTCTTGTCCGACTCGTGAACACCCTCACGAGTCGTGATCTTCAGCTATTCTTCTGGACTCGTGATTTCTTGCTTTAGTCGTGATTTTTGCTGCTCTCCTTACTGAGTCGTGACTACCTTCACGAGTCGTGAACTACTGATGGGACTCGTGAATGGCTTGCTCTTTCTTATTCACTCTTTCTCCACTCGTGAGGCTCTTCACTGGTCACACAAAACTATCCGAGTCGTGAACCACATCACTACTCGTGATCTTTTTCTTCAAAATTTCACCATCTTCTTCCTTTTCTGTACACTTCACCAATTTTAACCTAAAAACAAACATAAACACATAAATTGCACATAAAGACATAAAAATACATATAATATTACATACTTAACTACATAAATAAGAGAAAAACACACATAAAAAAATAGACATTTTACATGACATCAAATTCCCCCACACTTAAACCTTGCTTGTCCCCAAGCAAGAGAAAAGTGAGAAAATTTAATCTCAAGTCAAACTAAGTAAGTTACATTATAACACATTTCTCAATTTTTACATAAGATAAGATTGATATGAATTCAAACACCTTAACACTCAAAATATTAGTACATCAAGACTTAAAACATGCATCTTAAATCATCAAGTCACCTAAATTTACTAAATTCAACATCAATAATATAAAGTCTCAAGACTAACCATGCTTAAGAGAGAATAGTGATCATAAAGCCTAAGATCCTAAAACTATAGTTGCCTTTTTCGACAATTAAAAAGCACACATACCTTTAAACCCATCTCATGGCATTTTTAGACTATGTTTTTCATCTTGTTCTTTTTCTTTTCTTTGTTTTTCTTCTTCTTTTTTTTTAGCATGGGTATACTTTTAGACTTTATCCCATGAATAGCAAGAGAATGTAGTACTGGGTACGTTTTACGCTCCATCCCATACATTATTAAGCTTTTAGATATACATCTTGCTTTATTGTATTTATTTTCATTATTTTTCTTACTTTCTTTCTTTTTTTTTCTTTCTAGTCCTCATCCATTATTGAAAGGCCTAAAGGTAAGTATTATGGCTATAGTTTCCATAAAGCAACTAAAATCCTAAAATCTTAAGCTAAATGAGCATATTCTAACATTAAAGCATAGTTAATGAAGAGACTAATTAACCTAAAATGTTGAAAGAAGTAAAAAGAGATAACTTAAAAACATAAAACACATGCCAAAAATCTTGAAAAACTAATCAAATGAGTATAAAAGGTAATCTTCATAACAACCTTTATTACATACAATATAAGCAATACTTATAACAAAACTCACTATAAAAGTTAGTCTACGTAAAGAAAAAGATAAACAAACAACAACACACACAAGTGCTCCCCCACACTTAGAACACACATTGTCCTCAATGTGGAGAAACAAAACAAACACACAAACAAAAAGAAAATTAAAAATAAACAAAAGCATAGAGGAAAGAAAACTCCCCTCAAATTCATGGTGAAGGTGGAGGCGAAACAACCACATAGCCCGATTGGGCAATGAAAGCGTCCACCTTGTGCTCAAGGCGGCGTTGCCTATGAACCAATTGACTTGTGGTTTGTTCCAATGAAGCCAATTGACTTTGGATGGCAGTTTGATTGTGTAGCAATTGATTGAACATGGAAGTGGTGATATTCGAAGAAGATCCAGCAGTTGGTGTGAAAATAGGTGAATGACTACGTGTACCCTCTATAGGATCATCACTTTGCCCTAACTCCGTTGGCCTTGACTCTTCCAAAGTACTTTCCATAGCAGCCACTTGGGGAGTAGAAGTGCTTGGTAATTCCTTCCAACAAGAATGATATATAGGTGGTATGTATTGAAAAGAATTGTTGGTGACTTCTCCTCTTACAAATAAATGCTTAGAAAAATATATGCATAGAAGTACACCATCATAAATACGCAAATCAATATCAATTCCCCTAGCAATAGCAGCTATGACATGACCATGTGTGATAGGGGACTCCGGGCGATTAACACAATTCAATAATTGGTTGAAAATCTAATAAGACCAACATATAGACTTACGATTATGCACACACCACATCAAAAATAGTTCATGAATAGAAACTCTATTAAATTCATGCTTGTTGAAGACAAGGAAGGCAAGAATCTTATGCAAAATCCAATATTTCAAGTTCGATATAAACACGGATTTAGCCTTTCTAGCCCTATATGGTGTAGTCAAACCAGTAAGAAAGGTCCAAAAATCATTAGGTCTATAACTCTTAGGAGGAGTACATAATCCATTTGGGCTAAAGCCAAAGATACGATGCATCATGAAATAAGTAAGAGTATGATCAACACCATTCAAGCGAAAGTCTACAAGCCTAGGATTATCAGCATTTTCTTTGGAATTTGTGTAAAATTCCAAGACTAAGTTAGTATAGAATTGCTCATGCATATTAACAAACCTTAAGAGACCACATTAAGACAACATCTCATTCACTTCATCAAGAACACCCACATGTTCAAGCAAAGAGTTAGGAAAATACTTACATTGAGATTTTGCTCTATCTTTTAAAACAAGGAACCTGTTACCTTCATGAATTGAGGAAAGAGGGAATGGTGAACCAAAGTCTATCTGTAAGCTCTGAAGTGGTGGTTCATCTCCTCCTTGCTAGCCCCTTGATACTGAAATGTTCTTTGTCCTTACCATGGTTGTTAAAGAGAAAATGAAACAGAGAAGCAATGTGTAACGTGAATGAAAGGAAAGGAAAATAGAAGAAGATGTTGCAGAGAAGGAAAAACAAATAGACAAAAGGAAATGCAAGTTACAGTTGAAGAGAAAAAAAATGAAAAAATGTACGAGAGGAGTAAAAGAAAGAGAATGTAAAAAAATAGAAAAGGAAACCAACTACAATTTTTATAGAAGAATGAGGGAAAAAATGAAAAGGTACGTCGTTTAAAAACCCTAAATTGAATTTATAACCGTTCCCTCTCTTAAATGTAAGTTAATAAAGGGTAGTTAAGCAAATTAAAAACCGTTAATACTCCTAATTTGAAGAAATAAAAGTGAAATAAAGAAATAAAAATGAAATAGAAATAAAATCAGGAAGGTAAAAATCACGACTCGTAACTTTTGGAACAGGGCTTCACGAGTCGGCATGTGCCTCACGAGTCGTTAAGTATAAGGCAGTTGGTATGAAGGAAGCAATGTTCACGACTCGGCATGAATCTCACGACTCATGAGCCTTTCCCTTCTGTACTACACGTGATACCCTTCACGACTAGTGATTCTGCTCACGACTGAATGGATGCAGCCTCTGGAATACTCGTGAACACAGTCACGAATCGTGATGCACTTGTGAACATTATGTATTTCTCTGCAAAATCTTAACAACTTGATCCAAAAATTAAAGTAACAAATAAGAATAAGCTAAGGAACATAAAAACTATATAAAACATATAATGTAGTCTACAATCACACCATAAAATAAATAAATTCAAACTAAAAGAACTAAGGAAAAACAAAAATCATATTAAGAGTATGCAAAAGAAGAATTCATCAAAGAAACTTTGTGAGTAGGAACCAATGCGTCACCAATGAAATAAAGCTTCAATCTATGTCCATTTACCTTAAAAATCTCTCCTTTATCATTAGCAATATCAACAACCCCATAAGAAAAAACTTGAACAACCTTGAAAGGTCCCGACCATCTAGACTTTAATTTTCCAAGAAAAAGCTTCAATCGAGAATTATACAACAAATCCATGTCACCAACTTGAAATTCTTTCTTTAGTACATGTTTATCATGCCATGATTTAGTTCTTTCTTTATATAACTTGGCATTTTCATAGGCATTCATACGAAGTTCCTTTAACTCTTGTAATTGAAGCAATCTCTTCCTACCAACTTGTTGCATATCAAAATTTAACACCCTAGTTGCCCGATATGCTTTATGCTTAATCTCAACTGGCAAATGACAAGACTTACCATAAACCAATTGATAAGGTGTAAGACCTATAGGAGTTTTAAAAGTTGTTCTATATGCCCAAATAGCATCATCTAACTTAAGTGCCCAATCTTTTCTTAACCTAGAGACAGTTTTCTCTAAAATCCACTTAAGCTCTCTATTACTAATCTCAACTTGTCCACTAGTTTGGGGGTGATAAGGTGTAGCAATTTTATGAGTCAAATTATATTTTCTCAATAATTGCTTTATAACTTTATTGCAAAAATGAGACCCACCATCACTAATAATGGCCCTAGGTGTTCCAAATCTAGGAAATATAACTTTCTTAAGCATCTTCTTAACCACCTTGGCATCATTAGCAATGGTTGGAATTGCTTCCACCCATTTAGATACATAATCTACCATAACCAAAATATAACTATTTCCTAAGGAACTAGGAAATGGTCCTATAAAGTCCATACCCCAAACATCAAACAATTCAACTTCCAAAATACCATATAAAGGCATTTCATTCCTCCTAGAAAAATTTCCCATTCTTTGACACTTATCACAACTAAGTACAAAGTCATTAATATCCTTAAACAATGTAGGCCACCAAAAACCAGCTTGCAAAACCCTGGAAGCTGTCTTAGAAACCCCAAAGTGACCACTTACAGCATAAGAATGACAATGAGCTAATACTTCACCAACTTCTTCATGAGGAAGATACCTCCTAATCAATCCATCAGCACATCTCCTATATAATAAAGGTTCTTCCCAATAGTAAAACTTCACATAATGAAGGAATTTCTTCCTTTGCCTATAAGCTAAACTATAAGGAAGCATACCACTTACTAAATAGTTTGCTATATCGGCAAACCATGTAACTTCCTTAGAAACCACACTAAAAAGATGTTCTCCATGAAAAGATTCATCAATAGGTACCCCATCATCATTATCTTGCAAAACACATTGGGTTAACCTAGATAAATGGTCAGCAACTAAATTCTCCTTTCCTTTTTTATCTCTTATCTCCCAATCAAACTCTTGTAGCATTAATATCCATCTTAACAATCTAGGCTTAGCATCTTTCTTACTTAAAAGGTGCTTAAGGGCAGCATGATCAGAATAAACAATGACTTTTTGCACCACAAGATAAGACCTAAATTTATCAAAAGCATATACAATAGCCAAGAGTTCTTTTTTAGTTGTGGAGTAATTAATTTAGGCATTATCTAGTAACTTGCTAGCATAATAAATAACAGATGACTTCCCATCAATTCTTTGTCCTAAAACAGCCCCTACCGCATAATTACTAGCATCACACATCAATTCAAAAGGTTGCTCCCAATTTGATGGTTGCAACACCGGTGAAGTGACAAGAGCATGTTTAAGAGTTTCAAAAGATTTAAGACATGCCTTATCAAAATGAAAATCAACATCTTTACCTAGCAATGTGCATAAGGGTTTAGCTATCTTAGAAAAATCTTTGATAAACCTCCTATAAAAACCAACATAGCCTAGAAAGCTTCTAACATCTCTAACATTTTTAGGAGGAGGCAAATTAGCAATTATTTCAATTTTAGCTCTATCAACTTCAATCCCGCTATTAGAAACTAAATGTCCTAAAACAATACCCTCTTGAGCCATAAAATGACACTTTTTCCAATTTAAAACCAAACCATGCTCCATACATCTATCAAGCACCGTAGAAAGATTAAATAAAGAATCGTCATAAGTAGTGCCATACACACTAAAGTCATCCATGAAAACTTTTACATATTGATCGATAAGATCACTAAAGATAGAAAACATGCATCTTTGAAAAGTGGCTGGTGCATTACACAAACCAAAAGGCATTCGCCTAAATGCAAAAGTTCCATATGGGCATGTAAAAGTTGTCTTAGATTGGTCATGTGCATGAATTGGTATTTGATAGAAACCACTCAACCCATCTAAGTAGCAAAAGTAAGAAAAATTAGCCAATCTTTCAATAACTTGATCAATAAAGGGTAAAGGAAAATGGTCCTTTCTTGTAGCCTTATTTAACTTTCTATATTCCACACACATATGCCAACCCGTGATAGTCCTAGTAGGAATTAAATCATTGCTATCATTACGAATTACAGTCAAACCGCCCTTCTTAGGGACAACTTGAATTGGGCTCACCACTTGCTATCACTTATAGAATAAATTATACCATTATCAAGCAATTTAATTATTTCCTTCCTCACAACTTCTTTAAGAGTTGGATTAAGCCTTCTTTGTCCTTCAATAGACGGCTTAGAATCCTCCTCTAACAAAATTCTATGCATGCAAATCTTAGGTGCAATTGCTTTTAAATTACTAATAGAATATCCCATAACATTTCGATAAGCAAGTAAAATACCACGTAAAGCATCCACATTATGCTTAGCAATTGATGAATTAAGAATGAATGGGAATTGAGAATTTGCATCTAGAAATTCGTACCTTAAGCTTGTTGGTAGTGGCTTGAGTTCAAGCTTGATTTCCTCCTTAGATATCTTTGATGACATATCCTCATCCTTTCTCAAAGACTCAATTTTTGAGAATCTTCCATAGGAGGGATATGAGGCAACTTGCAAAACTTCATCACAACTTTCATTCAAACAATAAGGTGCAATAGAATTTTGATTCACACAATCATGCACAACACTATCAATACAGTCATCAAGAATATCGTAAGAATCAATTCTATTGACCGCCTCTAGTGGTGAAGATTTAATCATGCCAAAAACATTAAACTCAATTTTTTCACCATTAACCTCAAGAGATATTTTACCATTTTTCATATCAAAAACAGCCCCAGCAGTAATTAAGAAAGGCCTACCAAACAAAATGGGAATTTCAGGATCCTCATCCATTTCTAATACAACAAAATCAGCAAGAATCACAAATTTACCCACATTGGCAGGAATATTTTCTAATATACCTATAGGGTGTGAAATAAATTTATTCGCCATTGATAAACACATATTGGTAGGCTTTAATTCACCTAAATCAAGCTTTTTATAAATGGAATAAGGCATAAGGCTAACACTAGCACCCATATCACATAGAACCTTATCAAAAAATGTACCACCTATAACACAAGGAACCGTGAAACAACCAGGATCCTTTAGCTTAGGTGGGTATTTAGAATACATAGCCTTAGATTCTTCTACCAAAGAAACATACCCATATTCTTCAAGTTTACCTTTGTGACTCACAATTTCTTTTAAAAATTTTTCCCATTAAGGCATATCCTCAATTGCATCCACAAAGGGCATAGTTATAATAAGTTCCTTTAAATAATTCAAAAACTTTCCAAATTTCTTATCAAGATTTCTTCTAATGAGTCTTTGAGGGAATGGCAAAACATTCAAATTAACTTTAGGGTCATCTTTCCTAGATAAGGTTATCTTTTCCTTAGGTTTATTAGGCTTATGCATTACATCATCATTTTTACTTGCATCCAAAACATGATCATCATGCACAATAAGACTCTCATTAACTTTTTGATTACTCTCAATCTTTTTACCACTCCTTAACATAATAGATTGAACCAATTCATGAGGCAAAAACTCAAGTTGGCTTGGTAGCTTGCCTAAAGGTTTAACACTAAAAGTAGCTTGTTGAGCCAATTGGGTTTCAAGCATCTTATTATGAGTGACAAGTTGATCAATTTTAGTGTTAATTTGCCTAAATTGTTCCTCATTTTGCTTGTTAGTAGTCATTTGATGATTAACAAATTGCTCCATTAAATTCTCTAAATGGGATTTAGGTTGTTGGGGGTTAAAAGGTGGTTTATTTGGAAAAGGTGAAGGGTTAGGTAATTTGCTCATATGATTGTTATTATTAGGAGAGTTCAATTGGGCATTTTGGTTAGACCAAGAAAAACCAGGATGGTTTCTCCATTGTGGGTTGTAATAATTAGAATTTTGACCCAACCTTTGATTATAATTCCCTTGAACAAAACTGACATCCTCACTAGACCCCTCACCACAATTAGCATACATATGAGATCCACCACATTTCTCACATACTTGACTAACATTTTCAACATTGGAGTGAGAATTACTTACCATTTTTGTCAAAGCTTCTACCTTAACCGTCAAGAGATTAATGGAATCCAATTCCAAAAACCCCTTAGCCTTCGCCATAGTGGGTTCTTCTCCCATATAGCCTTGTGAGGCTAATTCTTCCAACAAAGTTTCAGCTTCCTTAGCAGTCTTCTCTAACCATTTACCACCTGAAGCAGCATTAACAATATTTTTATTTTCCTCCATTAACCCATTGTAAAAGATTTGAGGAATCATCCAATCCGGCAAGCCATGATGAGGACATTGCCTTTGAAGTTCCTTAAACCTTTCCCAAGAGGTATAAATGGTTTCATTAGGCAATTTTTTAAATGTAGATATTTGATTTCTAAATTTTGCCATTTTATGAGGTGGAAAATACTTATGAAGAAAAGCTTGTTTTAATTGGTCCCAAGTAGTAATTGTCTCACTAGGTATACTAGCAAGCCAAATTTGAGCCTTTTCTTCCAAAGAAAATGGAAATAACCTAAGTCTAATTGCATCATTACTCACTCCATTAATTTTAAATGTAGCACACACATTAAGAAAAGCAAGGATATGAGTATAAGTGTCTTCCCCTAGCAAACCTCCAAATCGGTTATTTTGCACCATTTGACTGACAGCCGGTTTGATCTCAAAATTGTTATTAGCAATAGCCAGTGCCACTATTCCTCCAAAACTTTCTGAAATATTTGGCATTGCAAAATCACCAAGCATTCTCCTTTCTTCGCCCACCATAATTAGAAAATTATAACCTTCCTCCAATTTAACACTTTGTTCTCCTTCTACTTGCAATCTAAGTTCCTCTTGTTGCTTCCTTCTAAGTTCCCTACAAGAATTAAGAATACTTTTAGTCTAATATCATTACAAAAACTATAATTCCAAAACAAACAAACACAATATAAGGATTCAAACATCTAATAACTAATATATATCATACAATCCTAAAACATCTACTCTTTTGTATCAATCAATAAAAATTCATTTTGAACCGTTCCTCGGCAACGGCGCCAAAATCTGATGGGGATTTAATTGAACCCTTAGTCTCACTAGACTGCGTATAGTATGAGTAGGGTATCGTTCCAAAGGGAACGGAGTAAATTTTATATTGATGTAACAACAAGTAAATGGATTTGTAACGATTTCAATCAAAATCATGCAATTAATGTAAATACTAAACTACTTAAAATATATTAAGTTAATTTTGGATAATAGATTACTTAAAAGATGGGATGAACATACATTATAACCAAATAAACAAGTTCATCTTTGAATTAATTAACAATTGTATGAATGATATGAATGGAGAATTTAGCCAAGATTCTTTAAAGCAATTCTTATTGTCAATAAAGAATATTCTTACTTAGAGTCTATAAGCATTCTCATGTCATTATAGGGATAAATAAAAACCATGAAGTTTTATGCCAATTCTTTAACCCCTTAAAGTGAATTCCTTATCTCTAAGTGAATTCAATGCTTCAAGTAAATTCATTTAACTTTCCATCAAAGAATTCCAACTCTCATTATGAATTAAATGACTAACATACTTAATATGGTGATCAAGCATACTAAGCAAATCAAAGCACTTAAATAAACTTAAATCATACTTCATACATAAATAAAATAAACATTCAATAGACAAAGATAAGTAGATGAATAACAACTTAAATTAAATAGTTATAATGTATCAAAATAACTTAGCCATAAACAAAATTACAATAAAGATGAAATAAGAGACAAGAAAACGTCACTCCCCAGGGTTTACTTTCTATTTTGACCTTCTGATAAATCTCTTATTCTTTTGGCTTTGCTCTTTTGTCATCCTTTGAAAACTAAGTAAAAAGAAAAATCCAAAACGACTAAAAAATGTTCTTAAGAAAAATAGTAAAGGAATTCTTTAATTTTTCATCATCTCTCTTTTTCTCTAGAGTTTTTCTCCCATCTATATAGGGCTTGACTCTACAGATATGTCCCTTGATAAGTCACGGAAGGTTGCTCTGAAAGGATATAATGTTTGGCTAAAAATTTGGGTGCAACAGTCATGATGTTTGAGAAACAGTTTTCTTGTCCGACTTGTGAACACCCTCACGAGTCGTGATCTTCAGCTATTCTTCTGGACTCGTGATTTCTTTCTTTAGTCATGATTTGTGCTGCTCTCCTTACTGAGTCGTGACTACCTTCATGACTCGTGAACTACTGCTGAGACTCGTGAATGGCTTGCTCTTTCTTCTTCACTCCTTCTCCACTCGTGAGGCTCTTCACTGGTCACGCAAAACTATCCGAGTCATGAACCACTTCACTACTCGTGATCTTTTGCTTCAAAATTTCACCATCTTCCTCCTTTTCTTCACACTTCACAAATTTTAACATAAAAACAAACATAAACACATAAATTGTACGTAAACACATAAAAATACATATAATATTACATACTTAACTACATAAATAAGAGAAAAACACACATAAAAAATAGACATTTTACATGACATCACATAGGTGAAGCAATTGCTATATATATATACACACATACATATATCCTTATTTAATAGTATATTGCTGAATCTTTTAACTTTTAATAGCCTGCCTAAGTGCTTGTTCAAAGGGTGGATAACTAGAACAATGGATACCGAGGTATCAAATGATTGACCCAAAAGGGGCCGAGCTATGGTTCCATAAAGGAACAAAGCAATAGATCCAAATGGGGTCAGCAATGGTTCCAAAAAGGAACAAATAATAGACCCAAACGGGGTCGAACGATGGTTTCATAAGGAACAAGACCTAAACGAGCTCAACTGTGGCAACTATTGAATCCCTCTAGGCATGCCTATCTAATCCACAACTTAACTATGACCCGTAGTGAAACACCCTAAACCACATCTTTACTATATATAATGCAATCTACGTCATTTTATCCAAATAATCATATAACTAATATACTAATAAGGACTTTCACATCTTTCCTGTACATTTAAATTTGAATAAGCATATTGACTTCATATGCAATCCCAATATCTTAATAATTATACTATATCATCATACTTTAGCCATTTTTCTTTCATGTGTATCATTCAGCATTTCAGCACATTTATATGAAGTATTATAGCTTCTAGATGCATGCATAAACCAGCATTCTCACTATGAGCTTATTACAAACTTCATTTCCATATAACTTACATATACATATATTACAACCCTTATACATATTAAACATGTAAGGAACTAAACAAGATTTATCAAAAGTTTCCTCTATCCACTTCTATAGACTGGTGTTGGCCTGTCCTGATGCAGAAATAGTTCCTGTGCAAAAGCCTTGACTACCAAAACCTACACGGATCAAAATAACCCGTGCTAAGTGTTAGAGAGTATGCCCTAGAGCCCATGTAATAGGGATGTTTTTCATATGTATGAAATTTATATTCTTAATAAAAGGCATCATTCATTTATTAATGCTGTGTTTGAATACATGAGTTTGTAAATCTTAAATTAATAAATGAAGTCCTAGATATTATAAACACAGTGCAAAGGCAATCATGAAGGTGTTCATGATGTGAGATGTCTATCGCATGCAAATGTGTTAATATCTAAATATCCCTAGTCATAGAATTAACAAGATAGGACATTGTTAATTCGGACAGACTAGCACATGTTATGCTTCTTGAATGGTTCAAGCAATGGTTCTCATAATTGTGATTATGGATGATAATCAAAGCTAACATGTGGATGCTTGTTAGAGGAACAAGTTCATTGGAGACCTGCAAAGAGAATCCTCATATGGATATTAAATCTATGTCAGTGAGGAATCTCTTCATAGCGGTTGTGCAAGTATCCTTAGACTTGAGATCACCAAAGTTATCTTAAGTAGAAAGTGGTATACTTTGACTCCATAACTGATTACTTCCAACTGGGAGTGAACATAGTTAGGAGATTGGGTATATCATGACCTACTTGAAGATAGTTGAGTGATTGACAAAGGATTCACCATCCCAGATTTAACAAGGGAAGTTATCTCACATGATTCTATAATTACCTTGTTCAGTGAATCTCTGGCCAGAGTAATATGCCGAGATGGATGGAGATCCATGAAGGGCATTTTAGGAACAATGGTTAAATTAATAGAACATACATAATTAGATTTATATGAGTTGATAGAAATCCATACTCAGAATCTGATTGAGATAAGAGTGGTGAAAGGAGTAATTGCACGGTAACTGTTTCTATGGAAGGGTACAGTCAAACCACATGACTTTCCTGACATTTGGGTAGTCATGATGCCTAGCTAGAGGCCAATCATGACTTGTATAATGATGTATCAAAATATCAATAGAGATTGATAAAATGATTTAAAGGAGTTTAAATCATGTGAGTTTTGAATAGAACTCACAATTACATATTATACTGCCAACATGGACAGAAACCCAATAGGTCACACACATATAGAGAAAAGGGTAAAATGGTAAAATGACAAGGATAATAATATTTGATATTATTATAAAGGTAGAGAGGAGAATATGATAATAATTAATTAAAGAGTTTAATTAATTATGATCAAATAAAATTGTGCGCGGAACTTTTGAGAAATGTTCTGTAAATTGGACCTAAATGAAATAATGTATTTCATGATTAATTATTATTGTCTTATAAGTGTTATAAGACTACTATAAGTGTTATAGGACTGATATAATAATTAATAGGACCATTGGAGAAATTATAAAGGGCCAAAGGAATGAAGAAGTTGGAGGAAGCCCTCCAGAAAAGGGCTACACGCCAACTCCATACAGAAGGGCTTAGAGGGCTTTTTCTTGGACCAAATTAATTTATATATGTTACATAAGTGTTATGGAACTCACATATTTAATTTGGTTGGATTTGGAATCAATTTGGGTATTTAAATCCAATTAAATGCACAAAGGGCCTAGTTTGTGGATTTTATGCATGGTCTTTTATGAAAAGTTTTAATTTGGATTTAATTAAGCCCAAATGATTATAATTAATTCCAGAAGCCCAATTAATAATTCTCCAGCAATTTTAAAGAGCCCAATCTCATTAAGGAGTTGGAATTTTAACCTAACTATAAAAGGCCAACTAATGAGAATTAGGGTTAAGTGATTAAAACAAAAGGAAAGTCTTTTTCTCTTAATTCTCTCTCCCTTTTTGCGCCACTTCCATTGCTAGCCTCTTGGATTTCGGCCAGCCCTAGTTGAACACCAATTTGTTGGTTCAATTTACCCCTCTCTAGTGTGGATTACTCATTGGAGGTGTTCGATTTTGGACACTGTGGTTTGCGACAACCCGGTCAAAAGTAAAATCAACTGTTCAACAAAAATCAAAGGTGATTTTTCTTATTCTCATATAGTTATATTGTGTATTCATAGCAAGATCAGATCTTATGGTTAAAAAATTTTAAAATTCCGCTCATGTATCTGATGCATGTAACCATCAAATTCCAACACTAAGCTATACAGCTTAGTGGGGATTCTAAACATGAAAGACAACCACTCACAGTGGTCATCAAAAAAATATAGGATATTCAAAACAATTGAATAATAATAATACTTGCATAACAAGATAACCCTTCACAATTTATTCAGCATACTTGAGTTCATACAATTCAATATGAGATATGTATATAATATAAATAGATACCAATACATGTTTCAGAAACCACTGTTAAACATGATAAATCATATATCAGATGCATAGTTCATACTGTGATTCACTGTGATACATTATTGCTTTACTTTAGCCTGCTTAAGTTCTAAGAGTGGATAACAGGATCGGTGGATACCGAGGGTATCAAAACTATGGGTATCCGAAGATATCAAAACTATGGACCCATCAGGGCCAACTGTACGATGGACCGGTCAAAGACCCACACGAGGGCAAGTAACAACCATAATGGCTGTGCAAGATCCAACAGGATCAATTATACTGTGGACCTAAAATGGTCGACTGTCGCAGCTGCAATATCCTTATAGGCGCCTATCTATCCACAATTGAACTATAACTGCAGGCAAATTCTATTTAATCTTTCCTTCATATATCATACTTGCACTTATAGTGTTCATTTTGCACATGTATAATCATATGATAGCTACATTGTTACTATGACATAACTGCATATGTAAGTTCATTTTATGATACAATTACTTTTTATATACCATCATTAGATATCTCATATTAGCATAATCATGATATGTTAATCAAGTAATGCATCATACCTATTCAATTGCTCATACATTCATATACATAATCATAAATGTACATACCTGTAGATACATTCGCTTATAGTAGGCTTATTCTTATAAGCATGTTGATCAATGTGCATACATTTATCATTAATCAAATCATGTACTATACAAATATCAACATGTTTCCTATTTCATAGCATAGGTATACATTCATAGGCAATTTCCAATGTAAGTGATACAAATTTATATACACACGAGTATATGACTCTCGTATACTTGCATTCAAGGTCTATTTTGTTCAGTCATATGTGCAACACATGGGGGTAGTCTAATATACTGATAAAGGTGAATAAAAAACATAGTTATGGGCCAAAATCATGCTGTCACGCTCGCGACAGTATGCATGGCCATACGAGTTTTTCACCCTGTCCCCAAAATCCTGCAAACTGCTTAATAATTTTATTCTGTACATCGTTTTTGACACACTAAACGGCCTTTTTAGAAAACGTTGTCTTCTACAAAGTTGTAGATATACATTTCTAGTTTCTAGAACATCAAAAATAGTTTCAATATGATTTCTAGAACTCGAGATATGTTGAAATTACTAAAGACTGTTCATCATAGTAGGGTACACAGAATTTCCGATTTTCAAGTGAAAATTAGGCAATGTTGTAGGCATTATTTGACTTCGTTTTCTTCATAGAAATTGTAGGTTTTGAAGTCTATTTTAAGTAGGAATTAACCCCTTGTCATTCTGATCAATTTACAATCAATTATGAAGATTTTACCCCAAGCTGTTCAAAATCGGATTCAAAGATGTATCTAATATTCAATCAATGTAGGGATAATTTAAAGGCCAAATTAGTACTATTTTTCAACTACACTTTTATACCTATATCTCATATGAAACTATCAAAATTCATATAGCTTTAAATTAAGGTCATGAACTCATTTTTATATCTAAATTACAGTCAATAGTTTAAGCAAATCTTCATGCAATACCTATTGATACAAAGTCTAAATTCATATCTCATTTCCATTGTTTCATCTATCACACATAAACACCTTGTTGATTCAATTAAAAATCACTTTCATGCATGGAGAGTACCATCTCATACCTTGGCCGAACCCTTTATCACCCTAGCTTTTCAATCCCTTGCAATATCCTTCCCTTTATTCCTTCTACCTTCCTCTTCTCCTTCACAAACATCATTATCATCATCAATTATAATTTCCAGCATTTATCCATCATTTACCTCAACCAAGATGAGAGGAAGAAGAAGAAGAAGATGATGAAATTCAATAGAGACCACTTACCTTAGAGTTATGCACTTAATTGCCTTAATTAACCATCAAGATTTGTCACTTAAATTTCTTGAAGACTCAAAGACTTTGTATGAAAATTGAAAGGAATTGAATCTCTAGTTTTTCCTCTCACCATTGCCGACCACACCACAATCCCTTCTCACTTTTCTCTTTCCATCCACTACATTTCAACTTATATAATAATAAGGCAAATTCTCTAAATGATCCTTTCATTTTATTGCATGATGCCAAGACTTCCCACCAAATCTTGCATGTCACAATTCATTCCCACAAGCTAGTCTATTCATAATTCAACCCCACCAGTTAACCTCTTATTTACATTAACCTCTCCACTATTCTTAAATTCTCAATTGACCCCATTAAAATGTCATAATTACCAATTTACCCCAAATCAATATTTATACTCCAATTAAACCCTCAATTCAAATTACATCACACTAATCAATTTATTTTCCATGCCATTAAAATAATAAAAATGTCATTTATCCCTTAACAAATTATTTATACGAATTTCTCATTAAATTCTTAATCTTAATCAATTAAAACTCCTCTCAAAACATGAAATTTAATTAGGGTCATGTAAGGGGTCTCACACGTAGGCTTTACTACTTTAAGAACATCTTAAATTCATCATATTCTTCCGTATTTAATATAACCTTTTCTTAAATCATTTTCCATAAATGAACACATATCATTCATTTACATAGCAATACTAGCTTAAAGTCCTGATATTCAAGAATGCATATCACATGTTTATATACTTGTATAGCCATCGGATAACTTATATCTTACACTAGAATGCTTTATCATAATGGTAACTAAGTATTATGCAATACTAGATCAAAATAATTTTTTAAGAACCTAATGCAATATGCATCATTGAGTATAAGATCATGAAGTAACAACATGACTTGAATTTCAAGGTTAACTTTGGTAATACCCAATGATAGTTCATGAGAATGAATCCATACATATAGTCATACAAACCATGAGCACATGACTCCACATGTAAAACATATTCAATAAAGAAGGACGTACTTGAGCGGTTCCTCAATACCATCTCTCTTTGCATCATTATACTCAATTTAGTCATCACATATTCATTTTATTCAATACATTATATACATGCATTCTATGTCTCACAAATAGCGAAAGTAATCAAATGTGAGATTAACGTTTACCTATGTCATGTATAATGTCTTGGTAAGGCTTCACCATTCAATTATTTAATTTAGAAATCATATGGCTTATTAACCACCACTTATTTAACATAATCATTGTGTAGATTACTTACGGTCCATTTAATTCTCTCCAATTATATTTTATAATGTGGGATTCATGATTCATGAAGAATTTATAGCTTAGAGTGTGAAGTAGAACCAATAAAAGAAAGCATACGAGTGGCTGTGCACAAGAAAGAAGAGAAGGCATACACAGCCACACAAGAAGAACAAAGGCCAAATGTGTGGCCAAGCAGGAGGAGAATGGAGCAATTCACGTGGCCACATAAGAAGAAAGGCGGCCATCCATGTGGCCACACAAGAAAACCAAAGGCCAAACACACAACCACGCAGAAGAAGAAATAAATGAGAAAGGCCATACAGTGCGTGGCCACGCTGGGAGAGGAACAAGCCATCACATGGCCATGCATGAAAAAAAAGAAAACACATGGCCATGTATGGAAATCCAAAGGAAATCATGTGGCCGCTCAAAGCAATCACATGGCCACTCATGCAAAATCAAAGGAAAATCATGTGGCAACTCAAAGAGCTAATGGGAAAAAAAGTCATACGTGGCCACACAGAGGAAGAAGGGACAGGCTACACGGCCACGCAAGGCACTTCGACAATCTAGGTTAAAAATCCCAATTTCTAGCTCAAATGATTTTTAATCCCAAAACTCACCTCAAATACATAGATTTAAATCATTATTTGTTCATTTAAACACTAAAATTTACCCTTCACTTCAACTAAGGGGACATATACATGAACATAGGAAAATCATCAAGTAACCATTTATATAGAGTCCTATACCTCAATACCAGCTACATCTCCTTCAAAAATCCACAGATCTAGCTCTTTCTTCCTTCTCCTAGTCTTGATCTACCTATTTCTCCTCTCTCCTTATACACATGAACAATAACATGATCTTACAATCCCTTATGACTAAAATCATAAATGAAGAAAATAAAAGGAATAAGAGATCTTCAAAGAAAGACATTACCTTAAATCTTCACTCACAAACCCTAGCTCCTTTCTCCAACCCATAACCAGCTGAGAGAGAGAGAAAGAGCTATCTTCCTTAAAATGCCAATGCCCCATTCTCTAATGCCCCTTGTTTTCCTTCTCTAAGAAGCTATGGAGGGAGTTAGTAGAGTAAAATATCTCATCACTAAAATCGAAAATTGTCGTTATTCATCTTAACCCCAATAACTTATTTTCCCTAACATCCAACACTCAAACTTTTTATTTGTTTCAACTATATCCTTCTTTATCTTAATTTTAACCATACTAAATTTACATACATGTTGAAATTACCAAAATACCCCTAATGGGACTTAACCTTAACAAAGCAAAATAATTCAATATTTGCATTAATTAACTATAATTATCGTCACTTTACTATAATCCGGTTAGGGCCATGATGGGTCATTGCAAATGAGTTGTTGTGAAAAGTGGATCTTGGCCCACATTAAATCACTAACACGAATTATTTATAAGGATATTAATTTTGTTTGTGGGATTATATTAAGACCTCATTTAATCTTGCTAAGTTTATAAATTTTTGTAGATTGAAAAAATGGCTTCTTCAAGTAACAACTTTTCATTGCAATTAGTCCTAAAAAAGGACAAACTGAATGGCACAAATTTCATAGACAGGTCTCAAAAATTTTGAATTATTCTTAAGAGAGAAAAGAAGTTGTATGTTTTGGATGCACCCTTGCCCGAGGAGCCTGTTAAGAATGCCTCTACAGTTCAAAGGAAAACCTTTGAGACCAAGAAGAGTGACTCCAATGATGTGACCTGTCTGATGCTAGCCATTATGGTGCCCAATTTGCAAAAGCAATTCATGGACCAAGAGGCCTATACGATCATGGTGCACCTCAAGGAGAAGTTCTAAGAACAAGCACGTCACGAGAGGTTTGTGACAACAAAGGCCTTAATTTCTTGTAAGATGGCTATGGGTACTCCTGTTAGTACATATGTACTCAAGATGAAAGGGTATTTTGATACTCTTGAGAAGCTTGAGGTACAAGTCCAAAAAGAATTGGCAACTAACTTGATCGTAGGTTTATTGACTGATGATTATGATCCATTTGTTATGAATTATAACATGCATGCAATGAACAAGATAGTCACCAAGCTTCATGGGATGCTTAAGAATGTTGAAGAGAACACTTGAAAGACCAATCCCGTACTTATGGTTCAAGGGGGTATTAAGGAGGGAACCGCTAAGGGAAAGGGAAAAGGAAATGCAAAACCCAAGAATGACCAAGTACGAACTAAGTCTAGTGGGAGTACACCTCAAGCTCAACCCAAGCCCAAAGTGCAAAAGCTTAAAGAGAGTGAGAGCACATGCTTCCATTACAACAAGTTAGGGAATTGGAGGAAAAACTGCGCTCTCTTTATGGAAGAACAAAAGAAGAATGGAGCCAAGTTATTGAATTTTGGGATTTTTTTTATTGAAATTAACCTTTCTATTTCTACCACTTGGGTATTAGATACTGGTTGTGGTTCTCACATTTGTTCAAATTTGCAAGGGCTAAGAAATAAGCGGTTGCTAGGGAAGAGTGAAGTGGACCACTACGTGGGGAATAAAGCATAAGTTGTGGCCATGGAGATAGGCGACTATCGACTCACTTTACCTTATAGATTATGTTTAGATTTAATGAATTGTTATTTTGTTCCTGCTATGAGCATAAACATTATTTCAGTTTCATGTTTGGATATACATGGATTTGACTTTGTTATTGATAATGGCAATATTCATATTCATCTCCAAGACATTTTATATGGCACTGCTATGTTACAAAATGGCCTTTATATCCTTGATCTACAAAACAGAGAGTTCATATACAATATTAATACAAAGAGGGTTAAATCAAATGAATTAAACCCTACTTACATCTAGCATTATCATTTAAGACATGCAAACGAAAAATGCATTTCAAGACTCCACAAATTTAGAGTGCTTGGGTAATTCAATTTGGAATCGTATGACACATGCAAGCCATGTTTGTATGGAAAGATGACAAAGAGTACTTTTAACAAGAAAGGTGAGAAGACTAGTGACTTATTAGGATTAATACACACCGATGTATGTGGACCATTAAGTACACAAGCTAGAGGTGGTTTTAGTTACTTCGTAACATTCACAAATGACTTCAGTAGATATGGCTACATCTATCTAATGAAGCACAAGTCCGAAACTTTTAAAAAATTCAAAGAGTTTAAAAAGAAAGTAGAAAACCAACTTGGCAAAAGTATAAAAGCCATTCGATTAGATCGAGGTGACGAATACTTAAGCCAAGATTTTGATAGTCATCTGAAGGTGTGTTGAATCATTTTATAGCTCACTCCTCCTAGAACACCAAAATTGAATGGTGTGTCTAAAAGAAAGAATCAAACTCTATTGGACCTGGTTCAATCAATGATCAGTCAAGCTAATATTCCTATCTCTTTTTGGGGTTATGTATTAGAAACTGCTGCATTTCTACTGAACCGTACTCCGACTAAAGCAGTTGAGAAGACACTATAAAAGGTATCGACTAGGAAAGAGCCCAATATGTCATTTCTCAGGATTTAGGGCTGTGAAGCACATGTTAAGACATTAACATTTGATAAGCTAGAGTCCAAATCTATGATATGCTTGTTTATGGGTTATCCAAAAGAAACAAAGGGATACTACTTTTACTCACAAGCCGAGAACAAAGTGTTTGTTGCTTAGAAAGTTGTTTTCTTTGAAAAGGAATTCCTTCTCAAGAAAGACAGTGGGAGAAAAGTAGAACTTGGAGAAATTCAAGTGCCACAAACTCCTGTAAAGGATGAGTTGAAAATGGGATCAAGTTCATAACTAGTTGTGGAATAAGAACCCATTGCATAATAACCTGGAAGGTCTGGTAGGGTACAATGGGAGATTGAGAGATACGAATTTCTAATCACCGATAGTGGCACTATTGAGTTAGTGGATCATGAGGATCTAACTACCTATCGAAAAGCTTTTAAGAGCCCTGACTCCAAAAATTGGCTTTGAGCCATGAAATTCGAGATGCAATCAATGTATGATAACCAGGTTTGGACCTTGGTTGATCCACCAGAAGGTGCTAAGGTAATTGATAACTAGTTCCATACCTTATATTATTTATGATATTTATAGGTAAGGGACTATGCAAAATTGCATTAGGTCATTAAATTCCATTTCCATTTTTCATTTCATTTGAAATGCTATAATATCATGCTAGAGAATATATATAGCCTTTGGATTATTTATTAATTTATTGACAATAATAAATGGACCTATAGGATCACACACAAAGAATTGGGCCTAAAATAATTTAAATAGAGTATTAGGAAGTAATTTTGGCTTTTATTTAAAGTCAAATTAATGTGGATAATGGGTATTAAATTGCTAAATAGACTTTAGTCCATGAAGAGTGAAAAAAAGGGCAAAAGGAATGGATAATTAATTATATATCTATCTTTAGATAATTAATTATTTATGTTTAGATAATTAAGTTAATTAAGTTTAAATTCCTATACGTATTTGAATCAAATTATACCACTTAATTAGTAACTTATGGAGGTTCAAAGTACTAACTAAACCTAGTGGATTTTGGCATCCATAAGGAAACCCTAAAGAAGTGATATAAAGTAATTAAAATTATTTTTGCCAAGTTAGTTTTTTTCTCTCTCATTTCCACAATTCTTAAGAGAAAATAATTCTTTCTTCTTCTCTTGTATTTGGGTAACCATAGAAAGAACAATATCAAATCTTATGTCTTTACTTTTATACCCATTGCCGAATGCAAAAGCTTAGAGCTAGCACTCATGTTTTAGGCCGACTTTGTAAGTGTGTGTGTGAACATAGAGTGGTGTGGCACAAAGGCAGAACCTTTGGCATTGGTGATTTAGATAAAAAGTATATAAGTCCATCTTATATACTGGTCATTGAAAAAATCAAGTTTTGAAGTGCATTCAAGGATGTAAGTTCAATCAAAAACCTTAAAATTGCATGTTTCAATTCTATATTGTTTATTGCATGGCTTGTATGATCAAAAGTTTCAATTTTTCACTGCGTGATCATTACAATGTGTCTAAGAAAAGAAACCCTTTTAAGCTAGAAATCACATTTGCTCAGTTTAGCATATAGTTGTTTCTCCCGTATTGTCAATAACACAATTCTCAAATGTTCTACATGTTTTGCTTCATCGCGAGAGTAGACCAGTATATCATCAATAAAAACTAATACAAATTTGTCTAAATAGGGTCCAAATACCATTCATCAAATTCATAAAAGCTGCTAGAGTATTAGTTAACTTAAAAAGCATAACCAAAAATTTATAATGGCTATATTAGGTTTTAAAAGCAACTTTAAGGATGTCTTCATCCTTTACTCAAAGCTGGTAATATCCCAATTACAAGTCAATCTGAAAGAGCATCCCAGCACCTTTTAACTGATCAAAAAATTCTTTAATCTAAGGTAGAGGATATTTATTCTTCACTACCACCTTGTTGAGATGCTTATAATCGATATACATCCTTAAGGTGCCATCTTGCTTTCTGAAAAATCGCACTGGTGCACCTGAATGAGACACACTCAACAAAATAAAACCCATATCTAATAGTTTATGCAATTGAATTTTTAACTCATTTAGTTCCAATGGTTCCATTCTATATGGTGCCTTGGAGATGGTAGTGGTTCAGTTTTTATAAACAACTCCACTTCTCTTCCAGGTGGGAGACCAAGGAGCTTCTCTAGAAACACATTAAGAAATTCATTAATTATCAGTATGTCCTTAAGATTTACTTTCTCCCCTTTGGAATCAAGCACTAAGTAAAAGAATTTCTTGCACCCTTTCTAAGGAAATGTTTAGCTTGTATAATCGATATGACATTTGTTAAAGATTTTGATTTAATACCCTAGACTATTATTTTCTTTCAGTTTGCACCATTAAGTGCTACTATCCTTGTCTTAAAATACATTATTGCATATTTAGTTAACAAATCCATGCCTAGTATCTCATCAAATTCAAAAAATGGTAACTCTATTAAGTCAACTATAAATTCTCTCCTTTGAATCATAATAGGGCAACTCCTACATATTTTATTTACATAAACATTATGGCCCCTAGGACTAGTAATGCATATATCAAAGTCTAACTGATCTACATTTGTCATATTTTTACCTAAGTCCCTAAAACAAATATAAAAATGAGTGGAACCCGAATCAATAAGTACATACACATTAGTATTAAAAACTGAGAAAATACCCGTTATGACTTATGGATCATTTACACCCCTATGAGCTTTCATTGTGTATGCTCGAGCAAGAGGAGTAAAATCAAAGGGTTAATCAATGATCTTAGAGGCATTTTTGGATTGGGCTTTAAATTGATTTGGTCCACCATAACCTCTACCTATTGAGGGTGTATTAGAAGCTTCCCTGCTACTCTACTATATAGACCCCTACTTTTGTTTCAATGGGAAGTTGGCTATAAATTGATCAATAATGCCACATATGAAGTAAGCACCTATTAGCATCCTATAGGTACCCTAATGTGTCCTGGAACAATAGATGCACTTTGGCGATTGTCCTTCACCCTATCCTATTGTTGTCTCCTTTCCTAATTTAGATGATGTAAATGTTCCAATTATTTATCTAGAGTAGCAGGATTGTTGAAAGATTTAGCTGGTTGATTTCCCTGTGCAACTCGATGTCTCTTTCCTATAAATGTACCACCTCTAGTAAATCTTCTTTTCTGCACTCTCTCTTTCTTGACCACTTCGTTCTTTTTTATTTAAATGGCTACTTGTACCAATAGATAATAGTTTACTAACTACAATGAAGTGGATCCAATCAAGGGCTCATTAACACGATCATTTAAGCCACCCTCGAATTGCTAACACTTAAAAGCTTCAATTACTATAGATTTTGGTATATATTTGCTTAAACAGTTAAACTCCTTCTCATACACGGCTATAGTCATACTTCTCTACTTTAAATTTAAAAATCATCTTAATTTTTGTTATTTTTAGGCTTCGATAACATACCTCTTCTTGAACTCTTCCTCAAAGAATTCCCAAGTGAGAGGATCAGACAATTAGGGCTACTTTAAAACTAGCCTCTACAAACTATATGCCAGCCTTTGAAGTAAGGACACAACACATATCACTTTTTGACTAGATAGACACTAGATCTCATCAATTACATGTCAAATTCTTTTTAGCCAAAATTTTACCCTTTCTAATTTTGCTAATGTAATAACAAAGAATTCCTCAACTCTATGTTTTCTAATTTCAGCAATAAGAGCTTTTGGAGTTATCATCATCTATAAAATTTAGGCCATACCCTAAAAAAGATTCAATAATTCTTCCATAGGGATAATAGCTGTATCTACATTACCTTAAGTAGAGTCTGAGGATTTTAGATTGGAAAGGTTTGATCTCACCGATAAATTGCTTTAAACGGTTTCCTCTATTGCTTCTTTGGACTGCTTCATGATCAAATATTTATAAGAAAATGGGTGTATCTACATTAGCCTAACATAATTAACATTCTATACATGCATGTTCTTAAACTCCTAATTGCCAAAATTGCCCAAACCTAGGCTTTGATACAAAAAAAGTAAAGACTGCCCTAATGTTTCCTATTACCATGCTCTTGTTCATTACTATTGTACATATCATCCTATATGTAATCACTTATAATATAATCCATTTGCATAATTATCACATTAATTAGCATAATTTCAAGTTAAATCATCACATTGGATAAGATTATATAAAATTTACTACTTACTATATTATGCTATACAACTTTTTTATTCCTTACAAACCACTTTACTTAGCATAAAGTGAAAATATACAAAGGAAAAATAAACAAAAGATACCATCATAATACTTTGAATCATCCTAGTGTTTGACTTGTCATTGCATATCTCGCCTTTGGAGAGTCTAAACTTGAGTACCTATATGGATGAAATCTATGCTAAGCTAAATAGCTTATTGGGAAACAATTAATATGTGAACAACAACTCACAATGTTAATTCCTAAGCACAACAATATGCAACAGTTAAAGATACATTTATTTTCGTAGGCGAACTTTTTGAATTAATAACAAGGACAATATGTTCTACTACATCACTTGTAATGCAAGTGTAATCATATGTAATGCATTACTATTTAGTTATTTCAGTAACAACTTTGTTATTCCGATCCTTAATTATCACTAAGCTCAGTTTACATGATAATAATATATTCCAACATCTAATATCTCACTCCTTATATTACATACACAAACATAAACATTCAAAATCATGAGAAGTTACCATACCACTTTTATAGGATACACCTTCTTTAAGCTCCTCCTTCTTTCTTTTCATTACCTTTGCTGGCTTGCATTTACGCATAGAATAAATTCACATGTTTTTATAATATCTAAGACACATATACTCTCTCTAATTGATTATCAAATGATAGTAAATAAAGAAGAAGAGAAGAGGAAGTTTTTACCCTAAAATGATAACCTCTAAATCCTCTCTGCTCTCAATAATGGGCTTGATTTTTAGAAGGGTTAATTAGGGATTAAATGATAGAAAATGGCTGCCTTTAGCTTTTTAAAGTTTCCAACCAACCATCTTCCTAACTACCTTGAGTTTTCTTTATTTCTCAAGAAGAATGTAGGGAGGATAGGTGTCTTTCTCGCATTGACTTCTCAAAAATTGCTTTTAATTCCCTTATTTCCCCCAATTTCATGTTTCTACCCCTAAACTTTCTCTTTTCCTTTTCAATTAAATCCCTTAGTTGGTATCTTTCCCCTAAATTAATCATATGTATACAATTATTCTTAATCTTTTATTCGATAAACTAGCTACAAAAAAAGAAAAAAAAACTACCATGCTAAGAGGCAAGTATAAGAGGATAGTCTTCTAGCTTAAAGGCAAACATCCATCATACAAACCTATAGGCAGGTTAGTATCTTCTTCAATTGTAATAGCATACAAATGTTAATTCCTTTTTATCGGTACTAAAACCCTTTAATAAAGTTATTCATGCCAACAGAGGGCATTAACCATAAGGCAACAAGGTTAGACATGCTGATAGATGGTGTTAACCACAACAATCCTAGTTACACATTCAAACAAATTGCATCAACCATTCAAAGTGGCCTTTATGCCTAAAGATGGTGCTGGTAAGTCAAAATTTGATAGGTTATATTATTAGTGGTATTTCTTTAATCGAAGGGTGGCATTCATGCTGATAGATCGAGGGTCAATTGAGCTAATTCTTTATGCCGATAGGTGGCATTGATCTTTCCTCATCCAGGGTAGAATGCTGATAGATGGGGTTGACCAAGCCTTATAAGTAGCCTTCAAACTGATAGATGGCATTGGTTACTAGAGGTAGTTCTTTATGCCAATAGATGGCATTCATCTTTCCTTATCCAGGTTTAATATGCCAATTGATAGTCTTAACCACTGGTTTATTCCATTGTCAAAGATTCCACAGGTTGTAAAATTAGTTGTGTTTTTTTGTTTGATAAGTGACCTTTATGCTAATAGATGATGAGGTCAACTAAGGTTATTCTTCAAAATGATAAATGGCTTTGAATGTTTCACAGCCTGCAGTGTGCATATCAATAGATGGCATTAACCATGTGTTTCTTCAATCATTAAAGGTTCACCAAGTTGTATAGTTAGAGGTGTTTCTTTGTTCGATAAGTGTTCTTCATGCCAATAGGTTACAAGGGTCAATCGAGATAGTTCTTCATATAGATAGATGGCATTGATCATTCATCCCTCCCAGTTAGTCATGCCGATATAACTATAGTTTAGCTTACCTTGGTTAAACATGCTGACAAATGTCGTTAGTCAGACTTTAACAATCATTTTATCTAGAGATTTACTATCTCATATATTCATCTTTTATCCCTTGACTTTCAATTTTGGCTCACTTAGGCACTAGTGCACTAAGTTCCATAAAATTAGGGAAACTGTAGATACCAGGTCCCAAGGTAGCCTCGATCAAAGTTACTCGATGAGAAAGAATTATTTATATTATGGAAAGAGAACAAAAACTCTTAGTCCTATTCTTGATTTCCATAAAGTTTTTTTTAAGGTTTTTATCAGTCTTCATCCTTTTGAATTTTTTTAGATCTATAAAAAGGTTTAAATGGCAAAAATTAACTTTTCTCATTGATAGATGCCCGTATATGGTGATAGAACCCCATATTTAGTGATAGATAGGCTTTTTATCTATGGTGAAAGATAGACTACCCATTTATGGTGACAGACTCCTATTTGTCATGACAGATAGGCTACCCATCTCTTGTGATAAACACCTTACCCATTAGTGGCACAATTTCAAGATTTACTTTCCACATTTTTATAGCGAGAAACAGGGCATTTTTTTCAGCCAATTTTATCTAAAATATGATCTTGTCTCTTAGGATCAGATCAAGTTTTTGAATTCTAACAATGATAATTTTAATTTGAGTCAAAAAATCCCTTAAATAAATAGGAAAAACCCTAAGGTTTCGGGACTTCTTCTTCTACTTCTTTTGGTGGCTAAATAATTTTTTTTTCTTAAGGAACTTAAGGGAGGCAACCAGTCTTTTCGGAGGATAAAAAATATTATTTTTATATCTTAAAGAAAAAGGTCAAAGATCTTCACATTCTTTTTTTGAGGAAAAAATATTATTTTTCCATAATAAAATTATTTTCATTCTTTTATCAATCATGGAAATCAATCAGAGAAGAACTTAGAGCATAATTCTATAACCTTTTAAAAAAGCAATTGAGGGTAATATTTTAGGTTTTCATCCTACCTTTTATTTTAATAATAAATGAATTGCTTGTAGATGTATTAATTCATTATGAAAAAGTATTGTCTATTTGTTTTCATTTTTAATGCCATGATTATTTTAATTAGATGTTATTTTAATATTTTATCATAATTGTATAAATGTGATTAGAATATGTAGAATGGCATATTTTAGGATTTTTCACCATTAACGCATAATTATTTTAGGTTTTAATAATCAATTAATATTCTGTATTTTTTTATTTAAAATCCTTTTTTATGTTATTTAATATTATGGCATGAGTTAAATATTTTTTGTTATTTTATAATATTTTTGCCATGATTTAGGACCTAGACTATTCATGTTAGGTTAAAATAGGATTATTTCTCTTTTTGTTGTATTATATATCTCCCTATCTATGTGCCATGTGATAAATGGGAAGAAGACCTTTAGAGATTATTGTGGGTTACACAAACCGATGCGACATCTCGAAAACTTCTTTCAGTCCATGCTGTTTGCCTAATTTCTTGATACTAAATGTATTTTCTTTATATTTTTTGACTCATATGTTTAAATGCATATTTAAATGTAATCTTTAATTCTATTTGCATGTTTCATATACTGTTTGTCTAATATTTTAGTCTAGAATGCATGTTTTATTTTATTTTTCTTTATTATTTATTTTATTTATCATAACACTTACTATCAATTTTCTTATTTTTTTATGAGAATTTAATCTTTATTTGTAATAGATAATTCGGGGATTTTTGAGGTGGAGATGACTTAGAGAACTTCCCTTGGATTGTTTAGCACTGTCTATTTTCCTCTATTTATTTATTTAGGCTTATTTTTGTTTATTTCCTTTTTAATTATTTTTTATTATTAGGACGTATTTATTTTTGTAGATGTAATAACTTAGTTATAAATGGATTTTGCATGATAATTGATAAAACTCATAAAACCACTTTGGGTTTTACATAACAAATAGACCAATGTCCAATTTTCAATCCTAGATCATATAATAATAATAAAAGGAGCATTTTTTGTAAAGTATACATGAAAGAACCAATGTTACCTAACCAAATAAGTGACTCAATTCATGTATGATGTTTTTTTTCCAATTGGACAATTAGCTTACGTAATAAATTTTAGTAATTCATCTTATTTATTGCTTTTTACTTGCTAGATATGTATATTTATTTCTTTGCTTATGCATCATGTTAGAGGGGAGGTAGTGGATTAGTAATAAAAACTCATTTATGAACAACACCTAATCGAGGTATTAGTAAGAGTGATATCTTGAGCACAATCTATGTTTGGGCATTAAAGGTTAGATAGATTTCCCAAAGCTTTATTGAGTGATAACTCCATGATAGCTACCTCTTAATCCCAATTAGATGCCATCGTAGGTTGACCATCAATAATAAGATTGGGTTAAAATCCCTCCTTCATTGTGAATTGCCCAAAATCTAAAACTTATAAGCCTCATATAATCTTAGATCATAAAAGTAGGCCTTTAAGAATTAAACCAGGCACGAGCATGGTTTGACATGTATCATATGAGTCATGTGTATTAATAAATCCAAATGAATTTATATGCTACTCATCAAAGAATTTTTTGCCCCGGTGGGTATATTTTAGTTTACTTGGATCTTTTAAATACACAATTGCCAAAACTTATGTGTATGCACTTTAAATAAAAAGAGGTTACACTATTGGCTTTCTATCATGCATCATAAGCATCCATTGGGTTTCTTATTTACCCATGGGCTATACCCGCATAAACTCCCATGTAAGAGTAATAAGGTTAGGATGATTGCCCTTTTTGGACATATTCTTATCTATGTTGCATTTACAAAATAATAATAATGATGATAATAAAATAAATATCCATCATAGACCATAACAAGTGCATGTTGACATATACCATAACATGTACATATCAACACTCACTATAGCACGTACATATTAGCATACATCATTGGAATATTGTCACATGCATGTGCATGTAGGCACCATGTGTACCATATATTTAATCACATATGCCTCATGCTCGCATTGTGATGTTACATCCTTCTCTTTTCAAGTTGTATGCATATACGATCATACACGAGATGTACCATGAACATATGTTTCTTATGACTTACATTGTATTTATGTCATTAAAAGCATGCCCATTTGAGCTCTTGCCATATGTTGTGCATGTACACTTGCACCATATATCACATACATTCATTTTTATGTTGTGCCATATTTTGTACACATACCTTCAGTATGTACTAGCTACATCTATGCTGTGAAATTATGTTTGTACATTATTCGACATGTAGTGTTATATTGTATTTACATTATTCACTGTAAATCATAAGCGTTATTGATAACTCCAATTTATTATCTATTTTTAGTTCATTTTTAGTCCAGTTTCAAATATATTTTTAGTGTCTTTTGATATGCTTTGCTTGCATTTAATAAATTATTCCAATTCTCAGTTAATTATAGCTTTTGTGTGTGTTTGGAGCTTGTAATGGAATTTTTTGCCAAATTGTGTATTTTTTAGGTACCTCACGGTTACTAAATTTACCTAATAACCATAACCTATATTTTCTATCAAAATGCACCGTTTTGAGCTATGTCATGATCAGTAGTGCATTTGTTCATGTAAAGGTGTTCACCGTGACCTATAAATCTCTTTCGTATAGAACCGAGAAAAGAAACCAGGTTTCTAGTAATGATTATGAGGTAATCAAGCAGTCAGTCCAAAATGTAAAGGAGAGCTATGTCACGGTCATCAAGTTTTTAGTAACGATTGTGACCCCTTATCCAAAAGCATATCAAAGCCACCTCATGGTTAGCAGGAATTTCCTAATGATTGTGACTTATGTCAGTTAAAAAGGGGATTTTTAAAGTAGGTCATGATCAGTATGAATTTCGTAATGACCGTGACCTTTTTGGCCTATAAAAAGTGAATTTTTTTTACAGAATGGGAGTTCTTTTCTTTTCTAGATCTATGGCTTTATTTCTTATTTTCTTTCTTTCCTTTGTTCATTTTTATACATAGATACATAGGTTTTACATGAAAATAGATAGATTTACAGCAAAATACTTAGATTAGATAAAAAATATATAGCTTAAAAGTTTATATTTACATAGTTTTGAGCTCATATCCATTCATGCCTTGAAGAAGAAGATTGAAGAACATGGGATTTAGCTGGGTTTCCTTCTATAGCTAACTGTAAGGTTTATTCTCACCTTTTCACTTTTTATTTTGTAATGGGTAGTAACTTATCTTTTACTTGTTTGAGGGATCTTTGAATCCCCTATCAATAATAAGAATATTAAACATATTTTTAGTTTATAGATATAAATGAATGATTTATTTCACTACTGCTCATTGTTAGTTCATGTGTTTTCATATTCTTTAGTTTATTTCCAGCTTAAATGAATGGTTTTTTTATCATATGTCTTTGTTGGTTATTAAGCTTATGTGGATTGAATGCCATGAATGGTTTTGCTCAAATTTTCTATCATAAATGTTATCTATTTTAAATTGCTCCCGAATAGGACTATAGATGTGTAGGATTTTATGGTTTTAGGGTTAGAGTATGGAGTGAAATAGATAATTTTTGGGTTGTTTGGCTTTGAAATGGGAAAGCAAATCGAACTTAGGATTAAAGACCTGTGCTTAGGCTAATTGTAAGGCTTGCTCCAGAATGGGATGTTTTGCATATATGTTAGCTATCTCTACAATGGGACGTTTGGGTTGAGAGGGTTATCTCAAATTCATTGATATCTGAAATTAGTTAAATTAATTCACATTGGGTATGGGGTGGATGAGTGAACCTGAGCAACACTTCTTTTATATTGATTTCTATACTTGTTAATTTTTCCAAAGCATAACTCACACTAAAATTTATTGTTAGTTTTAATTTAACAAACTTCAATTGCACATTTTAGTTTTTTAATTTCTACATTATAGATAATAGATAACTTATACACATAAAATAATTAGGGATTCTTTAACATACAATTAATTCTCATAGCTTGCACACATAATCCCTTAGGCAAGATTTCTCGGAGTCTTAGAAATACTCCACTTTATTACTTGTAGATTTAGTGCAATTGCTAGGGTTGCAACAAGTTTTTGGCATCATTGTCGGAGATTGGCATTGTTTGTGAGTTTTGAGTTTTATTTGTATATTTTTTTATTTTATCTTTCTTTATTTTTTTCAGGTAATCATGGTGCATAAACAAATTAAGATAAGAGTAAGTGGCACCTTACGACCCAAAAATCTAAAAGGTTTTACATCAATGAAGGAGAGCTAATAGAGAGAATGACATCATCCACCTATTGATGAATTTTTTCCCGAAGATGAATAAGTGCCGAGGGCATAAGAATGAATGCTAGGTAAACCTAGAGAAGATACGCCTATGCAGAGGACTATTAGAGATTATGTTATACCAAGGTGGAATGAAGGACTATTGTGCTGCAAAGAGGGGTGCAATTTGAGCTTAAACTAGCCACCATCACTCTGGTACAAAGAAATCAATTCTCCAAGTCTTGTTTGGAATATCTTGCTTAGTATATTGACATATTTTTAAAGGTTAGTAATGTGGTTCAAATTTCAGGTATATCTACTAATGTAGTTAGATTGAAATTATTTCCTTTGACATTGATTGAAAAGGCCCAGGAATGGCTCCAGATGCTTCCTAGCCAGTCAATTTGGTTGTGGGATCAATTATAAGAGATGTTTTTAATGAGATTTTTCCCTCCAACAAAAATTGCAAGTATTTATAATAGTATAATGAATTTTCACCAAATAAATAAAGAGCCTTTTTATTAGGCATAGGACTGGTTCAGAAGCCTATTGATGAGCTATCTACATCATAAGATAGTTGTTTACCAATTGATGAAGGTATTCTATACTGGAGTTATGCCACATATAAGGTCACTATTTGATGCATCATCGGGAGGTTATTTTTTATACAAGTTACCGAAAGAAGCTTTCAATTTGTTGGATTAGATGTCAGTGACTGACTTTCAATGGGCTACTTCTAGATCAGTTCCAAGGAGGCAAAGGGTACATAATGTAGATGAAGGTGCATTACTAAAGTGAGCCATGTGTTCAAAAAGGTGGAGTTGCAAGAGATGTGAATGCAGTCGGAGACTATCGTAAAAATGATCCTTATAGCAATACATACAATCGGGGTTAGAGGAATCACCCAAACTACTCTTGGAAGAATGGAAATTAGCTTGCCTTATCTTCTAAACCACAAGTAAGAGCCTCTTTTAACTAAAATATTTATCACAACAACAATCAATCATACCAACCTCAACCAATCACTCATTACCAAGGTCAAGTTCAAATCAACCCCAACCTCAAGCATATCAGCCACCAGGATATCAACCAAGACCACCTATGCAAAAGAAAAAGCATAATCTTAAAGACATAGTAACTAGTTTCTTGAATAGTCAACAATAATTTGTGAATAGTCAACAGCAATTGATGGTTAGTTAAGAAATAAGGTGAAAATTACAAGAATAGTGGAATAAAATAAAGATGCTTCCATAAGGAACCTAGAAACGCAATTAGGCCAGCTTGAAAACTCAATATATAATAGATAACCAGGCACTTATCCTTCAAATATGGACCAAAATCCTGAGGTGAAGGCTAAGGTGATTACATTGAGAAGTGGTAAAAAGGTAGCATAAGGAGAGGAAAATTGTAAGTCACCTTCATCATCATTTAAATTGGAGGAACCAACACAAGAGGTAAGTGACTCTAACCCTATAGTAAAGGTAAATGTAGATGCTCTTACAATTGACAAAGGTAAAAGTATAATGAACCCCAACATAAAGGATCTTGACATAAATAAGTTGTCATTTTCTACTATAGCTAGGAAGAAAAAGAAAAATGAGCAATTAGCTAGATTTCTAAAAATGTTTAAGAAATTGCACATTAATTTACCTTTTACTGAAGCCTTAGCTTACAAGCCTAACTATGCCAAATTCATTAAAGAACTTTGTTCTAATAGAAAGAAATTAAAAAGGTGTGGGACTATGCAACTCACAAAAAATTATAGTGTAATAATCATGAACAAGATTATGCAAAAATTGAAACATTAAGGTAGCTTTACTTTACCCTGTGAAATTGGTGAAACTTTTGTTAGAAATACCTTTTGTGACTTAGGGGCTAGCATTAATTTAATGCCATATTCAATGTGCAAGAAACATAATTTAAGTGATCTCAAGGAGATGGGAATGAGGCTTCAGCTTCCAAATAGGTCAATGAGAAAGCCAAAAGGGGTAATAGAGGATCTGCTAGTGAAGGTGAGGAAATTCAGTTTCCCTGTGGACTTTATAGTTATAGATATAGATGATGATAGGAATGTACCACTCATTATGGGGAGATCATTTTTTAATAAAGTGAAAGCTTTGATAGATGTTCATGGTCAAAAGGTTACCCTACAATTTAACATTAAAGAGTTAGTAGCGGATATGAACAAAGATTTAAAGCATCCATCAAGTGATTTAGAGGAGTCAATCTAATTCATGGATAAAGTGGATGTTAGAGAGTATGCCCTAGAGCCCATGTAATAGGGATGTTTTTCATATGTATGAAATTTATATTCTTAATAAAAGGCATCATTCATTTATTAATGCTGTGTTTGAATACATGAGTTTGTAAATCTTAAATTAATAAATGAAGTCCTAGATATTATAAACACAGTGCAAAGGCAATCATGAAGATGTTCATGATGTGAGATGTCTATTGCATGCAAATATGTTAATATCTAAATATCCCTAGTCATAGAATTCACAAGATAGGACATTGTTAATTCGGACAGACTAGCACATGTTATGCTTCTTGAATGGTTCAAGAAATGGTTCTCATAATTGTGATTATGGATGATAATCAAAGCTAACATGTGAATGCTTGTTAGAGGAACAAGTTCATTGGAGACCTGCAAAGAGAATCCTCATATGGATATTAAATCTATGTCAGTGAGGAATCTCTTCATAGCAGTTGTGCAAGTATCCTTGGACTTGAGATCACCAAAGTTATCTTAAGTAGCAAGTGGTATACTTTGACTCCATAACTGATTACTTCCAACTGGGAGTGAACATAGTTAGGAGATTGGGTATATCATGACCTACTTGAAGATAGTTGAGTGATTGACAAAGGATTCACCATCCTAGATTTAACAAGGGAAGTTATCTCACATGATTCTATAATTACCTTGTTCAGTGAATCTCTGGCCAGAGTAATATGCCGAGATGGATGGAGATCCATGAAGGGCATTTTAGGAACAATGGTTAAATTAATAGAACATACATAATTAGATTTATATGAGTTGACAGAAATCCATACTCAGAATCTAATTGAGATAAGAGTGGTGAAAGGAGTAATTGCACGGTAACTGTTTCTATGGAAGGGTACAGTCAAACCACATGACTTTCCTGACATTTGGGTAGTCATGATGCCTAGCTAGAGGCCAATCATGATTTGTATAATGATGTATAAAAAGTATCAATAGGGATTGATAAGATGATTTAAAGGAGTTTAAATCATGTGAATTTTGAATAGAACTCACAATTACATATTATACTGCCAACATGGATAGGAACCCAATAGGTCACACATATATAGAGAAAAGGGTAAAATGGTAAAATAACAAGGATAATAATATTTGATATTATTATGAAGGTAGAGAAGAGAATATGATAATAATTAATTAAAGAGTTTAATTAATTATGATCAAATAAAATTGTCCGCGAAACTTTTGAGAAATGTTCTGGAAATTGGACCTAAATGAAATAATGTATTTCATGATTAATTATTATTGTCTTATAAGTGTTATAAGACTACTATAAGTGTTATAGGACTGATATAATAATTAATAGGACCATTGGAGAAATTATAAAGGGCCAAAGGAATGAAGAAGTTGGAGGAAGCCCTCTAGAAGAGGGCTACACGCCAACTCCATACAGAAGGGCTTAGAGGGCTTTTTCTTGGACCAAATTAATTTATATATGTTACATAAGTGTTATGGAACTCACATATTTAATTTGGTTGGATTTGGAATCCATTTGGATATTTAAATCCAATTAGATGCACAAAGGGCCTAGTTTGTGGATTTTGTGCATGGTCTTTTATGAAAAGATTTAATTTGGATTTAATTAAGCCCAAATGATTATAATTAATTCCAGAAGCCCAATTAATAATTCTCCAGCAATTTTAAAGAGCCCAATCTCATTAAGGAGTTGGAATTTTAACCTAACTATAAAAGGCCAACTAATGAGAATTAGGGTTAAGTGATTAAAACAAAAGGAAAGTCTTTATCTCTTAATTCTCTCTCCCTTTTTACGCCACTTCCATTGCTAGCCTCTTGGATTTCGGCCAGCCCTAGTTGAACACCAATTTGTTGGTTCAATTTACCCCTCTCTAGTGTGGATTACTCATTGGAGGTGTTCGATTTTGGACACTGTGGTTTGCGACAACCCGGTGCGAAGTAAAATCAACTGTTCAACAAAAATCAAAGGTGATTTTTCTTATTCTCATATAGTTATATTGTGTATTCATGGCAAGATCAGATCTAATGGTTAAAAAAATTTTAAAATTCCGCTCATGTATGTGATGCATGTAACCATTAAATTCCAACAGTGGATGAGTGTGTAAAGGAAATTCAGGCGAAATAGTTGTTAGATGATCTATTGAATTTGATTTATTACATTCTTTGGAAAATGAAGAGTTGGATAAAGTAGGAGGAATATTGATAGTAGCATTGAAGAATGATTGTGAAGAGGAGGAATCAAAGCAAGAAGGGACTACTCCACAAAGTGGAGATTCAAAATCAAAACTTAAATCCCTTCCTCTTCATTTAAAGTATATATTTTTAGAGCATGAAACAAAATCGGTAATTATCTCTTCTATATTTTTAGGTTTTGAAGAGGAGATACTTCTTGAAGTACTAAAAAAGCACAAGGAAGCAATTGGATGGGAGACATCAAACCTGAAGGGCATCAACCCAAGTAACTAAACTCACTATATTCCTATAGAGGAAGAAGGCAAACAACTAGCTTAACCCCAAAAAGAGGCTCAATCTAATAATGTAGGAAGTGGTCAAGAAAGAGGTACTCAAACTACTTGATTCAGGTATGATTTACCCAATCTCTGATAGTAAGTGGGTTAGTCCTGTGTAATATTTTCCTAAGAAGGGGGAATGATAGTGACTAGGAATGAGCTTGATAAACTCATTCTAACTTGTATAGTTACGGGTTAGAGAGTATGCATAGATTATAGGAGGCTGAATAATTCCACTAGGAAAGATCATTTTTCATTGCCATTTATTGATCAGATGTTAGAAACACTAGCAAGGACTAGGTTTTATTATTTCTTAGATGGGTGTTTGAAATATTTGCAAATTCTATAGCCTTTAAATATCAAGAGAAAATTACATTTACACACGCTTATGGCATATTTACCTATAGGAGAATGCCCTTTAGACTATGTAATGCATCGGCTATGTTTTAGCGGTGTATGATGGAAATTTTCCATGACTTTATAGAGAAATTTATAGAGTTCTTCATGGATGATTTCACCATTTATGGACAAGACTTTGAGAGCTATTTAAAGCATCTTGATTTGGTGTTAGAATGAGAAAATCAACTTAGTATTAAATTGGAAAAAGTGCAATTTTATGATGAGGTAAGGCAGTATGCTAGGGCATAAAAGATCTGAGAGGGGAATAGAGGTGGATAAAGCAAAGGTAGAAGTCATAGAGAAACTTCCATCCCTAACTGGTGTCAAAAAAGTTAGGAGCTTCTTAGGGCATACGGGTTTCTCTTACAAATTTATTAATGATTTTTCAAAAATTGCAAAAGTCTTATCCAATTTGCTTATAAAAGATGCTTCTTTTGAATTTGCTAGTGATTTTTTATTGGCATTTGAAATGTTGAAACAAAGGCTTATACTTCCCCTGTTGATTATGTCTTTGGATTGGAATTTGCCCTTTGAACTAATGTGTGATGCAAGTGATTTTGCAACAGTGCTTATACTCAAACAAAGACGAGATAAGGTGGTATATGCAATTTATTATGTAAGCCACACCTTGATAGGAGCCCAAGTTAACTAGTCCATAATCGATAAGGAACTTCTCACAATTATGTTTGCTTTCAAGAAATTATGGCCATATTTGTTAGGGGATAAAATTATGGTGTGGCCTGACCATGCTGCATTAAGACATCTCTTTGCCAATAAGTAGCCAAAGCCAAGGTTGATAAGATGGGTGCTCCTCTTACAAGAGTTTAAACTGGAGATTAAAGATAAGTAGGGGGCAAAGACAATTATAACGGATCACTTATCTAGATTGGAGCACAATCATATTGAAAATGGAGTTAGGCTTGTTCCCTAATGAGCGCATATGTGCTTTATTTGTGTGTGAAGTTACCATTCTTTGGTTTGCTAATTTAGCTAATTATCTTGTAGGCATATACATGTTGAGAGAGTACACATCGCAACAGAGGAAGAAGTTAAAGGATGATACAAAACACTATATTTGGGATGATCATTGCCTTTTGTGCCTTTATGTTGATGCATTCCAAATGAAGAGCAGGGGGAGATTATCAAAGCATGTCGTAGTAGAGAAGCTGGTGGATATCGCTGATCCAACAGAATGGAATCCAAAATTCTTTCCTCTAGATTTTATTTGCCTTCCTTATTTAATGATGTAAAAATGTTCATTCAATCTTGTGATCATTATCGAAGGATGGGTAAAACATCTAGGAGAGATAAGATGCCTTTAACCAATGTGCTTGAGGTAGAGCTATTTGATTTATAGGGGATAGAACTTATGAGGCCTTTTTCAATTTCCTATGAGTTTGAGTATATCCTAGTGGTAGTAGATTATATAAGCAAGTGGGTAAACAATATGGCCAATAGGACTTGTGATGCCAAGTTTATGCTTGAATTCTTAACAAAAAATATATTCATATGTTTTGGAGTCCTGAGAGCCATTGTTAGTGATGTTGGTAACCACTTTGTTAACTACCAATTCAAAGCTCTTTTGAAAAAATTTGGAGTGAGCCATAAAGTCACAATCCCTTATCATGCCCAAGCTAATGAACAAGTTCAGGTGTCCAATCGAGAATTGAAAGCCATTTTAGATAACTTAGTCAATGCATCTTGAAATGATTAGTACCTTAAGCTAGATGAAGCTTTAAGGGCATATAGGATAGCATTTAAAACACCGATAGGAATGTCACCCTTTAGGTTGGACTTTAGCAAGTTCTGTCACCTACCGGTTGAACTTGAACATAAGGCTTATTGGGCAACTAAATTCTTGAATCAAGTGCAGGAAAATGCAAAGAATTGCAACTAAACGAGTTGGAGGAACAAGGGTTTCACTACAAGAAAATCGACTTTTAATGACCAAAATTTAGCAAAGGGAAAAAATTTTGGCCGCTAAAGACATTTAAGAGCGAATGGAATTTAATCCGATCGCTAGAACTGAAATTTCATTATTGTTTAATGAAGGGGTTTTATTCGGTGGTTAAAATACAACCAATTCGGTCGTTACTGCCCAGGATAAATTTGGGCGGGATTTATTTGGCCCCCAAAATTCATCACTCAATTATTGCATAAAAAAATAAAAAATAAAATTCGTAATTACCATCGTCCACCAAAAACATTGAAGAGTGAAAGTTTCCATTTTGTTGAAAGTGAAAAATGCTGAAAACCTAAATTAAACCTAAATTATCCATTTCTTACTCCCAGGAAAATGAAAGTGAGAAATAATGGTACTCCACGATAGCAAAGGCATAGATGGGAGATCCAGTAATGGAACCAAAAGTTACGGTCAATCTTCTTGATGGCTCCATATCTCTTGACCATTTCAATTTTCCAATACTAACCAAATCTCTAAGCTTCTCATCGGGAGATAGGGAGAGGCAAATAGAGAAGAGGGCGAAGAAAAGGAAAGAAAATGCAGAGAAGAGCGATGGGGAGAAAAAATATCGATTTTAAGAATAAGAGAGAGATAAAGAGAGGTAATAAGGGATGGTGGGGATGCGACGATGTTGGTGATAGCAATTTGGCTGAGAGAACATGGTTTCTTTCAACCATTGAGATCGAGAGGGGCAATCTAATAGGGAGGACACTTAGAAAATCAAGTCACAGAAAAAGTGGCATTTTTTTTGGAAGATTTACAATCGAAAGATGGCTGGGTGTAAAATGGGTATGCAATTTTGTGATGTTTGGTACTTGTGATTTCTTTTTTTGGAACCTAATGCAGCCGGTTGGGTTTTCTATTCAGTAGGAATCTTTCTTATATATTTTTCTTGTTTTTTCATGTTTGTTTACTAAGAATAATATAATAGAGAAGGGAATAGAAAAATCTGATATAAAACCTTATCATTTTGTGTTTCTTCCAATCGCTTTCATGGCTAAACATATTAAATTCACAAGTTGCTTGACTTGTGGGAATGTTCTATTAAATCTGATATAAAACCTTATCATTAATGTTCTGTTAAAACTAATATGAAAGTTCCAAATAGGATTGCTGCTTTGTAGTTTTTGGTATTGACATACTTTGCCAGAAAGATATTGTTATAATTGAAATTTATGGCTATCAATATCTGCTTACTTAAGGTCTTATTTTCAGTTCAAATAATATATAGTTTCACTTAATGCTAGTTCTAAATCAAAATTTAATCATCTTTTAATTCAGTAGTTAATGGGGTTTTTTATCTTGCCATACACATCTAGTATTGTATTAACTATTTTAGCCCCAATATAGGTTCTTATGCAGGCACCTATTGGACCATGTCTTCGATTAATATGAGTTTATGGAATTGCCACAGCTTTTTGCTCTATTAACTAATGTACCAGATTCACTGTAATTCCTCATGCTTGGAATTCTGCTACAGAACTAAGGGCATTAAATTCTTAATTCTTGATGGGCATGTCCTTGTCACTTGATTACTTTTTTGGCTATTTTTTGTGTCATGCATTAGTCTCTTACCATATATTAATAATTATCATTCCATATAAGGTGATGTGAGAACTGAGCTTTAGTTTTACAGAGTTCTAGACTCCACTTCATAGGAACCTAGAGGAATAGATAGTGCAAGCACTTTTCCTACTTATCCAATGAGTTTAGATGCTGAAGTTTGACTGTTTATGCTTCTCACAATGCCTAGAAAAATATTATCATCCATGTGGACATGCAAAAGGTCACTATTTATGCTTCTTACACAAGCACCGTAACAAAGTTCAGGTGATGTCTAATTTATAGAATTACATTGTTCAATTCATAAAATGATTTTCAACTGCGTTCATTGATATTGCTGTTGATTTGATCATAGGCGGTAAGCTGTGATAAGGATTTCTTAGATATCACAGAATTGGAAGAAGGAGATCCTGAGCTTTTAGCCTCGAAAATAAGAAAATAAATTTTTAAGACTACAGGATGCACTGCAAGTGCTGGAATAGCTAGAAATATGCTCATGGCTCACCTTGCCACTAGAATTGTAAAGCTTAATGGTCAATGCTACATCCTTCCATAATAGGTATGCTTGTTTATTTATTGTTGCATTAGCTCAAATTTTGCTTCCTTGACTTTGAAACTTGTATACAATAGCATTATGTGCCTAATCATTTTCTTAGGATTTAATGCATTTTGTTTTGTAATTGCTATATGTTTTTTTATTATATTCATGAGCAACACCTATTATCATGCAAAGTAGTATTTCAAGGATCAACTGGTGATTTTGTTTTCCTTTTCATTTGAGATATGGTGTTTGATTTAGAACTAATGATTGTTTTTCTTTTGGTTTTGTATTGTGTTAACATTCTTTAGTTTGCCTTCTTTTGGTAGGATATTTTCGTCTGACCTGTGAATTAGAGGAAACTTGTTCAAAGATCAGAGAGGGTGAAATTTTTTAACCTGTATCCAACTGAACCATGGTCAAATGTACTCTTTTTTATGCATGGTAAACTTACAAATACATCTAGAGACCTCCTGGTATATATCTATTGAAACCATCCCGAGCTGCCTTGAAGGCATTCGTGATACCTCTATGTTTATCAGCATAGAGAATCATCTACTGGCTATCTTCTATTGCCTTTATGGGTTATGTTTTGCTTTTATCTTCAATGGTAAGAGAATGCGATTGTTATTGCCATTAGTTTTGCTACTTGTTTGTGAATCCTTAGCACATTGATGGCCTTTCTACAATAATGAAGGTTTCTTATTAATGTCTTCATTTTCAAAAGTTTTATTTCCAAAAATAATTTGTTCTTCCTTATGTGAAGGATTAATGTTATATTAGGGCATGATTTTGGAAAAGTATTCATTTATGTTACTTACTTTGCAGGAAGAAAAAGAGAAACTTGAGAAGCAGTTGCATGATATGGCTATAATAGTTGAAAGATTGGAGAGCAATAGACATAAGCTTTTAAATGAGGTGCAGTCTTTACATGCATTTTATTCTTTTAGTGTAAGAAATGGAAGTTAGGTTAAGCTGTCCATCTTAATATAACCTTAGCTTGATAATTTTTTGAGTAAGCATTGCCAAATAGTGGGAGAACCAGGTAATTTTAAGAATCTAAGTGAAATTTGTTCAATGATTATTTTTAATTCTTATTATGCAAGGATATCTGTCTCTATGCCCCATTTTTACACTACTGGGAACATAAAGGTATTTCAAATAAATTGGCCTAGTTGAAGTTAATAGTGGAAATGTGAGATATAGTTGATTGGAAAAAATAAACTAGAAAATTTAATAGAAATCTTTTTTTTAAGCTATAGTGATACGCAAAAAATGTTTCCAAAATGACTTATCCTTAGCCATGTGATTGAATTAATTAACTACCTATAACTAGGTTTACTAAAAGGATCTCTCTGTTATCTGTTAAAATTGAAAAAAAAAAAGAAACATCTGTCTGTTCTCTAAGATTGTTTAAAAAATAAGGGTCACATCAGTGGACCACCTTTTAAGTTGATAATAGGATGCCAATCGCATTAGTGGATCATTAGGAAAAAAGAAAGAAAAAAGAAATGAATTTGTAATATTGGTTTTCTTGGTTGCATCTAATTGTTAATGCATGAAGCAGTCTCTCGATTTGTCAAATTAGTTGTTGATATTAACTTTAATCTTACTTGCATTGATTTATTCTGGCCCATTATGTTTTTATATTATGTGTGTAAAACAAAGGAAATTTCTGAATCTTCCTTTTCAATTATTTTCAATAGTTGATCAACAACTGCTCTTGTAGCATGAGATGTAGGAGTAAAAGCAGATTGTTCACCTACAAAGGTTTTTCAAAGATTTTACTTCAGCTTTTAACGTGAATCTTTTTTATTCTTTCTTTATGCTTAATTCTTGATAAATTGTTTGATTTGATCTAAAGTCTTATTTCATATGTTTCATAGTTTGTCAGCCAAGTTTATTTCTCGCAAGCAGTGGGTTGTTGCCGAAGCATTTAATAGGTAAGTAAATATGTTCCAGAGTATAAACAAATTCTATAATATTTTTTAAGTATATGGCAGAATACATACGATTTTTTGAAATATTAATAATTTCTTGTTTTATGATTGTGATTGCATTTTACATGTATTTCCAGTAGTCTTTCTACATAAATTTTCATCCTGTTTGATATGCAATATGATAATATGTTAATATATTATTAAACTTATTATTATTTTTTACTTTCTTAGCCGTTTGATCTACTGCCTTTATAAATGAATATTAATTAAATATTTATGTTTATAGGTTTTTCGAACAATGAACAACGAATATTTGATGATCATTATTCATTTTTTGAAAATTCTAGCTAAATAGATATTGGTATAGCAAGGGACTATTTTTCTAAAAAAATTTATATGTAACAAATAGAATGTTAAACAATTTCGAAATATTGGTATACTTTGTAATTGGTTTTTTTGCAATTTTTTAAAAGAGTATATATTATATTTTTGGATATGTATGTATGTGTGGAAATGTGAATGGGGTGTACATGAAATATTTAAATAAAATTATTTATATTAGTAATCAGATTTACATTTAGCGATGGAAAATCCGATCGCCATTTGTAATCATTAACGACCGGATTTCCTTTCATTAAAAGATGTAAATAATCCACGAAGTGAAATTTTAGTCGTTATAAGTTAATTTTTACGATCAGATTTCCCTTCGTTGAAAGTGGAAAACAATTAACGAAGGGAAAATTCGGCCACTAAAAGGGCTTTTTAACGATCGAAATTCCCTTTGTTAAAAGCATAACACAATTAGCAAAGGGAAATCTTGTCGTTAAAAATTTATATTTAACTTCTTGATTTGTTTCAATCATTAATACCTTTAACAATTAGATATCAATTCGGTTGTCTATACTATTAACGACAGGGCTTTTAACGACCAATGATTACTGGATTTTTCTGATCGTTATAGTGTTTTAATGACCGGATTTTAACTTTTAACAATTGAATTTTCCTACACTAAAGGTCATTTTTCTTGTCATGTTTTGGGCATACAACCATGCCATAAAGTGTAAAGATAACACCAAAAAGTGGTGTGATTGCAGGTCGATCAAGAAGGAATTAATGCTCCTAATGAAGGTACTTCTTTATGATAATAAGCTGAGGTTATTTCCTGGGATGTTGAAATCGAGGTTGAAAGGGCCCTTCAAAGTTGTTAGTGTTGATAAATTTGGAGTGTTGACATAAAAGCATCTGAAGGATGAGAAATAGTTCAAGGTGAATGGACATTGCTTGAAGCCCTATTTTGAATCGAATTTGATAGCAGTTCAATGATTGTCACCCTTAAAGACCTGATAAATGTAGAACTACCTCTAACCCTTTATTCTTCTGAATGCTTTTGTTTTGTTTTGTGTTTAGGAGAGTGCTTCAAAGGAATGTGATTTTTAAGTCAATTTTGCTTGTGTTTTAGCTTGTTTCAGTAGGGCAGAAAACTTTGTTTAATGGATAGAAAGATTTGAGAGAAAATAAAAAATATTTGGTGAAGATTTTAAAGGGTAACGATTATCAGGATTTTGTTGACGATCGTGACATAGGTAAATTTTTGCTTCTGGATCTCGAATCATTTTAGGTCACGGTTGGCACATTTTATCTGATAATCTTGAGTATATTTTTTTAGCCTAGTAGCAATGTGCACATTATCTTGTTGATATGTGCATAGTTAAGTTTATTTCTATGATTATTTTCTTCATTGTTTTGATCGATTTGGTGAAATGGAAGTGATTGATAGGTTAGTTAGAGAGAACCCCTACTTTTTTATCAATTTTATTTTTTTATTCTTTAATTATTTACAATTTCACTTTGATTTTAGGATTTATGTTGCTTGTTGACTCTCATTAGCTTGTGCTTGTTTTTATTTAGGCTAATTATTTATGCCTTTTTCTTTTTCTTCTCTTTGTAGTCTTCATAAAGGAATTTCTTCATTATCTTTATTGTTGAACATAAAATAGGACAGTCACAAATCTATAGTTGCTTGGTGTTTTTGTTTGGATGTTGAAAGTAGTTAAGTTGATGGAAAAACATAAGCTGGAGTAGTCCTGATGTAAGTTACAAGTGTTGATCATGCATGTTTTTTTAGAAATGTCATAGCTTTAAGTTAACTTGTCGAAAGTGATAAAACCTAGATTTTTGAATCATAATTCTTAGTGTTTTTATCTTTGAGGCATGTTCAAGCTGCATGGCTTATTCATATTTAGGAATCTTACTCTGAGTGATCACTTGATGCTATGCTTATAGCTAGGATAAAACTATTTTAGTTTGGAGAAATCATGATGTTATAAGGTTGCTTGTGCTTACTGTATCACCCTTCATATGTTTAGCTAGTTAATGCATGTTCATGCACATCTTTGTTATAATTGTTGCCAAGATACTTTTTTGCTTGTGTCATATTAATCATTTTTCTTAAACTTCACTTACGTTATATCAAGATATATAGAGCTAACTTATTTTATGGCATACATTCATATTTGCATTCATACATACATCCATATTTCTGTACGAGTATCATGAATAGGGTATAAATTTGGCAATTGAACTTAGAACCTTGAGCTTCACATTTTAATTTTTCTTTTTAAGTTTATGGAGTCACCCTTTTCTGGTTGAGCAAATTGAGAATGTTTGTTAATCATTTGATGGTGAACACCCACCCATACCTGTATTGGTTAAATCAATAATCCCTATGGCTGATTAATTCATAATATCTTTTTGCTAGCCTAGATTGCCAATTTAATTTGAGTTATTTGAATTGCCTTTGTTTGCCATTTCTTTTACTAGCACCCTATCAAATTTTAATTATTCTACATTTTATATTAGCACTACTCATATGCTTATTGTGATTCATTTGCAATGTTGGACTTGGTTAACTTTATTCTTTTGATATTGACAATGGCACCCAAGTGATCCCATGTTCAAATTCCTTTATCATCTCAACCTAAGCTATTTTACCTATCTCCAGCCAGCCACTACCACCTGATTACTAGGCAGAGCCGAGTCAGTCACCCCCACCAGCTCCTGTTCAAAGATAAAAGAAGAAAAAATCCAAAGAGTCTACAGTGCCAAAGTGTGTGCCTGAGAATGCTTGCACAACTTATAAAATTTTATCCAACTGTGAGTATATGCCTTTAACATATCTAGATATGAGCTTGTTAGAGAAGTTAGGGATTAAAGAGGAGATAGAGAACCATATTATAGCCATTAGGTTGCAGAAATATTTACTCTATAGGGAGCTAGTGTATCCTCACTTGACCCAAGATTTTGTGGAGACTATCAAGTTTCATTTTGGGTATGGTAACTTTCCTGACATGGTCTTTTTCTATTTAGAGGGTAAGCACTATAATCATACTTTGGTGGAAGTTACTAAAGCTTTGGGGTTCTCTATTGATGGTCCTTCCGCTTATGAAGATTATGAAAAGAACGTTGCTTGGGAAGAATGTTAAAGACCTATAAATTGGAAGTTTTTATGTTTCAGGGACCACTAAATACCACAAGCTGAGGGATCATGCCTTCAAAATTCTGTATCAATTTTTATCTATGTCTTTCATGTCTCATGTGTAAAGTATAGGTCAAGTTAATTTACCTGCGGTGCTCATTCTATTTTGTATGGCTAAAAGCTTCCCAACTAATGATACCTACCACTGGTGGAACAAGATTGAAGAGATTCAGTAGAAGCCCACCAAAATCACAAAGATATCATTGGATGGATAGGTCATCATGATTGCTAGGGCCTTTGAGCACCTCTTTAATAATGGCAAAACCCTTCATACGGTAGCTTATAATTACTAGAAAATGTTGAAGAACATAAAGGTTCTTATGACATATGAAATTGTAGAACACGAATACCAAATCATTGATAGGGACAAATATATAAGGAAGATGCAAAGGAGTCTGTGCAACCCTCCACTTACCCTAGACCAAGGAGCTGCCACCCCCTCTTCTGCTTAGTACACTGCATTAATGGATAAGATGGATACCTTGGCTACAAACCAAAAGGAATTTAAGCAACAACAGCAGTAGATAATTGTAGCCTTGGCCACTTTAGCATCCAGGGCTGACCCACTTGCCCCTCTTATGCTTAATATAAGGAGTTTTCTATCCCACTGATACGTTGTTAATTTTTATCTGGGTCTTAGTAAGAACAACAAGTTTTTAAAGTGTCGGGTAGGAGATTTATTATTTTTGAAATTTGAACACTATTTTTATGGATAGTTGTTAGAACTTGATGAATTTTAGGAAGGTAACTTTTTATGAAGAATTTTGTGCAAATTTCCCACTGTTGAGAAGAAAAAGATTGGGTTTCGATGGCCTGAAATTGTGAAATCCTTGAACCACAAACTCTATTTAGTTGTTTATCAGCGCTTAAGTACATTTCTATTTTTTTAGTAAGGTTGTGCATTTTAGTTTTAATTTAATGCAATTCTTTTAGTTTTATTTTATTTGTTACTTGAAGTTTTGATTTATCTTTTATTCTAAGTAGATTTATTATGTTTTAGTATTTCAATTTTCCTTTGAATTTAAGTTAGAATAACTATATCTATCAATTTGTTAATTATTTTTTATTTAGTCTAAGCTTGCCAGTTAATCTTGATTGAATCAAATTGAACTCTAAATTGTAAGCTGTTTATTTAGAAAGGCTGAGTAGCCAGAGAGTAGTAACAATGTTTAGTTAAATTTCTTTTGAATTGTTCTTAAACAATTATATATGTCTAATTTCTATTCTAATGAGTATACTAAGCTAAAATTTTTTAAATAAATGCAAAAACAGTGAGTGAAAGCAGTTGAGTGAAGGAATTCTAGAATAGCTATAACCTTCCTCATCACCGTTTGAAATGTATATTCAACTCAGGTAGAATTAGGAAATGACCATGCCATCCATTTTTTAGCAACCACATTTTAAATGACTTTTGACCTACCTTGTGATTAATTTTACAATTATTAACCCTTTTGAGCTTAATAGGTATGCCAAAAGACTGTTATGTAAATTTTTCTTATTTGTACTAATATTTAACCATATAAACTAAATGCCTTTGTCTTTCCCATTTTATAATTGGCCACTTTAGGTTGGGGAATAAAAAATTGCATGATGGGTTTGAAACTAATTTTGCTTATTAATCAAGAAGTGTGAGAAAGATTTTAGGGATTTGTGAGCTTAATTTTTGAAAAAAAAATTTGAGACATGGCTGATAAGAATTAGTGCTTTTGTTACTCCCTTTCACTCATTGAAATAATGGTTTATTTTTAAAAAAAATCTGAAAAAAGAGAGGTTATGCTACAGAAATATTATTTGACTCATTATTATAAAGAATAAGTGTGGGGTACCTAGCACTTTTGGGAAGTTTAAATTGATTGAGCCATGAAATTTTAGCTCTTACTTCCTATGATTTTGAGAATCCAATTAATTTTTTGGGATTTATCTATATTTTTGTTAGAAAAATGCATAAATGGCAGAAAGAGTTGTTTATCTCAAGAAAGTTAGGTAGTATTTTTCTTTGGTAGTGTGGCTGATTCTATTTTTTTAACTTTAACATTTAATTAGAGCCAAAACCTTAACCCTCTTACAGCCTTAATGTAAGACTTGGTGATCCTATTTTGTTCTTAGTTGTTTAGTGGAGATGACCGTTATGGGTCTGGTGGTAAAGAAGAGGTTTATGGCTATTCCAAATTTCAAGTGCGAAACCAACATATTTTTCTATTTGCTCAATTGCTGGAGTTCACTAGAAATTTTTGGATTTGAAAAGTAATAAATCTATTTTGGCCTAGCACACACACATGAGAAATTTCATGATAAAGATTATTTTGAGTTTCTTTTATTGAATTTTTCATTCGAGTATCTTTTACTGAGTGTTATTCTAGCCTCTCTAAATGTTCTTATTCTGAATTAGAGTTTGAAGTTCCAAGATTATGGATGATTCATTTGCTTGATGGTAAGCAAAATCTAAGTGTGGGGTATTTTGATAACTCCAATCCAGTGTCTAGTTCTAATTCATTTTCAGCCCAGTTTCCAGTATCCTTTTAGTGTCATTTATTTTATTTTGCTTGAATTTAACAACTTATTACCATTCTTAGTTAATTCTAGCTTTTGTGTGTTTAGGAAGCTTTTGATGGAATTTTTTGCCCAATTGTGTAATTTCTAGCTACCTGACGATTACTAGATTTACCTAATAACCGTGACCTATATTTTCCATCAAAATGCACCATTTAGAGCTATGTCATGGTCAACGATGCATTTTTTCATATAGAGGTGTTCACCATAACCTATGGAGCTCATCAATATAAAATCGAGAAAAAAAGTGCCACACAGTTACCAGGTTTCTGGTAATGATTGTGAGGTAGTTAAGCAATTAGTCCAGAATGTAAAGGAGAGCTATGTCACTATCATCGGGTTTTTGGTAATAACTGTGACCCACTGTCCAAATACCGATCGAAGCCACCTCATGGTCAGCAAAAATTTTCTAATGACTATGACTTATGTTAGTTAAAAAGGGGATTTTTAAAATAGATCACAATAAGTATGAATTTCGTAATGATCGTGACCTTTTTTGACATATAAATGGCAAAATTTTTCTGCATAATGGGAGTTCATTTCTTTTCCAAATCTAGGGTTTTAATTCTTCTTTTCTTTCATTCCTTAGTTCATTTTCATACATAGATACATAGGTTTTACATGAAAATATATAGATTTACAATAAAATACTTAGATTAGATACAAATATATAGCTTAGATGTTTATATTTACATAGTTTTGAGCTCATATCCAATGAAGCCTTAGAGAAGAAGATTGAAGAACTTGGGATTTAGCTTGGTTTCCTTCTACCTTGAACTTTAAGGTTTATTCTCTCTTTTTCTCTTTTTATTTTGTAATGGGTAATGAGTAGTCTTTTAGTTATTTAGGGGATCTTTGAATCCCCTATCCACAATATGAATATTGAACATATTTTAAGTTTATATATATATATTTATGAATGGTTTATTTCGCTATTGCTCATTGTTAGTTCATGGATTTTCATATTCTCAAGTTATTTTCCAACTAGATAAATAGTTTTTATCGTCTATCTTTGTTGGTTATTGAGCTTTTGTGGATTTAATGCTAGGAATGGTTTTGCTCAGTTTTTCTATCATGAATGGTGTCAATTTTAGATTGCTCCAGAATGAGACTTTAGATGTGGAGGATTTTATGGTTTTAATATTAGAGTGTGGAGTGAAATAAATGAGTTTTGGATTGTTTGGCTCTGGAATGGGAAAGCAAACCAAACATAGGATTAAGGACCAATGCTTAGGCTAATTGTAAGCCTTACTCCGAAATGGGACGCTTTGCAATTAGAGTATCTTTCTCGGGAATGGGATGTTTGGGTTGAAAAGGTTATCCAAAATTAATTTATATATGACATTAGGTAAATTAATTCACAATGGGTATGGGGTGGATGAGTGAATTTGAGAAACGCTTCTTTTATATTGATTTCTATACTCATTAATTTTTCCATAGCTTAACTCACACTAAAATTTACTGTTATTTTCAATTTAATAAACTTCCATTGCACATTTTAGTTGTTTAATTTTTACATTATAGATAATAGATAACTCATACACATAAAAATTGGGAATTCTTTAGCATACAATTAATTCTTATAGCTTACACACACAATCGCTTGGGTTCGATTTCTCGAAGTTTTAAAAATACTCCACTTTATTACTTATCAGTCTAGTGCTCTTAATAAGGTCACAACAAGTTTTTGTTCTCTACTTACTCATGCATCATGCAAATGTATTCTGAAAACAAAAGCAAACAAGAATAACATAATGTGTACAAAATTTTTACCATAAAAAATTACAGCAACACATCCATCATGCATACATGCATAAATAAACATGCATCTGTAAACATGTATCATGGCATGTACAAATAAATATATACAATACATGTACATATCATCATATCATAGCATGTACATATTATCATACATCACTGAATCATGTCTTTTGCACATTGTCATGTGTATATGCACGAAGGTAGCATAGGCACCTCATATCTAACCATTTATGCATAGTAAGAAACCTGCACATTTCTTGTAAAATGGTATGCCTTGTCATGTCCATATCATCATGCTATCTTGTCCTTTATCATGGTCTATATATGCATATCATCATATATGAAGTATGTAACGAACATACCATATGTAAATTATTACATTATGTGCCTTAAACCACTTGTGAATCATCCAAAGCCTATATTGTACAAACCTATACCAAGCACCATACATTGTCATATCATACATATGTATCATCAAATATAGGTTATCCTATGTACATATGTCCTATGCATTGTGTATACTAGTTATTATGTACCATGTTGTGGATTATGTAAATACCTTTATTATATTTCATACATGTTCCCTGTATATATGTGTACCATACATATGTTTTAAAATAAATGATGAATAAGAATGAATTATGAAAATAAATAGAAAATGCATATATCACATGCGTTTATGTGTATAATTTTTATGTCATATGTCGTACTGTGTATGCCATTGTGCACATATGTGTAATGCACACATATGCACTTTACGTCACATCACTATTATGCTAAAAATGAGACATCTACATATACATCACACTTTATGTGCATTCATTCCTATGCTATGCCATTTTATATGCATACACCTTCGTTCCATGTCGTATGCATACGTGCTACAAGTTTATGTATGTACATTATTCATCATGTTGTGTCATACTTTGTTTATGTTCTTTCATTATATACCATGTGCATTCTCTATATAAATGTGCATTATGCAAATGTGTGCTAAAAAAAAAATTGAGAATGATAAGATATCTACATTTTGCTCATGTATAAAATTTTTCATGCATCACTCTAATCCTCCAATTTTCAACCATCGTAAATAATGTTGTAGACACAGGTTATTGAGTCAGCCCCTATTAGGGTTACCTAATAAGCACAATACTATTCTAAAATAGCTAGAAAGTAAAAGCACTCTATCATTCTTTGATGTTTGTTCTTGAAAAATATATTCCCATGAGTTTTTTTGGTTTTGAGTATCAAAAATGAGGTTTGGAGGACATATCTCTACTTTTATCTAATGGATGGGAGAAATGAGCACATTTAAAGGACTTAAGTTAACTCAAAATTAGGTTATGGCCTTAACTCATGGGTCAAGGTTATGACTCACTTCTAAGTCATGCCCTTTAGCTGTGACTCACTCCCCTTCTTTTTGACCGCCATTTGAGTCATTGAGCATGACTCAAGGGTGTAAATGATGCCACCAAGTTTGTGACTCATCCATTTCTAATTTTAAATGTATTTTTTAGGCTTTTCTTAATGGCCTAACTTCTAATCATACCTTTTACTCACTATCAAGGCCATGATTGGTTATTTTTATCTAGAGTGGTAGTTTTTTCCAATGAAATAGGGGATTGATTTTCTATAAAAAGTCTTCCTACTTTATTAATCCTAATCCTCAGCTTTTAAGGCTAATGATGCTTTAAATGAAAAAAATGGAATCTTATGTGCTATATATAAAAAGTATTGTTGCACCAGCTTTATTGATAATTCAAAGACATGCTTTCAATTAAAAATAATAAAATTATTAGCAATTCAATAATGACGAAAATATATTAAGGCTTAAGTTGTTAATTGAACAATATATATTAGATTAAAAATGCAATTATGCCTCAACCATAATAAGTGCATGGTGGGGTTAGTGTATAATATTCTAAAATATAAGAAAAATTAAAATAATGAAAAATAATAATTACTATTTTTATCATGCCATAGTTGTTGATTTTTCTTTTCCTTTTTCTTTTACATATTTCTCCATTTCAATCTAAAATATAACAATATATGCACAGTGACTAAGAAAATTATTTGATGGAAATGATGCAAATACGTAAGATAAAAATTCATTTTTTACAATCGTAAATTACTGAAAAATTGAAATTGAAGCCTTTCAAACTTCTAATTGAATATTGGCCACCTAGTATTAATGGCTATATTGTATAAAAAAAAATTATTGTAAGCTATATATGGTAAATTTAAAACTATTGTATCTCGTACTCTAACAAACCACATCAAACCCATGTCCATAATTAATAATTCAAAAGGAAAGCTCATATTTAGAAGTAAGAATGCCATCATTATTGGTATACAACCATTCACCATCACAAATTAGAGTTCCACCAATGTGAACCATAACATACTTCTCGCTAATGCCTTTCACGAATTAGAATATAACAAAAAATGTTAAAGGACAATTTAATTTTTTTTGGCAATAATGAAAAATATGTGACAATTATAATAATGCATCGATCAAAAGACAAGTTAAATAGCAATGAAATATTATAATGATGAATAAATATTGGAATTAATTAGAAAAAAATTCCTCCATTTTAGCTACAACAATGTTGTCGTCGATTAGCGACAACATTGATCTATATGAATAGAATAGTATATTTTGCAAAATTAGCGACAACATTGTTGTTACAAATCAGCTAGAGCTATATTCTTGCTAATTAGCGACAACTATGTTGTCGCCAATTGATATATATATATATATATATATAATGAGATTTTCTTCCTTTTATTTTGTCGTCCCACTCACACAAAGAGCAACTTGAAAGCTTTCTCTGTCCTTCATGCAAGACGTTAGAATTTTAATGAGAGTGTAAAGTGTCCTTTAGGTCCATCAATTATTTGCATGATAAAAATCTACCTCTTAAATTTCAATCCTGCTAAATTGCCCTCAAAGCTATATTTCTCCACTCAATTGCACCCTAAATAATATTTTACTTGGATAACTCACATAAATAACATCTCATAAATTTATCAATTTGCCCCTACTATGACCCTAATCATACTTTTTAATTCTAAATTAAACATTAATCAATAATTATACCATTTAATTATGCATATTTCTAATAGGATCAAAGTTTGGATCTTACATAAACCGTGCTATCCAAACCTGCCAATTGTCAAATCCATACTCCCAATAGGCAACCTCCACCTCTAATACTCCATTAACATTCATAGCACTTTTAAAATTATCCATCTCATCTTCACAACACAATCACAAAATCATCACTCAATTATACTGCAATACATGTATGTATGAGCACTTTTAATTAGCAACTATAATACAATGCAACATATATATTTTACATATCAATTGTCCTAAATCTAATACATAAAATATCTAAATTCCTTTATCTCAAGAGTGACACATGTGTATGCCATTTATTGTAATTTCTTTTTGTTAATTTAATGTAATTTCCTTCTTATTGTCTAAATTTATTATTTAATCCTTTTTATATTCATTTTTCTTATTAAATCTTTAGAAATAATGAATTACATTTTGGAAATATATTAAATTTATATAGTAAGGATGAAAATAGTATAAATTTAATATATTAAATTTAATAAAGTATCTTTCATGTATAAATTACCATTTGCTCCCTATTTTATTACATATTTATAATTTTACCCTTTTTGGTAATATAAAGTACATACTTTACAATATTCTTTATTTAACCATCGATATGACATCCATTATGCATGATTTATCGTTTGATCTTTATTCTCATTCATATTTACCGTTTTGGCCCTAGTTTATTTCATAATTATATTTTTACCCATTTTGAATATATTAATCACATTTTCACATTATTTCTTATTCATTTACATTTATGACATCTTTGATGTCTTTTATGTAAAGTTTACCGCTTTATCCTTACTTTTTGCATAGCTATAATTTTACCCTTGCTGAACTTATTAATTACATTTTTCACATTACATCTTATTTAATCACACTTATGATATTTTTTATGCATAATTTACACTTTTTCCCACTTTTTTATATATTTACAATTTTCCCCTAGTGGTGATCAGTTCAAATTCTCGAGCTAGATATGCAAGATAAGGACTCCAATGATTCAAATAGGCTTGAGGGATCATATGGTCAATGAGATATTGCTGCTCCAACATAGGTGGAGGGACCACGTGCTTAATGCGATATTGTTGCTCCACCATATGTTATTTGCGGGCTACTCCTTAGTGTATGAAATAAATCAAATCTCATGGTGATCTCATGGCGGTACCATAGTATATGCACTTATAGCTAGCCATTATATCTTAATATCATAAATTATCCAATATACACTAAGGGTAACTATATATTACACATTACGTTACACTTCTACATCAATCTTTATGTTATTACTATTATTTATCATATCAAACATTCTTATTCTTCATGCATTCATCCATATTGCGTATGAAATCATAACATACAAGGAAAATAACATCCAAACATGGTGAAAATATAACATTTCCATAGGGCATACCATTCAGCCTTAATAGGAATTCATGCATTCCATGTGTTTTCTTATTCTTTCTCATGCCATATACATTTCAAAGGCTATTTTATGCATTCATATGTTGGCATATGTTCATTTTACCTTAGTAACCCTTAGTTACCTTAAATTCAACCATCACGTTTACTAATACATAATTATATCAAATTATTTTTAATTTTAATCAATTTTATTGCATTCTTCATGTATTATATTATGTATTTCACATTAATTATGCTATTAATTATTAAATTATCTCATATTATCTTTTAGTACATTCATATCAATTTTATTAAAGTCTCTCATTCCTAAATTGATTTCTTCACTAATTTACATTCATATCACAATAATTTATCATTTTATCAAGTTATCATAATTTATTTCATATTTTTACATAAGTTTATATACTTACATAATAATACATCATTATGTTCACATGATCAACAGTATGTCCCTATATTATTTTAAACTCAAATTTATCAAATTATATTTATTTAATTTATTATTACACATTTTATGCTTAATATACCAAATAACATCAAATTATCATAACATACAACATTATGTATAATTCATCCACAACATAATACTTCATTCTAAACTTGATTTCTTCCTTATTTATTACTTATTTAATATTAAAACATCATTTTTTAATGTTATCTTAAATTATTTCCCATTTTCTTTTAATTTCATATAGTTATATAATGTAATTTTCATGTAAAATTCAAGAAATAAATGAAATTAAGTATAGTTTTTGCATCCACTAACTTTTTTTAAGCTCTCTTCATAACTTCTCTTTCTTGCCATCCTTTCTCCCATTTTTCCACTTTGATTCCACTAGGTTCCCACCTTGGCTGTGTCATCTATGATTTATTTTACTGCAAATCAATAGCCCTTAATATTTAGTCCGAGAAAACCCGATGGTATTCTTAGTGGGCCAATATCCAATCCTTGATATTAAATTTGACCTTTACTATGGTCAACAAATCAAACTCCATACCCTAGAAAGGTAGGTATCTCTATACCAATTGTGTCCTTACACAACTATTGGATCATTAGGTTATCAAATCTTGATACATGCATATCATATATGCATTCCCTAATCTTGCCTCTGGAACCATTAGCCTTGACTATGGTCAACAAGATAATGGGCTAGCTAAGATGACCCATTTAATTAGATTCAAACATATTCGATATAATGAGAGCTTGACTGTGGTCAACAAGCCACACTATAAAGAACTATAGTTCTCCTCAAATTAATAGAAGGTTTATATACCTTAGTATTAGTTTGAGGGATTTTAGTTAATTGAGTCCATTATACATGGTTGGCATACATTGGTATGCTTCTTATGTGAGGACCCAATCATGGCCCTAACAACATTATAGTTAATTAATCAGGATTAAGCTTTAATAAGTCAAAATTAGATTTTTTTTTGCATTAATGAAGTTAAGTCATATAAAGGGTATGATGGTAATTATGCACATGTGTATTGGAGTGTAGCTAAAATAGAAAGGAAGGAAACAATTGAATTAAATTAAAAGTCTTGGGGTTAAAGTGTAAGGAATGGAAATTTAGAAGATTATAGTGTATAAGGGTAATTTGGGAATTTCTCTTAGTGAGATATTAATCTTGCTCAAGCATTTGGGGGAGATCTCTCTCTCTCTCTGTGTAATTTAAGAAAACTAGGGTTTTGATGTTTGGCTTCATGAAGGAAAAGAGAGAAACCATGGGTAGTAGAGCTAGATCAAGATGATTGAAGGAAGATTGGAAGCTTCAATGTCAGGTATGGGAATTAGAGTTACTGTAATATTCATATGATTGATTTTAGGAATCTTTCCTCCTCTTTATGTGTTTGGGTTTCCTTGAGAATGTGTAGGCTAAATCTATGGATTTAGATGAGTGCTACGTGATCTAAAACTTAAATGATCATATAAGTAATAAGGGAAGTGAGATCTGGGTTTTAAATTTATGTTATGCATGATCGGGATTCTAGATTTTTCTTCTTTCCTTCTCATACATGGCTACGGGTGTATTTTCCCTTTGAAAACACACGACCACGCATGTTTTTCTTCTTCCCTATACATGACCACGTGTGGTTTTCTTCTTCCCCATGTATGGCCACGTAATGATGTTCTTCTTCTCACACACTACCACACATTGTTTTGCCCTTGAGGATGCATCGCCATGTGATGTTCTTCTTCTCACACACGGTCACGCCTTGTTTTGCCCTTGAGGATGCATGGCCACATGATGATGTTCTTCTTCTCACACACGGCCATGCCTTAATTTGCAATTGAGGATGCATGGCCACATGATGATGTTCTTCTTCCCACACATGGTCACGCATGTTTACACCTTTCCTTGCACATGGCCACTCATGCTTTTATTTATGGGAATGCACGACCACGTGATGTTTCTCCTTTCCTTGCACACGGCCACGCACTCTTGTTGTTCTTGAGATACACACCATTGGTCTTTTTCTCCTTTCCCTACACGGCCACTCGCTCTTTCTTTTGGGGAACACACGGCCAAGTAAGACCAATTATTTTCTTATAGTGGCCATGTGCCTTGTTCTTTCTCTAGTACCTGGCCACATGTGCTTCCTGTACACATACTCTTAAACAATAAATCACCCAAGAGCCTGAGTTTGGTGATATCTTAAAGTTATTAAAAATTACATAGGCAGGATGAACAAGGTTAGCCGTGAATGTGAGGAGAATGATTGCTTACTAAGTAATGGTTAATTTGAAAGTTGAATGTTGATGGATTAATAGATTATGAAAGTCAATAGTCCATATTAAAGTCTATAGAAGTATAATTTAGAAAAGTAGGACCATAAGATGAAGTATTATCGAAAGTTAGGAAATTATGGTTATGGTAAGAGAAAGCAAACTGAACTAAGTTGTAAATAATCTAAGCCACCAATATGCTATATTAGGGTGGTCCATAAATGGAAGAACCTCTATGCATGCATATAAAGAATTTAGAATAAAAATAATGCAACCATTATATTATAGTATGGGGTACCCTTGAGAACTAATTTTTAAAGGGGCTTGTATGAGGTAATGCTTATACGAATTAAGTCGCTAGAATAGGGTTTGGTGCATGATAAGCACATAACTAAGGACAATAGAAAGTAACCTAAGAACTCTAAATTGTATATGTTATTTAATGTATCCTATGAAATTGGTATCGATGAGAACTCAAACAAAGCAATTAGCTTTATCCCAGTACTATATATATATATATATACCAATGTTTCTTTACAATGGCTAGAAATTACCATGTTATGATCTAGTAACATTAAGAAGATAGTTATAATGTGCTTGACTAAACTAAATGAGATGGAATATTTATTGGCACTCAAAGATGGGACTATGGAAGTTGATTATGCTTTAAGTCATATCGAGGATTAATGATTATCCTTGATATAACGAAACATACTTACTTTGTTGCCCTATACCTTATAGGGGTAAACACGAGATGCAATAATCTTACATAACTTACCAGGGTATAATACATTATATGATGAAAGAGTATTTGTAAGATGAATAAAACAAGTATGAACTGGTTAGGAGAGATGACCTATTGTTTATGATCTAATAGACTATAAAAGTGAACTAAAGAGTTAATTAAGAACAAGTGTTGACTTTAAGAAGGAAATAATTGTTCATCTTATTATATTGATCCTAAGATGTTTAGATGTTATTCAAGTAATTAAGTACCGATATGACTATTTATGATATTATATGGAAGCTGTTCAAGGTAAATGACAACCAGCTATGTCACTGAGAACCATCCATGAGTCTTGTATGCTACATTATATTGTTGACATGAACGTGCTATCATGAGTAGTTGGATTTAATATGTGAATGAATAAGAGAAATAAAAGATTGAATTACCATGATTCAGGATGTGTTTATGTATATGAACATATGTGTGTAGGTATATGCATATGATTCTATGAATGTTTTAGTAGCAAGATCTACACTTTCATATTGCTTCATTAAAATCAGGCTTAACGCTAACTATGAATAAATGTTAATGAAACTATGAGACTACATGATATGTACTTATGTTTAATGGAGCCTATAACTCAACAATGATGCATGATAAGAATGATATGCATTCTTTATGAATTATGGCATAAAGACAAATAATATATTAAGTAATGAAGAATATGATGAATCAAAGATGATTATAATGGGATAAGCCTACGGGTCTTAGTTCAGTTGTAGATTAGATAGGCATGCCTAGAGGGATATTGTCGCAGCTGCCATAGTTGACCCCATTTTGGTCTTGTTCCTTAATGGAACCATCATTCGGCTCTTTTGGGTCTATAGTTTGTTCCTTGCTGGAACCATTGTTCGATCTCGTTTGGGTCCATTGTTTGATATCTTTGGATATCCATAGTTTGATACCTTCGGGTATCCATTGCTTTTGTTATCCATCCTTTAAGCTAGTACTTAGGCAGACTATTAAAGATGATAAAATGTACGTAAGATAAAGGAAAACATGCATTAATTCCTTCATTTATGTAATGTAAGCATGATGAATGGCCTATTATATTGCTTATCATGATTTCTTTTGGCTATAAAATGTTTCAATGAAATGAAGTTATCGGAATGTATATATATATATATATATAAGACTTAAATTGCCATGCTATGAAAGAATGCGCACAATATTATAATAAGAATTGTTTGGGCTATAGCATATACAATGAATTTTATCTGCATTGGGATTTATGAAGGTATGTATGTAACAATTGGACCTTCACAGTAATCATGACATGTAAGGCTATTCTCTGTGATTGCATGCAAGGCTGATTAATCAATACCTATATGTTTTTACACCTGTTTGTGCTCTCCAATAACTGTGATATAAGCCAAAGGACGGTGTAGGACATAATATGATGTTTGTTGACATTTAGTTGCCATAATAAGATAGTATTAAGGAATACATGGTGGTGAACAGAAGTTGTGAGTTATAATTGTATTTCATAATTATGATTGTAAGATATATACGAAGTAATCATGCCTAGCGATATCTTTTATAGAAGCTACCTGACACATGCACTTCTTAAATTGTAAATGCATATTAAATGCATATTTCATATAACTAATGGGATTAAATGCATATGATTGGAGGTTGTACCATCATTAATAATGATGTTGAAGTTCATGAATGAAAGGATTAAGATGCCTATAAATTATGCTAGTTTACCATGTAAGAGATTTAGTTATTAAGGTAAATTAAAAAGTCTTTGGGAACTAGCCGAGTTCACGCCATGCTTTGCACTACTGTAATTATACTAGTATTGTTGAGGTTAAAAACTCATCCGAAAGGTAATTGTGAAATGATTAATACCATAGACATATATTATTGTAGCTATGCAGGTTGTAATGTATTGATAATATATTTTGGTAAGATCTTGTCTATGGAGTTTTGTTCCCCACTAAGCTTTATAGCTTAGCACGGGTTTGTTTATTCATGTAGGTTTTTAGATAAGCTCCACCTTGGTTATTAGCTACAGCAGCTTGATCACCATCAAAGAGAAGATCGGGCAGGTTCCAGTTGTGTTGAGGATGTCATTATGTATTGTTGGCCAACTGTGTTAGGCCTTATTCCTTATTAGTTGATTTGTTTGTTATGGCATGTAATAATGGCCTATGTTATTATTATTATTAGTATTTCTGCTCGATCTCTATTAGATATAATGATGATTGATGATGATTAATGATGATTGATGTTTATCCATGGTTAAGGGATTAGGGTGTTACATCCTATATCTATCTCATAAATATAAGCATACAAATATGATATAGTTATGGACTTTACTACATTGATTTCCCCGAGCCACAAGGGAAATCAAAAGGTCAAACCTAGGTAATATGCATGATTTAAACAAGTAAAAATAATTACATTATCTTTAAACTTGTTGGATCTCCATCCAGCCTATCTTGCTCCTTGATAGTGGTCTCCATTTCTATCTCTAATTCTAATCTAAGTAATCTAATTACATATTACAATTTAAAAAGAAATACAAACAAAAAACAAGTAGCCAGGACATGAAAGTTCATAACTATGCATTATGCTCAACGACATTGGCTTTTGTCCATAACTATCCATCATGCCAATCATACACCCTTATATGAATTTTTAATGCATAAAGTAAAACATATAATGGATTACTAGCTTTTTTTCAACTCTTGAAACTTACTTTTGTGTTATTTTGATAATATGTTCAAATTAGGAAACTTTTTCCATTTTGGAAACTTTCATTTTAGGAAACCTTTTTGCATGCATGTGTTCTTCTCTCAATTATCAATCCAATTGATTATTAATTAGTTATTAATTAATTATTTAATTAATTAATCACATTAAATAATTAAAGAATCAATTTTGGGCTTAAAATAAAGGGTAGGCCGAAACCCACACATTAAATCCTAAAGTGTGTTCACACACAAACTAGTTTTGTGTCTATTGGACCATTTGGGCCTTTTGAAATAAGCCAAGCCCACTCCAGCCTTTAAAACCCATTAATAAAATTAATTGTAGTTTATAATATTTAATTTAAATAAGCTCCTTGGGCCCACCAAGTCATTCACTAATTTAAATAAGTCTGTAAATATAATTAAGCCCATTAAGTTGTTTTAATGAATTAAAATTAATCCAATTAATTTAAGGCCCATTTTTATTAATCCAATTAATTCAAAACACATTAATATATCAGATATATCATATTTATATGATTAAAAATCGTTCTAAAAAGAACACACCAAGAATACAAATTTATCGAACTTTTCGATTAAACTAGTTTTCATGCAAAACTTGTTCGATTTTAATTTTGTTTGATCCTATGGCTTAATATCACATATTAAACACCTAAACTATCATAAAAATGATCTTAGAGTGGATCAATAAAAATTTAATTTAGAACAACCCCTAAAAATTTTATTGAAAAATAAAACCCTACAACCATTCACAATGATTCTTTTTCTCAAAAGAATCATTTTTATTTTTCGTTTTATATATTTGATCACATACATCTAGAAATCAATATTTGTCATTCATGAACAATCAAATCTGATATTTTAAAGTTCATGAAATAAATAACTCAAAAATAAAAACTATTCCGCAAAAATATAGAATTGTAGATTCATGGGAAAATCGAGGCTTTGATACCATGTTGGAAATTATCGGTTACATGCATCTCATACATAAGTGGAATTTAAAATTTTTTAACCAATAAATCTGATATTGCCATGAATTTACAATATACATATTAATGAGAAGGAGTTCATCCAAGGTGTTTTTCGAGGAAAAATCAAGTGCAACAAAAAGGAGTGAGATAAATTAGATGAATTCAAGTCATTTTGAGGTAAAGGGATTCAATATTACATTTAATTTTATTAATTTCTTATAATTTTTAATAAATTCATATTATAAAACTATAGGAATTAGGTGTGAATTAGAAATAAATTGAGATATGCTTATACAATGAATTAGTAATATATAAGGGTAAAGAATTAGGGAAGAAAACTATCTAGAAATAAGAGAACCTATGGTAGTCGAACAATGACCTTAGTGAAGGTATATGATAATTAAGTAATTAAATGAATATTTGACTTAATGTAGGTGTTTTGTACATGAATGAGTTTAGTGGATGAGATAAAACCCTTAAATTACAATTGGACATAATGTGTTCACACTAGACCTAAGAAAAATAATGGTACATGCTAAGGTATGTTAGGTGGCCGAATGGAGACCTATTGAGTAACATGTGTTTAATTGAAGATTATTTGTATATTAGACATGAAATAGGTATTATCATGATTAGTTATTATTATATGACTAATTAGAGCCTTAATCACCATGTAGACACAAAAGTGTATTGGTGAAAAAAATGATGTTTAGGTGGGTAATAAAAGATTGCAAACATAGCTTGAATGTACGTTATTAAACAAAGACTTAGTATGATGTAAGGAAAGACTCAATAACATGTCGAAGATAATTGATTAAGCTTATAAACTTAGTATGGTTGGATTATGCATTAAGACGAAACATGTGATTTGTTGATAATTAATAAGATATTTGATTTGAATTGGGTAAAATAATGATATCTAAACATAAATTTATAAATTGGAACTTAAGATTTTATTTAGACATAATGTTGGTTATATGAACATAATGGTATGTTATGTAACTACATGACTTTAGAGAGAAAGATGTTAAATACCTTGAGATGACATAATAAAATGGTGTTTTAATACAAAATACATAAGACACAAAGAAGAAAAGAAGCATAGGATAAATGAACATGTATTATCGAATGGTAAGCCATAAAGAAATGTTATATATTCATTAAGTGTAAATATTATTTTGTTACGTATAATATGGTTCCCTATGTAATGTGTAGAATACTTGAATGATGAAAATGTATGTCATGTGATATAATTGAATGTCTTAAGGAATCGTGTAAAATTTACGGCACAATATGAAATAATGTAAAGGAAAATAGCTAATAATTTCAATAGGGATATAATAGTTAATATAGAAGTAAAAAGGAATAAAATGATAAACCATGCATAAAGAATTCCATAAAGATGATTAAATCATAAACAGCATGATAAATGAAAATAATAAATTCAAAAAGGAAAAAAACTATAAATAGGTGAGAAAACAAGGATAAAAAGGGCAAATTACGCAAAATGGATGCCATAAAGTTAATTAAATAAGAAATAATATGAAAAATGTATTTAATGGATCAGAAAGAGGCAAAGTTGTAATTATGAAAAAAAATTTGTGATTAAAAAGTAAATTATATATATAAGAGATCATAAATGCGATTAAATAGGAAACGAAATGAAAAATATGATAAATACGGTAAAAAGGGGCAGAAATGTAATTACACGATAAACTAAAATCAAATCCATGATTGAGTAACAACAATATGATCAATGAAAATTAAAATAGTCAAATAAGTTAAAAAGGTTAAAAATAGTAAATAACGAAAAATTTAGGGTCCAAAGTTTAATTTTCCATTTCATAAGAAAGTTTAAGAATAAAAAATGTAAATTTTGCATTTAGAATGAAATAAATGTCAAAGAAAGCAAAACAAATTAAAATGGAGGGAAATCAAAGTTAAACTTGATTTATGGAAGATTAGGGATCAAAACGTAATTTGTCACCTTATAAGTGAATTTGGAATTCAAAATGTAAATTTATCATTTAACATGGAATAAAAGTCAAGGGAAACATGAATGGTCAAAATTGAAGTCAACCTATGTAATATATGATAAAAAGAAAGTTTAGGGACCTAACGAAAATTTCACATTCAAGTCGAAATTATATATTATTCAATAAGGAAAAGAAATATAAAGAAACTAAGTAGCAAAGTAAGCTATGAGAAAATTTAATTAATGCAAATTAGCTAAAAGTAGTTTAAAAGGGTTGAAATCATAATTTAGGAAAAGTTGACGCACCAAAGAGTAATTTGCCACCACATAAGGAAATAGAAGGACTAAGATGTAAATTTTGTATTTATTGTGAAGTATCAACTAAAGAAAAGTAAAGATAAATTTTATGTAAAAGTAATGCAATATGTAATAAAGGAAGAGTTTAAGGATCAAATGAAAATTTTCCTTCAAGTAAGAATCATGTGGAATTTTTTTAATGCAAAATAAATCTTCATTAATAGTATAAAAAGTACATCTGAAAAATACAAATAAGTTTATAAAATTTAAAAGGACATAAGACGTATAAAACTAATAATGTTGCTGGAATATATCTCTAAACTTCTTCGACAAAAACAATGGATAATGCAAACATGTCACTGGAAATTTGACTTTCAATGGAAACTCGGTCCATCTGTTATCCACAAAAAAATTCATTCCAAAAGGATGAAAAATTCCATCAAGAAAGACAATAACCTCGAAATATGGAGTACAAATTTGCATGATAAAGAATTTAAATTGCATTTAACATTAACCAAATGTACCATATTTATAAAAATACAAAGAGAATAAATCATAACATTATATCTATGTGTTAGAATTATGTGGGATTTGATACAAAAGAAATAAGTATAATAAGAATTAAGTTGTAAATTAAGTCAAAAAGAGATTATGATTAGATTAAATCATAGCAAGGTAGTATGCCAGGGAGTAAAATAGTAATTTAATTAAAATAATATTATTAAAGAAAATTTATGTAAATGCATTCGTCACTAGGTAACTATATTATGTAGTGTGTGGCCATTTAATTATATGTAGGGGCATATATTAAAGACATTTTAATGAATGAACAAAGTGACATATACACGTAATGCTTTTGTGGATGTCGAATTTAAGCTTAGGTTTTTAAGATTTGGTTTTGTAAATTAATATGTTGCGTAATGTATGACTAACAATGGCAACCATAATATATGACATGCATGTAAATGATAATTATATAAGTGTGTTGCAATGATGTGTGTCATTAAAAGTGCTATGTATGGTTTTGGAGTATTGGAGGTAGAGGTTGCCCTTTGGGAGTGTTTAATTCATCAATTTGCATGGTTGGGTAATATAAATTATAAATCGTTATACTACCAAAATATGTAATAATTGAATAGTATCTTAATTAAATGTATAATGAATTATGGTGAGAAATCAAATTGAATAATAACAGATGATTAAAAAATATATATATAATTTGTAATCGAAATTTGAACTTAAGAATTAATTGTTAATAATCTAACCATTAAAAAATAGAATTGAAAGATAATTAACTTGAGCAACCATGAAATGTCATCAATGAAAACTCTTAATGTACATATTTATGAATAAATGAAAGGTGTTACACCATGAGACTCTGCTATGAATGTACGTTGGTTAAAATTTTTATAAATAAGTTTAATGGTTAAGAAATTTTATCTTTCTTCAAAATGTAGGGTGCATTAGAACATGCTATAGCATTAGAAATAAGTTAGGCATCCCCATTTGACCAATGGTGCATTCCTAAAGGCCAACCTTACATTCACTTAATGTAGGGAAGTCTTAGGGGTAATCACTAGCATAAGCCATGTACCATTTGGTATATCAAATGATGACCTAATAGGTCGCTATGCTCATGATGAGCTAGACCTATTAGTAGGGATTATGCCTGGGTAGCCCTAAATTTGTATATCTAAACCAATACATCATGTAATAACTTAGACACTTCCAACTAAGTTACATGAGTTATAAACCCAAGTAAATTTAAAATGACAACTTCCAATGGCTTTTGTGCCTTAATGGGTTAATTTTAATTTTGTTTGGATATTAAAATATATACCGGCCAAAATATATTTGCTTGCATTTTAAATAAAAAGCTATTATTATGCTAGTTTTCCATCATACATAACTGTAACACCTGCTCTAATAGCCTATTTCTCACATCAAATATATCTCAATTATAACAATAACTTACTATTTTTCTTTATATTTGCTTTACTGTACAAAAGTCTCATAATAAATTGAAACATAACATATAAACTTTACTTTTATAACTTAACTTACATAAGTGCCTTTTTAAGCATTACAATATTTCCTTTTATTAAAACATCTTTATTGTGCAAAAGTTTATAGTACAAAACAAAAACCTCATAAACCAAAGAAAACCCCAAAATTAGGAATTTATACTTTCAATCTCTACTATAACTTATGTTGGCCTTCCTGTTGTAGATATTATCCTTAAGGAGTCATAGCTTAACAACTTACATAGATAAACACCTGTGCTAAGCTATAAATCTTAGTAGAGAACAGACATCATATGGATAAAAACTCTCAAAAGTCATCAAAATAATCACATACACTTAAAGTATGATATTTAAACATAAAAGTTCACTAGAATAAAGAATGAAAAAAGTTCATGCCATTTTAGAACATTAAGCAGTCTCATTTAGTTCTTATATTCAATCACCTATTATCAATCACTTACTTATCAATTAATTATTGCCTTAGAAATATTCATATAGCACTTAAAATTATATAAATCAAGTTAACTATCTCAATTCTAGTAATTTATCCTTGGTTAGTAAGTGTGACTTACGTAACTTTCATGTGTATGTGGTAACCAAGCTACATTCATAGAAAATCCATTAATCGTAAGACACTAAGTTAATTAACTAACAATATATATATATATATATATATATATATATATATATATATATTCTAGCTAACAATTTTATGTCATGCACATTTTACTATCATACTTGTATGATATATTCATAGGAACCATAATTATATAAAAATAAATATACATTTATAAATTATCATTATGTAAATGCATATCTGTACAATTCATTACGAACAAATCCTTTGCATCTTTGCACTTAAATGTATTTCTTTATATCCAATTGGTTAGCATGGTAAGCACACTCAATCAAGGTAAAATAACTAAGTAAAGTTATACACCTATACATGTAACTCATATTTTAAGGTTGATACTCATTCATGCATGACTATACTATATATATTTATGTCTATACATACTCATACACCCTTATAATCTCATTACAACATCTTAATCATGTTCATACTTTCTAATTAAACATCTATAATCATACCAATTAATGAATAAGTCATTCGAATAGGTATATTAGTTTCAGGTTCATTGATTGATATATTTATAACAAGATACAATCATTTTTACATGTGATTCTATAACATACTATAATTTCATTTCCTTGGTCAAATTACTCTAAAATCATTTCAGGGTAACATTTTAGCATTGAAATATCATATATAAATCAAACTAGGGGAGGTACATGGCTAATACCAAATGGTCTCTATCGTGTGATATTACTTATCCTTACTATAGAAGGTGTACACGATTAAGACAAATCTATCTCTATCGTGGACAACAATTTAGTCTTGATACAAAAGTGTGTACATAACTGAGACCAATCTGTCTCTATCATGTACCTAACTTTTCTTTAAAATAGAAGGGGGCACACAGCTAAGACCAAATGGTCTTAACCATGCACATCAGTTTACCTAGAAAATAATACAAATGCAGATTTTAGAACTAAGCTTGTATGTCTACTTAAATGATGTTTCCTGGAAAAACTTCCTTTTTGACATATGTTTTACTATAACTCTAGTTCTCAAATCAACAATAAACATTTTATTTAAGCCATTAAATTTCAAGATATATTCAAAACAAAGTAGCTTGCTTTGAAAGACATCTATACACCTATAGCTATAATTCAAGTTAATTTTTAATCATCTTAAAGGCATAATTACTTTTAAACCTATTTAAGAGATTTAAGACACAAGAATCCAAATCATTTCTAAATTTAGAACAACTTGATTTTTAGTTTTATTAATTTACTCCTAAGCAATTTAAATCTCTTGAAGTCAAGTACAATCTTCAAAAACTTGTATATTTTGACTCTTATGAACATTTATGGCTTTAATCAATGTTTCTATCCTATTAACGCATTTATCACACATTATTATCTCAATCCTTACTTAAAACAAGCACATGCAAAGTGATAAAAGTTCTTAAACTTGACATAAAACTCCAAAAACCTTCTTTAATTTCTCTTTCTCCTTGCTTTTTATTCCTTGTCCTTGCTTACTGCACTTTTTCAAAATATCCTTTGTCCCACTCTCCTCACATATGTAATAAAATAAAATTGAAGGTGTTCTTCGGGGTAGAGAGGCTAATTTTTTAAGAGAGGAGAGAGAAGTGAAATTTGTAGATTTTTTAGAGAGACAATAGAGTAGCTTATTTTTGTTTATTTCCTCTTGGTGGTCAACTTTAAGACTCCTATTTACTCTCAAATGCTAATGGAAAAATGGGCACAATCTCGAGTGAAGAGGCTATATATATAGAGAGAGAAGAGAATAACAATAGTAGATTTTTAGAGAGAGAGAAGAGTCGATATTTTATTTCTCTTTCCCTTTGGAATGGTCAGCCTTTACACTCCTTCCTTCCATTTATACTATATTTCTAGGGAGGTTTGAGTGGAAGATGACCATATAAAAAGATAAATTCAACATAGATCTTTTATCTTTTTTTATTTTATATTTTTACCCCAACCTCCTTTCTTATATTATAATTGATCCTTAAATCACATTTTTGTTTCAATTACACACATATATGTCTTGATATAAAATGACTATTTTACCCTTTTCCATTTAAAACATTTATCCTCTAGGTCTTAACTTATAAAATATCAAATAACAAAGTATAAATAAACCTTAATACAATTTCAATATACATGGATTCTGCTAGGGACTATGTTGGCTCTTGATAATAATACATACTCATAGGGTTCCCTGATAACCCATGAGCTAAGCCCACCTAAGGAGAGATTATAGACCCTTTGTGTGGGAAGTAATAACGTTGGAAGGCTTAATGTTTCATGTGCATGTGATTGTAGATGTTGTATAGCATGATTATGCATTATACATAACTCACGCCTCAATCAAATGTTTGGAGTTTTTTAGCCATTACAGATACATAACTGAATTTATGTTTACTAGTCCATTGGGAATTTTTCTTTAGTTTTTGCCTAAAAATTTTCTTTAGAAGGAAAAAATCTCCTTATTACTTTTTGTGACTTAAGTAAGAATGGTTATTCTTGTGGATGTAGTTTTCTACCATTCTTCCTAAATATGCTTCAGCAACTCAAAGAAATTTGAAGAACTTCTTTTAGGTAATTCAAACAGTTGGCTTAGGACTAAATTGGTAATTTACAATTTATTTTTCATTTACATTTTCCTTGTTCCAATAAAATTGTCCATCTTTTTGCTGATGCTCTTGATAAAAAAACGTTGGAATTTTTGAGTCATCTTTGACAAAGCTAACAAATGTGCCATAAGCAATTATTTTTTGAGTGCCGTATAGAGAAATCTTTCTCCCAAAATGCTTGAATAGGTATTTTTTTTCTTGGAAATGGGTAATTCTTTTCTGGGTTGGGGGTTATTTCTCTCAATATTATATACATCTCAATTCTTGAACAAGAAAATTTTACTCACTGCAATTTCTGCTTAGCATGTACAAAGCTTGGATTGAAATCCAACTTCCATTGATAGGTTACTATGATTTTCATGCTGGAAATTTGATCAAACTGTACAAGTATTTGGTTGAATCTAGCATTAGATGTTCTATTTCCATATCATTTTATTATCTAGTACTTTAATATATTTTAAAAAGTGTATTAGGTTATTTGTAGTTCATATTAAGTATTATTTTTTTGTATTTGTTTGGAAAAATTTTGGTTTGATTTTTAGTTGAATCACTCGATACTCTTAATTGAATTATATTCTTTAATACATTAGTTTTGTTCTTTGGATAGCCCTACATCAAATTAGCAAGCAGTTATAGCACTGAAAAAATTACAAAATTTGAGACATGTTCAGACAAACAGAAAGAAGTTTGAAAGCACAAGGAGTTATTGCTGGTGTTCAATCGATGGAAAGTCTGCTGTCCCTTTTTTCCCTCTTGCAATGAGTCCTTTAATGTGTGAGTTGTGAATGTCATTGCATTCAATATTTGTAATCTTCTCCTTTATCATTTGCTTATATTATTAACATATCTATGATATGTTCTTTTAAATAACAATTTATTTATCAATATATATATTTATAATAAATATTGGGTACTTTATAAATATAACTTTGTTATTTTCTAATTAATATTTATTATCTAAATAATAAAATCTCCATATTAAATTAAAAAAATTTATTTTAAAATTTAGCGAGTACATTATCATCGTGATACATATGCTAATGTTTAGCGAGGGTAAATTTCATGCAAAATTTAGCAAGAAAAATAATTCTCACAAAAAATGTAAGCTAAAATTTAGCAAGGCATTTATCCTTGCTAAAATTAGCAAGAATTTTGCTCTTGCTAAAATTTAGCAACTATAATATTGTCGTGATATTCATGCCAATATTTAGCGAGGATAAATCTCTTCCAAATTTAGTGAGAATAATATTTGTCACAAAAATGCATGCTAAAATTTAGCAAGGAATTTGTCCTAGTTAAAATTTAACGACAATTTCAGTTCTCGCTAAATTTAGTGAAAACTTCAATCCTTGCTAAAATTTGTCACTAAATTTAGCGATAACTTTAGTTCTCACTAAATTTTGCTAGGACGACTTTCGTCACAAAATTTTTTCCTCGCTAAATGCTCGCTAAACAGATTTAGCTACAGAAAGCCATCATTTAGGGACAATTTTTTCCCTCACTATTTTGCATTTTTTTGGTAGTGTTTTGCTAAGATAGATTAGGTTAGAATCAAAATTGGGGCCAAATTTAAGCTTGGTTGATATCTTTGGAGCAATATCAGAATATAAAGAAATGGTAGACCTATCAAAATAGATTGGAACTTTTGATCCTTAAGAATTAGTTATGAGGTTTGATGAGTTTGAAAGAAGAATCATATTTATGATTGATGGAATGATGTCTGCTTTGTCACCCTCTACAAGGCTGCAACCCATAGCATCTAGGGACACTTATACAGTGGTTGCTGCTATGGTATCGCCCTTAGCTATTGAGTCTAGAGGTGTGATACCAAGTGTTCTACTTGTTGAGTAATAGAAAGATAAAGGTAACACCCTTGAGGAGGATTTAATACCTAAAGAAAAGCTAGTAGTGACTTATGTATAGAAAAGCAAGTCATCAAGAATGGAGGATCCAATTTTGAAAAAGTTGGAGGAACAAATAAAAGTTATAGCTTGGGTTTTATTTGTAAGATGGAAAATTAGCCCCAAGAAACTTAAAAAGTGAGGATGTGTTACCTCAGAGGTTCAAAATGCCTGATTTGCCCAAGTTTGATAGCATTTCTAATATGACAGCCCATGTAAAGCAATATACTCTAATGATGAAAAGGACCACCCTCACCAAAAGAAAAAAGGTTAAGTTTTTCGGCCTTATTCTTATTGGTCCATCCGTCAATTAGTACCAAGGCCTAATTGAAAGGTTAAAAAAATCAAAACCTGCTAACAAAATATTTTTTAAATCAGTATGATTGTAGCATTCAGATGGAAGTTATTCTAAAAGACCTAGAGCTACTTTAACAAAATCCTGGCAAGTCTTTTCATGGATACCTCATCAGGTGGAGGACCAAGTTATGGAGATGAAATGAAAACTTGATACTCCAAACCATATTAGGTTATTCATAAGGGATGCTAGTCCTTATCTAAAAGAACGATTGGAGATTAAGGGTCTCAAGGGTTGGGAGTCCCTTAAAAACATCACTATTGAAGCCAAAGGAGAATACTTACCTAAAAATGAATAGTCAAAGTAATGAAAATTATGGTAGTAGGACTAGTAGAGCATTTGGTTACATAAGTAAACATTATGCTAGGAAGACAGAGAGGGCATTAGCAATGAAAGCAACTAAAATTATTGAGTAATTAATTAAAAAGGGAAAGTTACAACCTTTACCATCGAAACTAACCAAAATTCAAAGCCTGTCAGGTCATAGGTTAGATCGATTTTGTGCTTTCCCCTAACATACTAGTCACTTGATAGACTATTATCGAATTTTAAGAAGTCAAATATAGGACCTTATTGATAATGGGAAAATTACGGACCTAGAGAGAGGAGATGAGAAAATGTGAAGTTGCAATATCGTACTATCAAATACATCTGTCATTAGATTAGGCTAACGAAAATGGTATATGCTTCGAGATTTGTATGGCATGTAAATGTATAGCCATTGCATAAGAGCTAATAAAAAATGGCAAGATAAAAATGCCATCATAATCTAGGGTACACCAACTAAAGAAGGGAAGTCTAAGGAGTTGAAAGATCTTTTACAAGTTATATCTAAAGTAAATGAAGGTGAAATACAAGCCTTTTTTATGTAATATATGACATAATGCACATGTTCTTTGGTTATGTTAATCATATAATCTTTTCCTATATGGCCTTATTTATCTACATCATGTATGGTAGTAATTATGATATAAGACATTAACTTAACAAATATTACTTTCTTTAATTTTAAGAAAAAAAGACATTTTGATTGCATCCATTAAGACTCATGACCCAAGAATTCGTAGAAAGAATGAAAATGAATAAAAGATAAAATGAATGAACAAAAAAAATCTTGCTAAGAGCTAATAAAGACACAATAAGAAGTGACAAAGAAATTCCCACATATCAACAAACTTGTCAAGCTAGATAGAGACCAATGAGAAGTTGTCATACTTAACTTAACTTAAAGCCCGACTTACCCAAATGCCAAGCTCAACTTACCCAAATAAAAACCATACTCACCTAAGTAGTAAAACTAACCAATCCAAAACTCTAAAAAACCCAAATAGAGAAAAAGTATCCTATGCAAAAATTAGGGGGTGAGAAAACATTTAGTCAAGAAAAACCATAAGAGCTAATTAATATTAAGAATCGAATGTACTCAAGGTGTCATCCTTCCAAAATTTAATAAAGCTTGTGTTTTTTCATTAAATGTCAAGTTATAATTATTGTTATCATTATATGGTGCATATAAATATGCACAAATGCATGAGCTAGATATAATCATATCATTAACTTATCAAAAGGAACCTAATGCATGCCTAAGAGAACATGCCGGAGTAGGCTAAGTTCAAAGGTGATAATAGCAGTATTGCACCCAATAAATATTTCTTTCTAGGGTAGGTTGAATTTTGAGAAAGTGATAATAGCACTCCATATACGTCAATAATGTCACAGCAATCCTTGTTTCATTTGACAATGAAAATTACCCAAAACCATCAATAGTGGGGTTATATGCAATATGTGTGTGTATGTGTGTGTGTATAGTGTGTGTGTGTATGTGTGTGTGTGTGTGTGTGTGTGTGTGTGGGTTAAAAATACTATTAGCCTTAGGAGGCAAAGATAGTAGAAGTGTTTAGAGACTCATTGGTCGTAGTTTACCAGGTTTGTGGTTAATGATCCATAAGAAAGAATTAATTGTTATCTTATGAGAGATGCTTGAAAAGATTAAGCAACCAATTTAAATTTTTCCTTTTAGTCCTATATCTAGAGATTATAATTAGTTACCTGGTGCCTTGGCAATCTTGATCAATATTTGGGACATTCTAACAGGGGTGATCATGAAGCCAATATTGATAACTAGTTTAGAGAGCTTATATTTTAAAGCTATATAGGTGATATATGTTTAGGTTAT